>JAVJIF010005249.1:0-217395 GCA_038442645.1 Agave tequilana | reverse complement strand
AATTAAACTTACTTTTAGTCTAAATTGAGAAGTTTGATTAAAGTAAAACTTTCAACCCCCACTTAGCTAAACCAGGCTTATAAGAACCGAATAGAGAACAAAACATGGGGAAAACTTGGTTCTCAAGATTAAGAATAGTATTACATAGTTACTATGGACAATCACTACCACTTAACTCATTTCTATGGTCTTTATAGGAAGTTTGACTAAAAGTGAATTTTAATCCCGATTAGCCTGAGCTATGCCTTATAAGAGCCGCATAGGTCCACAACAAGGAGAAAGTTATGTTTCTCAAGAGTCAGGATTTGATTACAAAGTTTGTGTACAAATACTATCAATTAAATTTATTTCTAGACTTAACTGAAAAGTTTGACCAAAAGTCAACTTTCATCCCCGAATGGCCTGAAGTAGGCCATATTAGAGCCAATAGGGTCAAACAGGGAGAAAACTTTATTCTCAAGAGTTGAGAGTAGATTTTCTTAGTTGTTTTCAAGAGACAGGAGCAAGTATGCATAGTTTCTATGTAAAATTACTAAGAATTAACTTTATTTCTAGTTCTCATTTGGAGTTTGACCAAAAGTCAAACTTTCAGCCAGCCAATTGCCTGAACGAGGCCTTATAAGAGGCAAATCAAGCCTGAATGGGGAGAAAACATGGTTTTCACCTGTCGTAAGTAGTTTACATAGTTTATACATAAAATTACTATTAATTTCCTTTTTTCTAGTCTTAATTAGGAAGTTTAACTAAAAGTCAAATTTCAGCCTCAATTGGCCTTAACAGGACCAAATTGGGGAAAACATGGTTTTCAGAATTAGTAGTCGTGTATTATATAGTTCTATTATATAATTAATAAATTAACCTTATTTATAGTCTTTATTAGGAAGTTTGATCAAAAATCAAATCCTTTAGCTCGATTGACTTGAACTAGGCCTTATAAGAGCCAAATAGGGCCTAAATGGGGTGACAACGTGGTTTTCAAGAGTCGGGAGTAATACTGCATCGTTTCAAATACAATACTACTAATTACCTAGTTTCAAGTCTTAATAGAGAAGTTTGGCCAAACATCAATCTTTCAGTCTCGATTAGACTTAACTATGCCTTATCAGAGCTGAATAGGGTCCAAAAAGTTAAGAAACATGATTTTTAAGGCCGAAGTATATTACATAGTTTTTTATGTACAAAATGCAATAAAATAACTTTTTTTTTAGTTTTAAATGGAAATTTGATCAAAAGTCAAAATTTCAGCTTTGATTGACTTGACTTGGCCCTATAGAGCCGAATAGGGCCCAACAGTGGGGAAAACATGATTTTTAAGATCTGTGAGTAGTATTACATTGTTTCTATATACAAATACTAATAATTAACTTTATTTCTAGCCTTAATTGGGAATTTTTACGAAAATGCAAACTTTCTGCCCGATTGGTCTGAATTAGATCTTAAAAGAGCCGATTGGGCCCAATAGGGGAAACATGGTTTTCCATGAGCCGAGAATAGTATTACATAGTTTCTTCTATTTCTAATTTCTACTAATTAACTTTATTTTTAGTTTTAATTAGTATTTGACCAAAACTCAAACTTTCAACCCCTGATTAGCATGTACTAGGCCGTATAAGAGCCGAATAGAGAACCAAGGAAAACATGGGGTTCAAGAGCCGTGAGTAGTATTACATCGTTTCTATATACAATTACTATTTATTAAACTTGTTTCTAATCTTATTTGAAAGTTTGGACAAAAGTTAAGCTTTCAGCCTCGATTAGCTTGAATTAGACCTTATAAGAGCGGAATAGAGCCCAAACAGGGAGAAAATAAGATTTTAAATAGTCTGTAGTAGCATTACATAGTTTCTATGTGCAATTACTATTATTAGCCTTATTTGTACTCTAAATTATGAGTTTGACTAAATTCAAACTTTCAACAACTATTGGTCTGAACTGGGCCTTATAAGTTGCCGAATAGGGCCAAAATGGGGAGAAACTTAGTTTTCAAGAGTCGTGATTGGTATTACATTATTTCTATGTACAATTTACGACTAGTTAACCTTTTTCTAATCTTAATTAAAAAGTTTGACCAAAAATCAAGTCAACTTTCAGCCCTGATTAGCGAGAATTTGGCCTTATAAGAGCAGAATAGGGAATAAACGAGGAGAAAACATGATCTCAAGAGCAGGAGTGAATTGCATAGTTTCCATGTGCAAAATATAAATTAAACTTACTTTTAGTCTTAATTGAGAAGTTGATTAAAAGTAAAACTTTCAGCCCCGCTTAGCCTAAACCATGCTTATAAGAACAGAATAGGGAACAAACATGGGGAAAACTTGGTTCTCAAGAGTTAAGAATAGTATTACATAGTTACTATGGACAATCACTACCACTTAACCTCATTTCTATGGTCTTTATTAGGAAGTTTGACTAAAAGTGAATTTTAATCCGATTAGCCTGAGCTAGGTCTTATAAGAGCCGCATAGGTCCACAATAAGGAGAAAGTATGTTTCTCAAGAGTCAGGAGTTGATTACAAAGTTTGTGTACAAATACAATCAATTAAATTTATTTCTAGACTTAACTGAAAAGTTTGACCAAAAGTCAAACTTTCATCCCTGAATGGCCTGAAGTAGGCCATATTAGAGCCAATAGGGTCAAAACAGGGAGAAACTCAAGAGCTGAGAGTGGATTTCTTAGTGGGTTTTCAAGAGACAGGAGCAGTATTGCATAGTTTCTATGTAAATTACTAAGAATTAACTTTATTTCTAGTTCTCATTTGGGAGTTTGACCAAAAGTCAAACTTTCCAGCCCGATTGGCCTGAACGAGGCCTTATAAGAGGCAAATCAAGCCCGAATGGAGAAAACATGGTTTCAACTGTCGTAAGTAGTTTACATAGTTTTATACATAAAATTACTATTAATTTACCTTTTTTCTAGTCTTAATTAGGATTTAACTAAAAGTCAAAATTTCAGCCTCAATTGGCCTTAACTCAGCCTTATAAGAGCCGAGAGGGCCTAAAAGGTTAAAAATTTATTTTCAAGAGCCGTGAGTGGCATTTTATAGTTTTTCTATATACAAGTCTATTAATTAACCTTGTGTCAAATCTTAATTGGGAAATTTGACCAAACGCCAAACTTTCAACCCCATTGGCCTGAACTAGGGCTCATAATAATCGAACGGGGTCTAAATGGAGAGAAAACATAGTTTTCAGAGTAGTATTACATAGTTTTTAAGTAGATTACGACTAATTCCCTATTTCTTTAGAAATTTGATCAAAAGTCAAACTCCAATCCCCGATTGGCGTGAACTAGGCCATCTAAGAGAGGAATAAGGCCCAGACAGGAGAAAATTGTTCTCAAAAGGCGGGAGTGGTGTTACATAGTTTTTATGTACAAATACAACTAATCAACCTTATTTCTAATCTTAATTGAGAAGTTTAACTAAAAGTTAAACTTTCAGCTCTGATTGGCATAAACTAGGCCTTATTAGAGCCGATAAGGCTTATGCAGGCAGAAAACATAATTTCAAGAGTTGAGAGTAGTATTACATATTTCTATGTATATTACTAATAAACTTTATTTCTTGTCTTAATTTAAAAAGTTTGATCGAAAGTCAAATTTTCAGCCCAAATTGGCCTGACTAAGACTTATGAGAGCCAAATACGCCCAAAAAGGGAAATGTGGTTTCAAGAGCCACGAGTGATATATATAGTTTCTATGTATAATTACTACTAATTAACTTTTTTTAGTCTTATTGAGAAGTTTGACCAAAAGTCAAACTTTCAGCCATGATTAGACTGAACAGGCCTTATAAGAGTCGAATAGGGCTCAAACAGGAGAAAATATAGTTTTCAAGAGCTGGGAGTAGTATTACATAGTTTCTATATACAATTACTTCTAATTAATTATTTCTAGTCTTAATAAGTCAAACTTTCAGAAAAGTCACTAGAGGGGGGGTGAATAGGTGATATAGCTAATCTATGAACTCAATGCGGAATTTAAAACTTATGCAATACACTCAGTGTGATCAACAAATGATGCACACACAACCAAGCCAAGCAATAATGAATGCACAATATGAATAGTTGCAAGGCACAAAGTAAAGAGAGAGAGATAGAGAGAGAGTCAATGGATCAAGCGCAAACAACAAGATATGTTACGAGGTTCGAGCACCCAGCTCTACATCCCCGCCTTCGACACACGAAGGATTTCTAATCCACTAGCTAGTCCACAAAGAACTCTCACAAGGAGTACCCAACTCCTCTCTTTACACCACAACCTCCTCCTTGAGGCAAGCTCCAATCCAACAAACAATCACCTCACAACTTGAGGGATTAGCACAAAGCAAACAAGGATCACCTCACAACTTGAGGGATACAACCCAAGGCACAAAGCCAAACAAAGATTGGGTTTTTAACTTGGTGGTCTAACAAACAATCTCTTTCTCCCACACAAAGATCCTATAGAAGAGATAGTAGATTTTAGCTCAAGTGTGGAGAAAACCAACGGAATGGAAATCAAAATCACAAAGAAAAATCCTTGGGAAAAACTAAAACCAAGATATAGATGATGAATCAAAACTCTTTTCCCAAAAACCCTTTTCTTTGGTTTTCCAAACCCTAGCAAAAACTTCAAATAGATTGTTCAATATGAGTTCAAAAACTTCTTTTGATTGCTGTGAAAACACCAGATAGTAGGGAAAAATTCGCACAAAAATTCTTAGAGAAAACTCTCACAAATGGGGTATTTATAGACCCCAGAAAAAAATAGCCGTTGGCAGCAGAAATACACTGCCGTCGACCGGTCCGGTCGACCTCCAACGGTCAAATTCTGCCCGTTGGCAGCTACCGGTCGACCGCCCCGGTAGAGACCAAACAAACAGAGCTCTGCTCTCAGACCCGGTCGACCCGGACGGTCGACTGTCCAAAGTGCACAGATCTGTACACGTCGGTCGACCGACCCGGTCGACCGACTTCATCCCAAGTCGACTTGTCAGAAGACTAGTAGACTGGTTGAAGCCTGGAACAGAAAACTGAGTCAAAAAAATAATTTAAAAATATTTTGAAAAATCTTTTACACTCCTAAAAATCACCAAAAATAGTTTTATCATTTTGCATTGATATACAAACATGTGGTAAAAAATTTAGCTCAAATATCAATCAATATGAATTATTTTTGTGTCTTATCATTTTTACCAAAAACCAAAAACTGTATTTTCTAAAACTTGGATTTTGAATAGAAAATACGTTTTGTCCAAACTCTTCCAAATACAAAAACATGATATTTAAACACTTTGAAGCATGATGCATATGGATAGAAATCCAATATACATGAAACATGTACATATCATAGTTTTTTGTCATTAATTCCAAAAATGTTTTGTTTGAAAATACCAAAACATAAAACACATGAATAAGTAAGTCAAAACTAAGTTTGTCTAGGAAGTTAAAGCATGCATGTATATAGAACAAATCTAATATACATTAACCATGTAACTTATTTTGATATAATATCTATTCATGCAAACCAGATCGGTTAAACAAAAACCGAAAACCAAACATGAAACGTGTGTGTTGTGAACTTGAGCATATCATACTATTCTAATCTTTACAATTTGGATCTAAACACAAAACTAAACTATGGTACCGATGTCTTCTTGTAGAGCGCAATCTCCAAGCCGACTCGATCCAAAACTCTTTGATCCACCGAGCAAGTGCTATAAATGATCTTTGACGCTCGGGCTCTTGAATCAACATGTGAAAGCTTCCAAATCATCTTGTTGAAGCTAATCACCAACTAATAACTTGATTAATGATCTGAAACTAAATAACACAAGATTATAATACACATAACTACATGAGTTAATCATCATCAAAACTAGAGTGGAAGGCCTTTGGGCCAACAATCTCCCCCTTTTTGATGATGACAAACTCATGGAGTTATATATGCATGGATTAAAGTTAAGCTTCAAAGAAGCTCCCCTTAACTCATGCATAGGATAAACAACTAATAAATGGCTCTAGATACCAATGAAATTATAAAACATGAACATGCATAGATATGCATAATACAATAAATGGCTCTAGAAACTAATGGAAGATACCAATGAAATTTTCAAAACAAATAAAACATGTTCTAGATACTAATTAGCAAAAAAATAAACATGCTCTTGATACCAATTAAACTAAACACATAAACATGCTCTAGATACCAATTAACTCAATATATGCAAAACAAAACTAATGATCTTTTATACAAGCTCTTGATACCAAAACTAAACAACTAACCATGTTCTTTAAATAATGCTTTGGATACCAATGAACTTAATATAGAAACACATAAAACAAAACATGCATATAAACTCAATTCTTCTCCCCCTTTTTGTCAATCATCAACAAGGGGTTAAAAACAAAACTAACATATACCGATTAAAAGAAATTCTTCTCCCCCTTATTTACAAAACTAATAAAAACATATTCTTTTTATATTTAAAACAAGGAATCAATCAAGGGATGTTCTCCCCCTTTTATCTAAACTCAAATATGATACAATTAGAAGAAAATGTGTCAAGGAAGTGCATATTGATACCAATTAAAAGTGAAACTATACCAATGGAAAAACAAAAATCTTGATACAAATTGATAAGTAAACAACATCATATCAATTGTAAATAAACAATTTTGATATCAATTAAACATAACAAATTTGAATTTCTAAACATAAATGTTGATACCAATTGAAATTATTATTTTTAAGTATATAACAAATTTGATTTTTGATACCATTGAAATTATTGCCATTGAAATTATTATTCTTTATCATAAAGCAAGGGAGTGGAATACTAAATACCAATTGAAGAAACAATACAAAATTTTCTCCCCCTTTATGTAATACCAATAAAAACTATGATAAGGCTCGAATTAAGATACCACTTGAAAACTAAATCAATTGAAACAAGTTGAATCTCAAGCTTATCATCATAAACAAGATTTGTGCTTAAAGATATAGGGATATAGTAAGCACAAATAAAACATATGTATGTATGAAATTAGATACCAATTAAAATTGATATTTCTGAAATTGAAATCATACATACATACAAACATATATGAGTATACAAGAAATGTCAAGATTGATACCAATTGAAAGAATTCAATGATACCAATTGAAATAACAATAAGATCAAGTGTATACATCATATTCCTACCACCCATTTCATGTTCAAGTTTACTATGTTTTCACTATAAAGCATACATGAGCATGATCTCCCATCCAACCACCCGTTGATGGTAGGGTTTTTCAAAATAGTTTACAAATATAGTATGTTTGAAAATCTCTACCAAGGAAGAATATCACAACTAGTTATATGAATCAACTAGTATGAGATCCTTCAATAAAAAATATTTTTCATGAAGACACATGTAAACCACATGACACTAAAACACTCAAAATCCATATAGCACAATTTGTACTCATGAAAACTAAGTCATGAGAAAACATTAAATAAGGTGAGTGTACAAGTGTTGTGAGAAACATATCAACATGAAAATGGACAATCAAGCTCAATATTGAAAACATGAATTTATCTAGGATGTGAAATCACCAATTGAAATCATCTTTAAAAACATGAGATTCATCCAAACGATTAAACTTCAAGGCATATGTATGTCATGTACAAACTAAAGTATACATACATATCCTAAACAGGATGAGTCCACAAAAGTATATGCATGAAGGCATGTGGCTCAAGGATGTATATGTATAGATGATAGTTTGGACAAGATGGACATATACATGAAGTTAAACAAAATATGTAAAATGATGAATACAAGTCAAATGCAAGAATCATCAAAACTAGACTATACTAGTACATCAAGTGAATACAAATGAGCGTTCAAGCACAAACATATATAAAGGTCTATTGTAGCTCACTAGTTGTACAAGTATAAATCCTAGTCTTAATGAAAACTATCATTCAAGCAAGTAGTCAGAACATGAAGCATAAAACGGTCAACAATCAATATGATCATAATAATCAAAAACATGAATTATTAAAACAAAAAGTCATAGTCAACCATGTGATTAGCATGACAAAGACATGTGCATTAGATCTATGATTAACATGATAGCTAAAACTTAAAGAGAACACAAAATATGGGTCCATACTAAACATTGGGTGTCTCAACAGCTAATCATGTAAAGCATAAGTCTAATAAACAAGGCAAATATCATACTAATCATGAAACAAGAGTCATCAAAAACAAAACATCATAAACATCCATATGATCATTATGTATATGCAAGTACATTAGATCTAGGGCATACATGATAGTACTAAACAAGGTGAGAACACAAAGATAAGATCCATATAAAACATGGGTGTCTCAGTAACTAAACATTATAACACTAATCTAATGAACATGGCATAAGCATAATATACAATAAAACAAGACATGCTATGAATAGATGAACATGAAAAGCATGCAAATAAAATGGGAGTTAGAGAATGATACCAAAACCGATGAAGGTGCATCTCTAGTACTCAAACCACGGTGGTCCTCCCACCTGATCCCCTTGAGAGTGAAGCATCCAAATGGTTCTCTTTTAAGCTTAGAACGCATCCACCTCAAGGCACCAATACTCTCACGTGATGTGAGAGCTCCCACCTACATCAAAAGTCAAGGAGGTGGTTTTTGGTACCCATTTTCTTTTGGGTCCATAGGGGTTAGTTTCTTTTCTAACCCAACAAAATTAGTTGCTAAATTTTCATGATAAATATGATCATAACAAAATCTAGCAAGATGGCCTTTTCGACCACAATGTGTACACATGAGCATACATGTCATGGTTGTGTCCGTGGAAAGCATGTGTATGCCGTGTAGGGTGTGCATGCAAAGTTGGAACTTGTTTCTTACGAACGAAGGATTCCAAACGAGTGTGGTTCATGGCACATTGGCTCAAAGTGGAGCCCAAACAATCAACACTTTTTCCAAAACAATTATATCCTTTTCAATACTTTGAAGATAAAGTGGAGCATGCAAGAGGTTGCTAGAAGAAGAAGCTATACTAGCATGGCACACATGAGAATCAATATCAATTTTTAAAGATTCATTTTTCTTTAAAACTAAATCCAATTCTTTTATAATTGAATCAATTTATTTTTCAAAACAAGGTTATCTTTTAAAACAAAATCCAATTTAGAAGATAAAACCTCATTGTTTTTCACAACATCATCACAATCATCTTTACCTTTTAAAACATCAATCTCATTAAGGGCAAGGTCTAGTTGAGATCTTAGTGAGTCACGTTCACTAGTGATCTCTTCCTTCTCTTGCAAAACAATTCAAATTAGAACACAAATCCTTTAATTCATTTTTCAAAACAAGGTTGTCCTCTTTTAAAAGATTGTGTTTTACCAAGAAATTTTCAAGCTTTTGAGCAGTTCCAATTTAAAGATTGAACTTCTAAACATCCATAGCAATAGGAACTAGAGCTATCATCTAATTGAGTGTCCGATTGTACCTCAAGGGAGTTATTCCCTTGGACCATGAAGCAATGCTCTTCGGACTTTTCTCTCTTAGATCTCCTCATCTTGTTAATAATCCTTGGAAGCTCGGGAGACGTCAATAAGCTCCAAACTGCAAAAGCCGAGTCATAACGATCAAACACCGGTAAAAGATGTTCATTTAGAGATGCTCTAAGTGCTCTAAGTGCTAGTGCATTAGCCTTTTTATGCTTGCTACTATTAGGGAATGATTCCATAGTGGAGGCTTGAAACTAGATGTCCTAGGCTTTTTAAATGTCTACTCATATTTGCCTTCCAAGCATCAAGTCTAATATGGTCAAATATAGGAGGGCTATCCATGAGAGCAAACTAAATGAGTGCAAATGAACAATGCAAATGAAGATTAGCAAACCAAGATCTCACTCCTAGGTGGTTAAACCTAAATATCAGGAGCACTAGCTCTGATACCAATTGAAAAGTCACCTAGAGGGGGGTGAATAGGTGATATAGCTAATCTATGAACTCAATGCGGAATTTAAAAACTTAATGCAATACACTCAAGTGTGATCAACAAATGATGCACACACAACCAAGCCAAGCAATAATGAATGCACAATATGAATAGTTGCAAGGCACAAAGTAAAGAGAGAGAGATAGAGAGAGAGTCAATGGATCAAGCGCAAACAACAAGATATGTTACGAGGTTCGAGCACCCAGCTCTACATCCCCGCCTTCGACACACGAAGGATTTCTAATCCACTAGCTAGTCCACAAAGAACTCTCACAAGGAGTACCCAACTCCTCTCTTTACAACCACAACCTCCTCCTTGAGGCAAGCTCCAATCCAACAAAACAATCACCTCACAACTTGAAGGATTAGCACAAAGCAAACAAGATCACCTCACAACTTGAGGGATACAACCCAAGGCACAAAGCCAAACAAAGATTGGGTTTTTAACTTGGTGGTCTAACAAACAACCACAAACAATCTCTTTCTCCACACAATGATCCTATAGAAGAGATAGTAGATTTTAGCTCAAGTGTGGAGAAAACCAATGGAATGGAAATCAAAATCACAAAGAAAAATCCTTGGGAAAAACTGAAACCAAGATATAGATGATGAATCAAAACTCTTTTTCCCAAAACTCTTTTCTTTGGTTTTCCAAACCCTAGCAAAAACTTCAAATAGATTGTTCAATATGAGTTCAAAAACTTCTTTTGATTGCTGTGAAAACACCAGAGAGTAGGGAAAATTCGCACAAAAATTCTTAGAGAAAAACTCTCACAAATGGGGTATTTATAGACCCCAGAAAAATATAGCCGTTGGCAGCAGAAAAACACTGCCGGTCGACCGGTCCGGTCGACCGTCCAACGGTCAAATTCTGCCCATTGGCAGCTACCGGTCGACCGCCCCGGTCGACCCAAACAACAGAGAGCTCTGCTCTCAGACCCGGTCGACCCGGACGGTCGACTGTCCAAACGTGCACAGATCTGTGCACGTCGGTCGACCGACCCGGTCGACCGACTTCATCCCAAGTCGACTTGTCAGAAGACTAGTCGACTGGTTGAAGCCTGGAACAGAAAACTGAGTCAGAAAAATAGTTTAAAAATATTTTGAAAAATCTTTAACACTCCTAAAAATCACCAAAAATAGTTTTATCATTTTGCATTGATATACAAACATGTGGTAAAAAATTTAGCTCAAATATCAATCAATATGAACTATTTTTGTGTCTTATCATTTTTACCAAAAACCAAAAACTGTATTTTCTAAAACTTAGATTTTGAATAGAAAATACGTTTTGTCCAAAACTCTTCCAAATACAAAAACATGATATTTAAACACTTTGAAGCATGATGCATATGGATAGAAATTCAATATACATGAAACATGTACATATCATAGTTTTTGTCATTAATTCCAAAATATGTTTTGTTTAGAAATACCAAAACATAAAACACATGAATAAGTAAGTCAAAACTAAGTTTGTCTAGGAAGTTAAAGCATGCATGTATATAGAACAAATCTAATATACATTAAACCATGTAAACTTGTTTTGATATAATATCTATTCATGCAAACCAAGATCGGTTAAACCAAAAACCGAAAACCAAAACATGAAACGTGTGTGTTGTGAACTTGAGCATATCATACTATTCTAATCTTTACAATTTGGATCTAAACACAAAACTAAACTATGGTACCGATGTCTTCTTGTAGAGCGCAATCTCCAAGCCGACTCGATCCAAAACTCTTTGATCCACCGAGCAAGTGCTATAAATGATCTTTGACGCTCGGGCTCTTGAATCAACATGTGAAAGCTTCCAAATCATCTTGTTGAAGCTAATCACCAACTAATAACTTGATTAATGATATGAAACTAAATAACACAAGATTATTAGTACACATAACTACATGAGTTAATCATCATCAAAACTAGAGTGGAAGGCCTTTGGGCCAACACTTTCAGCTCCGATTGCCTAAACTAGGCCTTATAAGCGTTGAATAGGGCCCAAACGGGGAAAAAACATGATTTTCAAGAGGCTGGAGTAGTATTTCATAGTTTCTATATTCAATTACTACTAATTATTTTTATTTCTAGTTTAATTGAAAAGTTTGACTAAAAGTAGAGCCCAAACAGGGAGAAAACAAGGTTTTCAAGAGCCAAGAATAATATTACATAGTTTCTCGATATAATTACTACAAATTAACCTTATTTCTTATCTTAATTGAGAAGTTTGACGAAAAGTAAAACTTTAGTGTTTTTAATCTTATTTGAAATTTTGACCAAAAGTCAAACTTTCAGCCCTAATTGGCCTAAAGTAAGTCTTATAAGAGCTGAATAGGGAACAAACATGGGAAAAACATAATTTTCAGGAGAAGGGAGTAGTATTACATAGTTTCTATGTAGATTACTACGAATAACGTTATTTAGTCCTTATTGGGAAGTTTGACCAAAAATCAAACTTTCAGCCCGAATTGGTATGAACTAAGCCTTATAAGAGACGAATGGGGCCCAAACGGGGAGAAAACATAGTTTCAGCATCCGTGGGTAGTGTTACATAGTTTTTATGTACAATTACTACTAATTAATCTTGTTTCTGTCTTAATTAAAAGGTTTAACGAAAAGTCAAAATTTCAACCCTGATTGGCCTTAATTAGGCCTTATAAGAGCCGAGGGCCCTAAATAGGGAAAAAACTTGATTTTCAAAAGTCGTGAGTGGTATTACATAAGTTCTATATATAATTACTATTAATTAACCTTATTTTCAGTCTTAATTAGGAAGTTTGATAAAAAAACCAAAGTTTTAACCCCGTTGGCCTGAAACTAGGCCTCAAAGAACCGAACAGGGGTAAACGGGGAGAAAATATAGTTTTCAAGAGCCATGAGTAGTATTACATAGTTTTTAAGTAAATTATTACTAATTAACCATGTTTCTAATTTTAATTGGGAAATTTGATCAAAAGTCAAAACTCCCATCCCCGATTGGCTAGAATTAGGCCATATAAGAGCCGAATGGGCTCAAAGGGAAGAAAACTGGCTCTCAAGAGCTGGTAGTGATATTACATAGTTTTTATGCATAAATACTACTAATTAACCTTATTTCTAGTCTTAATTGAGAAGTTTGACTAAAAGTTACACTTTCAACCCGATTGGCCTAAATTAAGCCTTATAAGAGTTAAATAGGACCCAAACAAGGGGAAATGTGATTTTTAAGAGCCACGAGTGGTATTGCATAGTTCCTATGTATAATTATTACTAATTAACCTTATTTCTAGTCTTAATTGAGAAGTTTGATCAAAAGTCAAACTTTCAGTCCCAATTAGACTGAATTACGCCTTATAAGAGAAGGGAAAATGTGGTTTTCAAGAACCGGAAGTAATATTGCACAGTTTCTATATATAATTACTACTAATTAACCTTGTTTCCAGTGTTAATTTGAGAAGTTTAACCAAAAATTAAATATCAGCACCGATTGGCCTGAAGTAGGCCCTAATAAGAGTCAAATAGGACCCAAATTGGGGAAAACATGTTATCAAGAATTAGTAGTTGTATTACACAGTTCTATATATAATTAATAAAAATTAACCTTATTTATAGTCTTTATTATGAAGTTTGATCAAAAATCAAATTCTTTAGGCTCGATTGACTTGAACTAGGCCTTATAAGAGCCAAATAGAACCTAAATGGGGTGACAACGTGATTTTCAAGAGTCGGGAGTATTTCTGCATAGTTTCAAGATACAATTACTACTAATTAACCTAGTTTCAAATCTTAATAGGAAAGTTTGATAAAAAACCAATCTTTTAGTCTCGATTAGACTTAACTATGCCTTATCAGAGCTGAATAGCGTCCAAAAGTTAAGAAAACATGATTTTCAAGGGCCGTAAGTAGTATTACGTAGTTTTTATATACAAATGCAATAAAATAACCTTTCTTTAGTTTTAAATGGAAATTTGATCAAAAGTCAAAATTTCAGCCTTGATTGACTTTAAATAGGCCCTATTGAGCCGAATAGGGCCCAAACAAGGTGAATACATGATTTTCAAGATCTGTGAGTAGTATTACATTTTTTCTATATACAAATACTAATAATTAACTTTATTTTTGGCCTTAATTCTTTCTGGCCTTAATTGGGAATTTTTACCAAAAGGCAAATTTTTTGCCCCGATTGGTTTGAATTAGATCTTATAAGAGCCGATGGGGCCCAAACAGGGGGAAAACATGGTTTTCATGGGCTGGGAATAGTATTACATAGTTTCTATTTCTAATTTCTACTAATTAATTTTATTTCTATTCTTAATTAGAAAGTTTGATCAAAACTCAAACTTTCAACCCCGATTGGCATGTACTAGGCCGTATAAGGGCCGAATAGAAGAATGAGGGGAATACATGGGTTTCAAGAGCCGTGAGTAGTATTACATAGTTTATATATACAATTACTACTTATTAACCTCGTTTCTAATCTTATTTGGAAAGTTTGGGGAAAAGTCAAGCTTTCAGTCTCGATTAGCCTGAATTAGACCTTATAAGAGTGGAATGAGCCCAAACAGGGAGAAAATAAGATTTTAAATAGTCAGTAGTAGTATTATATAGTTTCTATGTGCAATTACTATTAATTAGCCTTATTTGTACTCTAAATTATGAAGTTTGACTAAAATTCTAACTTTCAGCCTTTATTGGTCAGAACTAGGTCTTAAAAAAGCCGGGTAGGGTCCAAATGATGTGAAAACGTGGTCTTCAAGGGCCTGAGTAGTATTACATAGTTTTTATATACAAATACTACTAACTAAACTTGTTTCTAATCTTAATTAAGAAGTTTGACTAAAAACCAAACTTTCAGCCCTGATTGACCTAAATTAGGCCTTATAAGAGCCAAGTAAGGCTCAAAACGGGGAGAAAATATTATTTTCAAGAGCCGAGAGTAGTATTAATAGTTTCCATATACAAATACTATTAACTAAACTTATTTCTAGTCTTAATTGGAAAGTTTGACCAAAAGTCAAACTTTCAGCCCGATTTGACCTAACTAGGCCTTATAAGAGCCGAATAGGAAACAAATATGGGGAAAATGTGGTTCTCAAGAGTCAATAGTAGTATTACATTATTTTTAAGTACAAATACTATTAATTAAATTTATTTCTAGTCTTTATTGGGAAGTTTAACCCAATGCTAAATTTCAGCCCTGATTGGCCTAAACTTAGCCTTATAGAAACAGAATAGGGAACAAACATTGGGCAAAATTAGTTCTCAGGAGTCACGAGCAGTATTACATAGTTTATATGTACAATTACTTTCAATTAACTTTGTTTCTAGTATTAAAATTGGAAAGTTTAACAAAAAGTCAAACTTTCGCCCATGATTAGCCTGAGGGTTGAACTAAGCTATATAAGAGCCGAATAGGGCCCAAACGGGGAGAAAACGTGGTTCTTAAGACCCGCAGTGTTATTACATAATTTCTATATACAAATACTACCAAGTAATCTTATTTCTAGTCTTAATTAGAAAGTTTGACCAAAAGACAAAGCTTCAGCCCCGATTGGGCTGATTTGGGCCTTATAAGAGCCGAATAAAGAATAAACATGGGGAAAACGTGATTTACAAGATCTGAGAGTGGCATTACATAGTTTCCATGTACAATTACTACTAATTAAGCTTATTTTTAGTCTTAAATGAGAAGTTTGACTAAAAGCTAAAGTTCAGCCCTGATTGACTGAATTGGCCTTATAAGAGCCGTGTAGGGCCCGAACAAGAGTAAAACGTAGTTTTCAAGAGCCGGGAGTAGTACTACATAGTTTTTATGTACAGTTACTTCCAATTAACCTTGTTTCTAGTGTCCATTGAGAAGTTTGACCAAAATTCAAACATTCATCTCTGATTAACCTGACCTAAGCCATATAAGAGTCAAATAAGGCCCAAACAGGGAGAAAACATAGTTGTCAATAGCCTTAAGTTGTATTACATAGTTTCTATGTACAAATACTACCAATTAACCTTACTTCTAGTCTTAATTGGAAAGTTTGACCGAGTCAAACTTTCAGCCCCGATTGGCTAGAACTAGGTCTTATAAGAGCCGAATAGGGCCTAAACTAGGAGAAAACATGCTTTTCAAAAGCCGAGAGTGGTATTGCATAGTTTCTATATAAAAATAACTGTCAGTTAAACTAAATTATAGTCTTAATTTGAAAGTTTTACCAAAAAACTAAACTTTTAGCCCCGATTGGCCTAAATTAGGCCTTATAAGAGCCGAATTAACATGAAAGAAATGTAGTTCTCAAGAGCTGGGATTAGTATTACATAGCTTTTATGTTCAATTACTTCCAACTAACTTTGTTTCTAGTATTAATTGGGAAGTTTGACCAAAAGTCAAGCTTTTAGTCTGATTGTCTTTCAGCCTTATTAGAGCAGAGTATAACCCAAATGGGGAGAAAATGTGATTCTCAAGAGCCGAGAGTAGTATTAGATTGTTTCTATGTATAATTACTACCAATTAAGCTTTTTCTAGTCTTAATTAGGAAGTTTGACCAAAAGTCAAACTTTCGGTCCCGATTGGCCTGAACTAGGCCTGAAAAAGCCGAATAGGGAAAAAACATGAGGAAAGTGTGGTTTTCAAGAACCGGGAGTAGTAACACATAGTTTTTATGTACAGTTATAATTAATTAAACTTGTATCTAGTTTTAATTATGAAATTTGACCAAAAGCCAAACTTTCGGCCCGATTGGCTTAAGCTAAGCCTTATACGAGCCTATTAGGGCCCAAATAGGGAGAAAACGTGCTTCTTAAGAGCCGAGAGTAGTATTATACAAATTTTATGTATAAATACTTTCAATTAACCTTGTTTCTAGTCTTAATTATGAGGTTTGACCAAAAGTCAATCATTCATCTCCGATTGGCCTGAAATCGGCCATATAAGAGCCGAGTAGGGCCCAAACGGATAGAAAATATAGTTCTCAATAGTTGAAAATGGTATTACATAGTTTCTATGTACAAATACTACCAATTAACAATATTTCTAATCTTAGTTGGGAACTTTGACCAAAAGTCAAACTTTCAGCCCCGGTTAGTCTGAACTGGGCCTTATAAGAGCCAAATAGGGCCAAAACAGGGAGAAAACTTGGTTTTCAAGAGTCATGATTGGTATTACATCTTTTCTATGTAAAATTTACGACTAGTTAACCTTTTTCTAATCTTAATTAAACAGTTTGACCCAAAATCAAGTGAAACTTTCAGCCCCGATTAGCGAGAATTTGGCCTTATAAGAGTAGAATGGGGCATAAACGAGGAGAAAATATGATTTCAAGAGCCAGGGGTGGAATTATATAGTTTCCATGTGCAAATATATAAATTAAACTTACTTTTAGTCTTAATTGAGAAGTTTGATTAAAAGTAAAATTTTCAGCCCCGCTTGGCCTAAACCAGGCTTATAAGAGCCGAATAGAGAACAAACATGGGAAAAACTTGGTTCTCAAGTGTTAAGAATAGTATTACATAGTTATTATGGATAATTAATACCACTTAACCTCATTTCTTTGGTCTTTATTAGGAAGTTTGACTAAAAGTGACTTTTAGTCCAATTAGCCTAAGCTAGGCCTTATAAGAGCTGCATAGGTCCACAACAGGGAGAAAATATGTTTCTCAAGAGTCAGGAGTTGTATTACATAGTTTATGTACAAATACTATCAATTAAATTTATTTCTAGTCTTAACTGGGAAGTTTGACCAAAAGTCAAACTTCATCCCCGAATGGCCTGAAGTAGGCCATATAAGAGCCAAATAGGGTCAAAATAGGGAGAAAACTTTATTCTCAAGAGCTGAGAGTGGTATTTCTTAGTGGTTTTCAAGAGACAGGAGCAGTATTGCATAGTTTCTATGTAGAATTTCTAAGAATTAACTTTATTTCTAGTTCTCATTGTAGAGTTTGACCAAAAGTCAAATTTTCAGCCCAGATTGGCCTGAACTAGGCCTTATAAGAGGAATCGAGCCCAAATAGGGAGAAAACATAATTTTCAACTGCCGTAAGTAGTTTACATAGTTTATACATAAAATTACAACTATAATTTACCTTTTTTCTAGTCTTAATTATGAAGTTTAACTAAAAGTCAAAATTTAGTCCCGATTGGCCTTAACTCGGCCTTATAAGAGCCGAAGAGGGCCTAAAAGGGTTAAAATTTTATTTTCAAGGGCCTTGAGTGGCATTTTATAGTTTCTATATACAAGTACTATTAATTAACCTTGTGCTATGTCTTAATTGGAAAATTTGACCAAGCGCCAAACTTTCAACCCCATTGGCCTAAAGTAGTCCTCATAATAATCGAACGGGGTCTAAACGGGGAGAAAACATAGTTTTCAAAAGTCGTATTGCAAAGTTTTTAAGTAAATTACTACTAATTAACCCTATTTCTTTGGAAATTTGATCAAAAGTCAAACTCTCATCCCCGATTTACGTGAACTAAGCCATCTAAGAGCGGAATAAGGCCCAGACGGGAGAAAATTGGTTCTCAAGAGGCGGGAGTGATGTTACATAGTTTTTATGTACAAATACAACTAATTAACCTTATTTCTAGTCTTAATTGAGAAGTTTGACTAAAAGTTAAACTTTCAGCTCTGGTTGGCAGGAACTAGGCCTTATTAGAGCCGAATAATAGGCTTATACAGGAAGAAAACATAGTTTTTAAGAGCCGAGAGTAGTATTACATAGTTTCTATGTACAACTACTAATAAACTTTATTTCTTGTCTTAATTGAAAAGTTTCATCGAAAGTCAAATTTTCAGCCCAAATTAGCCTGACTAAGACTTATAAGAGCCAAATACGGCCCAAACAAGGAAAAATGTGGTTTTCAAGAGCCACAAGTGATATTATATAGTTTCTATATACAGTTACTACTAATTAACCTTTTTTTAGTCTTAATTGGAAAGTTTGACTAAAATTCAAACTTTCAGCCACGATTAGACTGAACAGGCCTTATACGAGTCGAATGAGGCCCAAACAGGGAGAAAACATGATTTTCAAGAGCTGGAGTAGAATTACATAGTTTCTATATACAATTACTTCTAATTAATTATTTCTAGTCTTAATAAGTCAAACTTTCAGCTCTGATTGCCTAAACTAGGCCTTATAAGCGTCGAATAGGGCCCAAACGGGGAGAAAACATGGTTTTCAAGAGAGCTGGAGTAGTATTACATAGTTTCTATATTCAATTACTACTAATTATTTTTATTTCTAGTTTAATTGGGAAGTTTGACTAAACGTAGAGCCCAAACAGGAAGAAAATAAGGTTTTCAAGAGCCAAGAATAATATTACATAGTTTCTCGGTAAAATTACAACAAATTAACCTTATTTCTTATCTTAATTGAGAAGTTTGACCAAAAGTAAAACTTTAGTATTTTTAATCTTATTTGAAATTTTGACCAAAAGTTAAACTTTCAGCCCTGATTGGCCTAAAGTAAGTCTTATAAGAGCTGAATAGGGAACAAACATGGGAAAAACATAATTTTCAAGAGAATGGAGTAGTATTACATAGTTTCTATGTAGAATTACTACGAATTAACCATATTTCTAGTCCTTATTAGGAAGTTTGACCAAAAATCAAACTTTCAGCCCGAATTGGTATGAACTAGGCCTTATAAGAGGCGAATGGGGCCCAAACGGGGAGGAAACATGGTTTTCATCATCCGTGAGTAGTGTTACATAGTTTTTACGTACAATTACTACTAATTAACCTTATTTCTAGTCTAATTAAGAGGTTTATTAATAAGTCAAAATTTCAACCTGATTGGCCTTAACTAGGCCTTATAAGAGCCGAAGGGCCCCTTAAATAGGAAAAAAACTTGATTTTCAAAAGCCATGAGTGGTATTATATAATTTCTATATACAATTATTGTTAATTAACCTTGTTTCTAGTCTTAATTAGGAAGTTTGATCACAAACCAAAGTTTTAACCCCATTGGCCTGAACTAGGCCTAATAAGAACGGAACAGGGATAAACAGGGAGAAAACATAGTTTTCAAGAGCCATGAGTAGTATTACATAGTTTTTCAGTAAATTATTACTAATTAACCATGTTAAGAAAACTTAATTTTCAAGAGCCGTAAGTAGTATTACGTAGTTTGTATATACAAATACAATAAATTAACCCTTTTTAGTCTTAATTAGAAATTTGATCAAAAGTCAAAATTTCAGCCTTGATTGACTTGAATTAGGCCCTATAAAAGCCGAATAGGGCCCAAAAAGGGGGAAGACATGGTTTTTAAGATCTGTGAGTAGTATTACATTATTTCGATATACGAATACTAATAATTAACATTATTTCTTGTCTGAATTGGGAATTTTTACCAAAAGACAAACTTTCTGCCCCGATTGGTCTGAATTAGATCTTATTATAAGAGCCGATTGGGGCCCAAACAAGAGGAAAACATGGTTTTCACGAGCTGGGAATAGTATTACATAGTTTCTATTTCTTATTTCTACTAATTAACTTTACTTCTAGTTTTAATTAGAAAGTTTGACCAAAAGTCAAATTTTCAGCCCCGATTGGCATGTACTAGGCCATATAAGAGTCGAATAGAGAAACGAGGAGAAAACATGGGGTTCAAGAGCCGTGAGTAGTATTACATAGTTTCTACATACAAGTATTGCTTATTAACCTTGTTTCTAATCTTAATTGGAAAGTTTGGACAAAAGTCAAGCTTCCAGCCACGATTAGCCTGAACTAGACCTTATAAGAGCGAAATAGAGCCCAAACGGAGAGAAAATAAGATTTTGAATAGTCAGTAGTAGTATTACATAGTTTTAATGTGCAATTATTATTAATTAGCCTTATTTGTACTCTAAATTATGAACTTTGACTAAAATTCAAACTTTCAGCCTCTATTGGTCAGAACTGGTCTTATAAAAGCTGAGTAGGGTCTAAATGATGTGAAAACGTGGTCTTTAAAGGCCTGAGTAGTATTAAATAGTTTTTATACACAAATACTACTAATTAAACTTGTTTCTAATTTTAATTGAGAAGTTTGACTAAAAATCAAACTTTCAGCCCTGATTGGCCTAAACTAGGCCTTATAAGAGCCAGGTAAGGTTCAAACGGGGAGAAAATATTATTTTCAAGTGCCGAGAGTAGTATTACATAGTTTCTATTTACAAATACTATTAATTAAACTTATTTTTAGTCTTAATTGAAAAGTTTGACCAAAAGTCAAACTTTCAGCTCGATTTGGCCTAATTAGGCCTTATAAGAGCCGAATAGGAAACAAATATGGGGAAAATGTGGTTCTAAAGAGTCAACAGTAGTATTATATTATTTCTAAGTGTAAATACTATCAATTAAATTTATTTCTTGTCTTAATTGGGAAGTTTAATCAAAAGCCAAATTTCAGCCCTGATTGGCCTAAACTTGGCCTTATAGGAGCCGAATAGGGAACAAACATTTAGAAAAATTGGTTCTCAGGAGTCACGAGTAGTATTACATAGTTTATATGTACAATTACTTTCCATTAACTTTGTTTCTAGTATTAATTGGAAAGTTTAACAAAAAGTCAAACCTTCGCCCCTGATTGGCCTGAATTAGGCTTTATAAGAGCTGAGTAAGACTTAAAGGGGAGAAAACGTGGTTCTCAAGAGCCGAGAGTATTATTATATAGTTTTTATATACAATTACTATCAATTAACCTTGTTTCTAGCCTTAATTGAAAAGTTTAATCAAAAAGTCAAGTTTTCATCCCTGATTGGCCTGAATTAGGCCATATAAGAGCCTAATAAGACCCAAATGGGGAGAAAAACTTGGTTATCAAGATCCGGTTGTGATATTACACACTTTAATATACAAATACTATCAATTAACCTTCTTTCTAGTCTTAATAGAGAATATTGATCAAAAGTCAAACTTTCAGCCCCAAGTAGTTTGAATTAGGCCTTATAAGAGCCAAATAGGTTCTAAACAGGGAAAAAAATGTGATTTTTGAGAGCCTTGAGTATTACTATATCGTTTCTATGCATAAATAATACCAATTTACCTTATTTTTAGTCTTAATTGGGAAGTTTGGTCACAATTCAAACTCAGCCCCGAATAGCCTGAAATAGGCCTTAAGAGCCAAATAGGGGCCTAAACGGGGAGGAAACATGAGTTTGAAGAGCCGAGAGTGGTATTACAAAGTTTCTATGTACAAATATTATCAATTAAACTTATTTCTAGTCTTAATTGGAAAGTTTGACCAAAAGCCAAACTTTCAACCTTGATGGCCTAAACTATGCCTTATAAGAGCCGAGTAAGGCCCAAACATGGGGAAAACGTGGTTCTCAAGATCCGAGAGTTGTATTACATAATAATTATGTACAATTACTACCACTTAACCTTATTTCTAGTCATAATTGGTATATTTAATTAAAAGTCAAACTTTCATCATGATTGGCCTGAACTAGAAGAAAACGTTATTCTAAAGGCATATATAAGAGCCGAATAAGGCCCAAATAGGAAGAAAACTTCGTTCTTAAGAGACAGGAGTGGTATTACATTGTTCAATATATAAATTCTATCAATTAACCTAATTTCTAGTAATAATTAGGAAGTTGGACCAAAATCAAACTTTCAGCCCTGATTGGTTTGAACTAGGCCATATAAGAGCCGAATAGGGCCCAAACGGGGAGAAAACGTGGTTCTTAAGACTCGAAGTGGTATTACATAATTTCTATGTACAAATACTACCAATTAATCTTATTTCTAATCTTAATTAGAAAGTTTGACCAAAAGACAAACCTTCAGCCCCGATTAGGCTGATTTCGGCCTTATAAAGCCGAATAAGAAAAAACATGGGAAAACGTGATTTTCAAGAGCTAAGAGTGGCATTACATAGTTTATATGTACAATTACTACAAATTAAGCTTAGTTTTAGTCTTAAATGAGAAGTTTAACTAAAAGTCAAGGTTCAACCCTGATTGATTGAACTAAGCCTTATAAGAGCCGTGTAGGGCCCGAACAAGAATAAAACATGATTTTCAAGAGCCGGGGGAGTAGTACTACATAGTTTCTATGTGCAGTTACTTCCAATTAACCTTGTTTCTAGTGTCAATTGAGAAGTTTGACCAAAATTCAAACATTCATCCTGATTAACCTGAGCTAAGCCATATATGGGTCAAATAAGGCCCAAACAGGGAGAAAATATGGTTGTCATTGGCCATGAGTCGTATTACATAATTTCAAGAGTCAGGAGTGGAATTACAAAGTTTCCATGTGCAAATATATAAATTAAACTTACTTTTAGTCTTAATTTAGAAGTTTGATTAAAAGTAAAATTTTCAACCCCGCTTGGCCTAATCCAGGCTTATAAGAGCCGAATATGGAACAAATATGGAAAAACTTGGTTCTCAAGAGTTAAGAATAGTATTACATAGTTACTATGGACAATTACTAATACTTAACCTCATTTCTATGTTCTTTATTAGGAAGTTTAACTAAAAGTGACTTTTAGTCCCGATTAGCCTGAGCTAGGCATTATAAGAGCCGCATAGGTCCACAATAAGGAGAAAGTATGTTTCTCAAGAGTCAGGTAACTGTATTACATAGTTTGTGTACAAATACTATCAATTAAATTTATTTCTAGTCTTAACTGGGAAGTTTGAGTAAAAGTCAAACTTTCATCCCCGAATGGCTTGAAGTAGGCCATATAATAAGTGCCAAATAGGGCCAAAACTGGGAGAAAACTTTATTCTCAAGAGCCGAGAGTGGTATTACATAGTAGTTTTCAAGAGACAGGAGTAGTATTGCATTGTTTCTTTGTAGAATTATTAAGAATTAACTTTATTTCTAGTTCTCATTTGGGAGTTTGACCAAAAGTCAAACTTTCAGCACAGATTGAACTAGGCCTTATAGGAGGCGAATCGAGCCAAAATGGGAAGAAAATATGTTTTTCAACTGCCGTGAGTAGTTTACATAGTTTTACATAAAAATACTATTAATTTACCTTTTTTCTAGTCTTAATTAGGAAGTTTAACCAAAGTCAAAATTTCAGCCCCGAATGGCCTTAACTCGGCCTTATAGGAGCCGAAAGAGGGCCTAAAAGGGTTAAAAATTTGTTTTCAAAAGCCGTGAATGGCATTTCATAGTTTCTATATACAAGTACTATTAATTAACCTTGTGTAAAGTCTTAATTTGGAAATTTGACCATAAGCCAAACTTTCAACCCCATTGGCCTGAACTAGGCCTCATAATAACCGAACGGGGTCTAAACGGGGAGAAAACATAGTTTTCAAGAGTAGTATTATATAGTTTTTAAGTAAATTACTACTAATTAACCCTATTTCTTGGGAAATTTGATCGAAAGTCGAACTCTCATCCCCGATTGGCATGAACTAGGCCATCTAAGAGCGGAATAAGGCCCAAACGGGAGAAAATTGGTTCTCAAGAGGCCAGAGTGGTGTTACATAGTTTTTATGTACAAATACACCTAATTAACATTATTTCTAGTCTTAATTGAGAAGTTTGACTAAAAGTTAATCTTTCAGCTCTGATTGGTATGAACTAGGCCTTATTAGAGCCGAATAAGGCCTATACAGGAAGAGAACATAGTTTTTAAGGGCCGAGAGTAGTATTACATAATTTCTATGTACAACTACTAATAAACTTTATTTTTATCTTAATTGGAAAGTTTGATCAAAAGTCAAATTTTTAGCCCAAATTGGCCTGAACTAAGACTTATAAGAACCAAATACGGCCCAAACAGAGGGAAATGTAGTTTTCAAGAGCCATGAGTGATATTACATAGTTTCTAATACAATTACTATTAATTAATCTTATTTTTAGTCTTAATTGGGAAGTTTGACCAAAAGTCAAACTTTCAGTCACGATTAGACTGAACGCGCCTTATAAGAGTCGAGTAGGGCCCAAACTGGGAGAAAACGTGATTTTCAAGAGCTGGAGTAGTATTAGATAGTTTCTATATACAATTACTTCTAATTATTATTTGTAGTCCTAATAAGTCAAACTTTCAGCTCCGATTGCCTAAACTAGGCCCTATAAGCGTCGAATACGGCCCAAACGGGGAGAAAACATGATTTTCAAGAGGTTAGAGTAGTATTACATAGTTTCTATATTCAATTGCTACTAATTATTTTTATTTCTAGTTTAATTGGGAAGTCTGACTAAAAGTAAAGCCCAAACAGGGAGAAAATAAGGTTTCAAGAGCCAGGAATATATTACATAGTTTCTTGGTACAATTACTACAAATTAACCTTATTTCTTATCTTAATTGAGAAGTTTGACCAAAAGTAAAACTTTAGTGTTTTTAATCTTATTTGAAATTTAACCAAAAGTCAAACTTTCAGCCCTGATTGGCCTAAAGTAAGTCTTATAAGAGCTGAATAGGGAACAAACATGGGAAAACTATAATTTTCAAGAGAAGGGAGTAGTATTACATAGTTTCTATGTAGAATTACTACCAATTAACCTTATTTCTAGTCCTTATTGGGAAGTTTGACTAAAAATCAAACTTTCAGCCCGAATTGGTATGAACTAGGCCTTATAAGAGGCGAATGGGGCCCAAACAGGGAGAAAACATGGTTTTCAGCATCCGTGAGTAGTGTGACATAGTTTTTACGTATAATTACTACTAATTAACCTTGTTTCTAGTCTTAATTAAGAGGTTTAAAGAAAAGACAAACTTTCAACCCTCGTTGGCCTTAACTAGGCCTTATACGAGCCGAAGGGCCCCTTAATTAGGGGGAAAACTTGATTTTCAAAAGTCATTAGTGGTATTACATAATTTCTATATGCAATTACTATTAATTAACCTTATTTCTAATCTTAATTAGGAAGTTTGATCAAAAACCAAAGTTTTAAACCCGTTGACCTGAACTAGGCCTCATAAGAACCGAATAGGGATAAACGGGGAGAAAACATAGTTTTCAAGAGTCATGAGTAGTATTATATAGTTTTTAAGTAAATTACTTCTAATTAACCATGTTTTTCATTTTAATTGAGAAATTTGATCAAAAGTCAAACTCTCATCCCCGATTGGCCTGAATTAGGCCATATAAGAGTCGAGTGGGCACAAACGGGGAGAAAGCTGGCTCTCTAGAGCTAGTAGTGATATTACAATATTTTTTATGCTCAAATACTACTAATTAACCTTATTTCTATTCCTAATTGAGAAGTTTGACTAGAAGTTAAACTTTCAGCCCGATTGGCCTAAATTAGGCCTTTTAAGATTTAAATAGGACCCAAACAAGGGGAAATGTGATTTTTCAGAGCTACGAGTCGTATTACATAGTTTTTATATATAATTGCTACTAATAAACCTTATTCGTAGTCTTAATTGAGAAGTTTGATCAAAAGTTAAAATTTCAGTCCCTATTAGACTGAACTAGGCCTTATAAGAGCCGAATAGGACCTAAATAGGGGAAAACGTTCAAGAACCGGAAGTAGTATCACATAGTTTTTATATATAATTACTACTAATTAACATTATTTCTTGTCTTAATTTGGAAAGTTTAAGCAAAAGTTAATATCAGCCACGATTGGCCTGAAGTAGGCCTTAATAAGAGCCAAATAGGACCCAAATTGGGGAAACATGATTTTCAAGAATTGGGAGTTGTATTGCATATTTCTATATATAATTAATAAAAATTAACCTTATTTATAGTCTTTATTGGGAGGTTTGATCAAAAATCAAATCATTAAGCCTCGATTGACTGAACTAGGCCTTTTAAGGGCCAAATAGGGCCTAAATGGGGTGACAGCGTGGTTTTCAAGAGTCAGGAGTATTACTGTATAGTTTCAATATACAATTACTACTAATTAACCTAATTCAAGTTAATAGGGAAGTTTGACCAAAGACCAATCTTTCAGTCTCAATTAGACTTAACTATACCTTATAAGAGCTGAATAGGGTCCAAAAGTTAAGAAAATATGATTCTCAAGAGCCGTAAGTAGTATTACGTAGTTTTTTATATACAAATGCAAAAAATTAACCTTTTTTTAGTCTTAATTGGAAATTTGATTAAAAGTCAAAATTTCAGCCTTGATTGACTTGAACTAGGCCCTATAAGAGCCGAATAGGGCCCAAACTGGGGGAAGACATGGTTTTCAAGATCTGTAAGCAGTATTACATTATTTCTATATACGAGTACTAAAAATTAACTTTATTTCTGGTCTTAATTGGGAATTTTTACCAAAAGGCAAACTTTCTGTCCCGATTTGGGCCCAAATAAGGGAAAACATTATTTTCACGAGGCGGGAATAGTATTACATAGTTTCTATTTCTAATTTCTACTAATTAACTTTACTTCTAGTCTTAATTAGAAAGTTTGATCAAAAGTCAAACTTTCAGCCCCGATTTGCATGTACTAGGCCATATAAGAGCCGAATAGAGAAACGAGGGGAAAACATGGGGTTCAAGAGCCGTGAGTAGTATTACATAGTTTCTATATACAATTACTACTTATTAATCTTACTTCTAATTTTATTGGAAAGTTTAGATAAAAGTCAAGCTTTCAGCCTCGATTAGCCTGAACTAGACCTTATACGAGCAGAATAGAGCCCAAACGGGGAGAAAATAATATTTTAAATAGTCGGTAGTAGTATTACATAGTTTCTATGTGCAATTACTATTAATTAACCTTATTTGTACTCTAAATTATGAAGTTTGACTAAAATTCAAACTTTCAGCCTCTATTGGTGAGAACTAGGTCTTATAAAAGCCTAGTAGGGTCCAAATGATGTGAAAATGTGGTCTTCAAGGGCCTGAGTAGTATTACATAATTTTTATATACAAATACTACTAATTAAACTTGTTTCTAATCTTATTGAGAAGTTTGACTAAAAACCAAACTTTGAGCCCTGATTGGCCTAAAACTAGGCCTTATAAGAGCCAAGTAGGGCTCAAACGGGGACAAAATATTGTTTTCAAGAGCCGAGAGTTGTATTACATAATTTCTATTTACAAATACTATTAATTAAACTTATTTCTAGCCTTAATTGAAAAGTTTGACCAAAAGTCAAACTTTCAGCCCGATTTGGCCTAACTAGGCCTTATAAGAGCCGAATAGGAAACAAATTTAAAATCACCTAGAGGGGGGGTGAATAGGTGATAATGCTAATCAATGCACATTTAAAATTATGATGCAACAATCGCCCAAAACAAGACTAAGAGCCGAATGCCCCGTGAAGGGTTCTGAACTCCTTCCTCCTGATTCCTCGTAAAATGAGTTGGAGGTGCGCAATGCAACCTTGTTGTATGGGACAAAGATTGACAAGTTGAATGACAACAAGTGAATATAGCAATGACAATCAAAAGCAAGTAGTAATAGCAATGAAAGTAGAGCAAGAACAAGGAAATGTAAACCAAACGCAAACACCAAGATTTGTTATCGAGGTTCGAGCACCCAGCTCTACTTCCCCGCCTTTCCCAGAAGGATTCCAACCACTTCCACTATCACAAAGATGTCACAAATACACCGGAGTACCCAACTCCACAATCTCAAGTACAAGTTCTCTCTTGGTAGTCAAAAGACCACAAACTTTCTCTTTCAAAATTCTCTTCCCTTACAAAGGTCCTTAGAGAACAATGAGTAGGAATGAAGCTCTTATGTGCAAAGAGAAAAGAAAAAGAAATCAGAGAATTCTTAAAAGCACTTCAGAAAATGAGAGAGAATTTCAGCACAAAAACCAAGAAACCAAGTCTTTTTGAAAGCCTTAAACTTGTGAAAATTTTGATAATTTTTCTAGTAACCAAACTCTCCCTAAACACCCCTATTTATAGGAGAGGGCTAGGGTTTAGAGATAAAACATTTTTAAGGCTAATCAGAATGTATTAAAACCAAAACATGTCACTTAAACACACTTAAGTGAGAAAAGGACAAAAATTAAACCTGCTCAGAAACTAGCCGTTACTGTTCAAACGGCTAGTCCGGTCGACCGGCCCGGTCGACCGCTAGTACAAAAAAAATAGCCGTTGCAGGCTACGGTCGACTGGCCCGGTCGACCCAAACAAACAGAGAGCAAAGTGTTACAGTCAGGCAGGTCTCGGTCGACCGTCACGGTCGACCGTGAAACGTGCACACTGATACGTGCATTTGCCAGAACCTCGGTCGACTCGGGCGGTCGACCGGCAAAGCCTGACATAGGCACGGTCGACTCGGGCGGTCGACCGGCTCATGCCAAAAATCAAGTTTTAAACAGAATTTTGAGGAGATGAATATTTTTATCAAAAGATGTTTTAAATAGGAATAAGTATAAAACATAAATATGGATTTACAGGCAGAGGATTTTGTATCAAAATATTTTTGTATAAATTATATGAAATAAACTTAGAAATAAGATGTGCGCAAAAACGTGTGTGATGGAGCTTCAAACCTATGCACTATTCTTTAACAAAACTCTAAACTAAAAATAATCTAATAAATTATCTTGAGCAATCTTGAAGTCTTGAGCCATGCAATGCCTTGCTAGAGCCTTCTCTTCTATGTTCCTTCCTTGATGTGCAAAAAGCCTTCTTTGCTTCATGAACCTAGAATTTCTTGCAATAGCTAAGCAATGGCCTCCAAATATGGTACAAACCTGAAACTTATCTTAACAAACTAATTAGTACCAAATAGTTCCTATTTGTTTTGTTATCATCAAAACTCTAAACAATTGGAGAGTGTATCCTTATGGGCCAACAATCTCCCCCTTTTGATGATGACAAAACAAATAGGCTATAAGCAAAAATATAGGGGACGAGAAAGCTCCCCCTCAAATTATGCTATATTAAACAAGCAAAAACAATGTAGTTTGTAATTTGCAAGTAGACTTCATGAAACCAAAAACCATGAAAATATAAAACACTTGCAAAAACACTTAAACTCAAATTTACAAGAATTCATGAAAACACATTAAAAACTAAAAACATGAAAACATATATAAACTCATATGGAACCAAAACTATATGAACTCATAATTCTATCATAAAAACTCATTCTCCCCCTTTTTGTCATACATCAAAAAGGGTTATGAAAACATTTTTATTCAATAACACAAACATTAAGTTCACCACAAATGAAGGAAAATCTAGCAAAATCAAGTGGTTTAGTGAAAATATCGGCTAGTTGCAAATCCGTAGAAACATAATCAATAACTATATCTCCTTTCTCAAAATGATCTCTAAGAAAGTGATATCTAATCTCAATGTGCTTGGTCTTACTATGTTGATTTGCATTCTTTGTCATATGTATAGTACTAGTATTATCACAAAATATTTTTATATGGTCAAAATGCAAATCATAATTAAGGAGAGTATGTTTCATCCAAAGGACTTGTGCACAACAAGCCCCCGTGGCAACATACTCCGCCTCGGCGGTTGAGAGAGCTACGGAATTTTGTTTCCTAGAGGACCATGAAACAAGACAATTACTAAGAAATTGACATGTCCCACTAGTACTCTTTCTATCTACTCTACAACCCGCATAGTCGGCATCCGAATAACTCATCATTGAGAAATCTCCGGTTTTCAGATACCATAGACCCATTCCAATCGTTCCCTTAATATAACGAATAATGCGTTTTACCGCAATAAGATGGGACTCTTTGGGACACGATTGAAATCTAGCACAAAGACACACACTAAACATGATATCCGGCCTACTTGCCGTCAAATACAAAAGACTACCTATCATGCTTCTATATAATTTAATATCAACATTTTTACCTTGGTCATCCTTATCAAGCTTGGTGGTAGTTGCCATGGGAGTGTTGCAAACCTTTGAGTCTTCAAGTCCAAACCTCTTTACGAGTTCCTTTACGTATTTGGCTTGACATATGAAGTTCCCATCTTGCAATTGCTTGATTTGGAGTCCAAGAAAGAAATTAAGCTCACCCATTGTAGACATTTCAAACTCACATTGCATAACCTTTTCAAATTCCTTGCATAAAAACTCATTAGTAGAACCAAAAATTATATCATCAACATAAATTTGCACAATTAAAATGTCATTATCAACATGCTTAGTGAATAGTGTTGTATCTACTTTGCCTTTAATAAAATCATTTGAAATGAGAAAACTAGAAAGCCTTTCATACCAAGCTCTTGGAGCTTGTTTCAATCCATACAAAGCTTTATCAAGTTTAAAAACAAAATCGGGATGAACATGATCAACAAAACCGGGAGGTTGAGCAACAAAAACTTCTTTATTTATAAAACCATTCAAAAATGCACTTTTCACATCCATTTGAAAAAGTTTAAAATTTTTGAAAGATGCAAAAGATAGTGTCATCCGTATGGCTTCAAGCCGTGCTACGGGTGCAAAGGTCTCCTCAAAGTCAATTCCCTCAACTTGAGTGTAACCTTGGACCACTAACCTAGCCTTATTCCTAATCACATTTCCGGACTCATCCATCTTGTTTCTAAAGATCCACTTAGTACCAATTATTGGTCTATCGTGGGGCCTAGGAATAAGGTGCCAAACTTGGTTGCGCTCAAATTGATTGAGTTCCTCTTGCATGGCTAGCAACCAATATGAGTCCGCCTCGGCTTCGAGGATGCTTTTGGGTTCAAAATGAGAAATGAAAGCAAAGTTACCACATAGGTCATGGAGTTTGGAGCGAGTTGTTACCCCTTTAGATGCATCACCTAAGATGAGCTCCTTGGGATGATTTGTAGCGTATCTCCAAGCTTTAGGAAGCGGTTGAGAGCTTTCCTCTTTATCCTCTTGAACATCACCAATTGATTCTAGCTTTTCTTCTTGAGAGGGTGAGTCCTTCAAGGATAGTCTCTCCATGTCTTCACCTAATGGGTCAATCTCTATAACATTCTCAACAACCACAATAGATTCTTCAAATTTAACATGCATGGATTCTTCAATGGTAAGTGAAGATCTATTGAATACTCTATAAGCTTTACTAGTTGTAGAATATCCAACAAAGATTGCTTCATAAGCCTTAGCATCAAATTTACCCAAATTATCTTTAGTGTTCAAAACAAAACACTTGCATCTAAAAACTTTGAAATATGCAACATTAGGTTTTCTACAATGATACATTTCAAAAGATGTTTTGGAAGAATTTTTACATAAATAAATACGATTTGATATATAGCATGCGGTGTTTACGGCCTCGGCCCATAGATATTGAGGGAGGTCATACTCACTTATCATTGTCCTAGCCATCTCTTGAAGTGTTCTATTTTTCCTTTCTACAACTCCATTTTGTTGTGGAGTTCTAGGACAAGACATTTCATGCTTAATTCCCTTTTCATCACAATAAGTCATGAAGAGTTGGTTAACAAACTCACCACCTCTATCACTTCTTATTTTCAAAATCGAAAAATCTTTTTCTTTTTCAACTTTTTTCGGAAAATCTTAAAATGAGAAAAAGTTTGATCTTTGTGTTCTAAGAAGAAAACCCAAGTGAAACGGGAAAAATCATCAACCAAAACATATGCATATCTACTACCATTTAAACTCTTAGTTTTAGTAGGTCCAAAAGATCCAGATGAATTAATTCTAAAGGCCTAGTTGACATGATATCCTTGATTGGTTTGAAGGAAGACTTGGTTTGTTTCCCAAGTTGGCACGCACCACAAATGCGGTCTTTCTCAAACTTCAAGCGAGGAATACCCTTCACCAATTCCTTTGAATTAATCCTAGAGAGATAGTCAAAAGATGCATGTCCTAATCTTCTATGCCAAAGCCAAGAATTTTCATCAAAAGCATTCAAGCATTTAGTAGAACATTCCACATTAAGCATGTCAATGATATAAACATTATCATCACGAAAACCGGTAAGAATACAATCATTGGATTTAATATCAAAAATCTTGCAAGAAGAATCATCAAAAATAACTTTAAGTCCACGATCACAAAATTGGCTAATGCTAAGCAAATTATGTTTCAAACCATCAACAAGTACAACATTTTCTATAGTAGGAGATGAACCAATTTGAATGTTACCTATACCGATGATAGTCCCTTTGGAGTCATCCCCGAAGGTGACGGAGCCACCTTCCTCGTACCTTGATAGGGTTGTAAAGTTATTGATATCCCATGTCATGTGTCTTGAACAACCACTATCAAGGTACCACCGCTCCCTACGTCTTGGAGTCTTGGTGTGTACCTACATCAAATAATTTAGGACTTGATTTGGTACCCACATTTTCTTGGGTCCTAAAGGGTTAGTTTCATTAACCCAAACAAGATTATTTGATCTATTAACTTGGTCATAACAAAATTTAGCTAAATGCCCATTCTTACCACAATATGTGCATCTATACACTCTACCATATTTAAAAGCATAGTGAGTGTGTGATTTGTGAGCATGGGAATTGTGAGCATGAAAAGATTTAGCATGAGAAGTGTTATGTGTAGTGTGAGTATGAGTAGACTTAACATGTGAATCTTTAGCATGAGAGGTGTGCTTTTTAGTAAATTTTTCTTCAAGTTTCTTAGTGTTAAAAGCACAATCTTTCAAAACTTTTTCAAAATCAACCATTTTAGTTTTTAAAGAAGAAATTTCTTTTTCATCAATCTTAGGAAATTAGCTTTACATGCAACTTTGTAAGCACTAAATTCATTTTGGGTAGAAATAAGGTTGAAGAAATTTCATCTTTTTCTCTAGTAATTATAGCAAGTTGATTCTTAAGAAAAGCAACTTCTTTTTCTAATTTAGAGCATTCAATCTTTTTATTATCATAGGTTTCGAAGAGTTCAACAAAAGCATGAACAAAAACTTCCTTACTTAATTCATCATCTTCATCATCAAGAGGTTGAGGGGTTACCTTTGGTGTGTTTGTCATGAAACACATATTTGCTATATCCACCTCTTCCTCGGACTCGCTTTCCTAATCCCAAGTTGCCTTGTACGCTTTCTTTTCTTCCGGTTTCTTTGGCTTGAAGGAGGAGGTCATCTTCTTCTTGAATTTCGGGCAATCCGCCATGATATGTTCGGGTCTTCGGCAATTATAGCATATAATTCTCCTCTCCTCTTTGCCTTCAAATTTCCTTCGGAAGTTGAGCTTGTTCCTCCGGTACATTATCTTGACATTTCGCACAAGAAGGGAGAGCTCCTCATCTTCTTCGTCATCTTCTTCATCTTCCTCAAGAGTGGATGAAGACTTGAACGCTATGGACTTCTTCTTTAGTGGAGCGGCCTCTTCTCTAGCCTTCTTTTCCATCTCATGGGTCTTTAAGTTCCCAATGAGACTAATTAGGTCCATCTCATCCTTATCGTTCAATTCTTTCAAGGTGGTGGCTTTAATCTCCCATGATGTAGGAAGAGCCCGAATCACTTTTCGCACCTTTTGGTCATTGGAGATGTCATCACCTAAAGAAGAAAGAGCATTGGTGATTTTAGTAAATCGAGTAATCATACAATCAATAGATTCTTCATCAAGCATTTTAAAAGATTCATATTGGGACCTCAAGAGATCTATCTTAGCTCTCTTGACTTGTGAAGTCCCTTCGTGCGTGACTAACAAGTGTTGCCAAATCTCATAGGCGGATTGGCAATGAATTACCCGTGTAAGGTCATCCTCATTCAAGGTGGTTAAGAGGAAATTTTGGGCCTTGGAGTTAGCCTCATATTCTCTAAAGTTGAAGTCGGTCCATGTGCTCGCATCACTATCGGGTGCTACATAGGGTTTGGTCAAGGATTTAGCTACTAAGCTACCTAAAGATTGTAAAAAGATAGTCATCCTAACCTTCCAAATAGGGAAATTGAGTCCATCAAATTTAGGAGGGTTTTGATGTTATCGGCCATGTTTACTAGTGATGACAAATAGAATGCAAATGTTGATTAGCAAATTTTAAGGATCTCTCTATGGATGTAAAGCCAAAACCTAGAGTCCAAGCTCTGATACCAATTGAAAATCACCTAGAGGGGGGGTGAATAGGTGATAATGCTAATCAATGCACAATTTAAAATTATGATGCAACAATCGCCCAAAACAAGACTAAGAGCCGAATGCCCCGTGAAGGGTTCTGAACTCCTTCCTCCTGATTCCTCGTAAAATGAGTTGGAGGTGCGCAATGCAACCTTGTTGTATGGGACAAAGATTGACAAGATGAATGACAACAAGTGAATATAGCAATGATAATCAAAAGCAAGTAGTAATAGCAATGAAAGTAGAGCAAGAACAAGGAAATGTAAACCAAACGCAAACACCAAGATTTGTTATCGAGGTTCGAGCACCCAGCTCTACTTCCCTACTTCCCCGCCTTCCCCAGAAGGATTCCAACCACTTCCACTATCACAAAGATGTCACAAATACACCGGAGTACCCAACTCCACAATCTCAAGTACAAGTTCTCTCTTGGTAGTCAAAAGACCACAAACTTTCTCTTTCAAAATTCTCTTCCCTTATAAAGGTCCTTAGAGAACAAAGAGTAGGAATGAAGCTCTTGTGTGCAAAGAGAAAAGAAAAAGAAATCAGAGAATTCTTGAAAGCACTTCAGAAAATGAGAGAGATTTCAGCACAAAAACCAAGAAACCAAGTCTTTTTGAAAGCCTTAAACTTGTGGAAATTTTGATAATTTTTCTAGTAACCAAACTCTCCCTAAACACCCCTATTTATAGGAGAGGGCTAGGGTTTAGAGATAAAACATTTTTAAGGCTAATCAGAATGTATTAAAACCAAAACATGTCACTTAAACACACTTAAGTGAGAAAAGGACAAAAATTAAACCTGCTCAGAAACTAGCCGTTACTGTTCAAACGGCTAGTCCGGTCGACCGGCCCGGTCGACCGCTAGTACAAAAAAAATAGCCGTTGCAGGCTACGGTCGACCGGCCCGGTCGACCCAAACAAACAGAGAGCAAAGTGTTACAGTCAGGCAGGTCTCGGTCGACCGTCACGGTCGACCGTAAAACGTGCACACTGATACGTGCATTTGCCAGAACCTCGGTCGACTCGGGCGGTCGACCGGCTCAGGCCAAAAATCAAGTTTTAAACAGAATTTTGAGGAGATGAATATTTTTATAAAAAGATGTTTTAAATAGGAATAAGTATAAAACATAAATATGGATTTACAGGCAGAGGATTTTGTATCAAAATATTTTTGTATAAATTATATGAAATAAACTTAGAAATAAGATGTGCTCAAAAACGTGTGTGATGGAGCTTCAAACCTATTCACTATTCTTTAACAAAACTCTAAACTAAAAACAATCTAATAAATTATCTTGAGCAATCTTGAAGTCTTGAGCCATGCAATGCCTTGCTAGAGCCTTCTCTTCTATTTTCCTTCCTTGATGTGCAAAAAGCCTTCTTTGCTTCATGAACCTAGAATTTCTTGCAATAGCTAAGCAATGCCTCCAAATATGGTACAAACCTGAAACTTATCTTAACAAACTAATTAGTACCAAATAGTTCCTATTTGTTTTGTTATCATCAAAACTCTAAACAATTGGAGAGTGTAACCTTATGAGCCAACACAAATATGGGGAAAATGTGGTTCTCAAGAGTCAGCAGTAGTGTTACATTGTTTCTAAGCACAGATACTATCAATTAAATTTATTTCTAATCATAATTGGGAAGTTTAACCAAAAGTCAAATTTCAGCCCTGATTGGCCTAAACTTGGTCTTATAGGAGCCAATAGGGAACAAACATTGGGAAAAATAGGTTCTCAGCAGTCACGAGCAGTATTACAGAGTTTATATATAACTACTTTCAATTAACTTTTTTTTCTAGTATTAATTGAAAAGTCTAAAAAAAAGTCAAACTTTCGCTCCTGATTGACCTGAATTAGGCTTTATAAGAGCCGAGTAAGGCTTAAAGGGAGAAAACTTGGTTCTCAAGAGCTAAGAGTATTACTATATAGTTTTTATATACAATTACTACCAATTAACCTTGTTTCTAGCCTTAATCGGAAAGTTTAATCAAAAAGTGAAGTTTTCATCCCTGATTGGCCTGAATTAGGCCATATAAGAGCCCAATAGGACCCAAACGGGGAGAAACGTGATTATCAAGATCCGGTATTACAGACTTTCTATGTACAAATATTATCAATTAACCTTCTTTCTATTCTTAATAGAGAAGATTAATCAAAAGTCAAACTTTCAGCCCCAACTAGTTTGAATTTGGCCTTATAAGAGCCAAATAGGTTCTAAACGGGGAGAAAATGTTGTTTTTGAGAGCCGTGAGTCTTACTATATAGTTTCTATGTATAAATAATACCAATTTTCCTTGTTTTTAGTCTTAATTGGGAAGTTTGGTCACAATTCAAACTTTCAGCCCCGAATAACCTGAAATAGGCCTTAAGAGCTAAATAGGGGCTCAAACGGGGAGGAAACATGATTTTCAAGAGTCGAGAGTGGTATTACATAGTTTCTATGTACAAATACTATCAATTAAACTTATTTCTAGTCTTAATTGGGAAGTTTGACTAAAATCCAAACTTTCAACCTTGATGGGCCTAAACTATGCCTTATAAGAGCCGAGTAAGGCCCAAACATGGGGAAAACGTGGTTCTCAAGATCCGGGAGTAGTATTACATAATATTTATGTACAATTACTACTAATTGGTATATTTAACTAAAAGTCAAAATTCATCCACGATTGGCCTGAACTAGGAGAAAATGTTATTCTTAAGGGCATATAAGAGCCGAATAGGGCCCAAACGGGAAGAAAACTTCGTTCTTAAGAGACAGGAGTGGTATTACATAGTTCAATATATAAATTCTATCAATTAACCTAATTTCCAGTAATAATTAGGAAGTTTGACCAACAATCAAACTTTCAGCCCTGATTGGGTTGAACTAGGCCATATAAGAGAAGAATAGGGCCCAAACGGGGAGAAAACGTGGTTCTTAAGACCCGGGAGTGGTATTACATAATTTCTATGTACAAATACTACCAACTAATCTTATTTCTAATCTTAATTAGAAAGTTTGACCAGAAGACAAACCTTCAGCCCTGATTGGGCTGATTTGGGCCTTATAATAGCCGAATAAAGAATAAACATAGGGAAAACGTGATTTCCAATAGCTAAGAGTGACATTACATAATTTCTATGTACAATTACTACTAATTAAGCTTATTTTTAGTCTTAAATGAGAAGTTTGACTAAAAGCAAGGTTCAACCCTGATTGACTGAACTAGGCCGTATAAGAGCCGTGTAGGGCCCGAACAAGAATAAAACATGATTTTCAAGAGTCGAGAGTAGTATTACATAGTTTCTATGTACAGTTACTTCTAATTAACTTTGTTTCTAGTGTCAATTGAGAAGTTTGACCAAAATTCAAACATTCATCCTTGATTGGCCTAAGCTAAGCCATATAAGAGCCGAATAAGGCCCAAACAGGGAGAAAACATGGTTGTCAATAACCATCAGCTGTATTACATAGTTTCTATGTACAAATACTACCAATTAACCTTACTTCTTGTCTTAATTGGAAAGTTTGACCAAAGTCAAACTTTCAGCCCTATTGGCCATAACTAGGCCTTATAAGAGCCGAATAGGGCATAAGCTAGGAAAACGTGCTTTTTAAAAGCCGAGAGTGGTATTACATAGTTTATACATATAAATAACTATAAATTAAACTAATTTATAGTATTAATTTGAAAGTTTTACTAAAAAGCCAAACTTTCAGCACCGATTGGCCAAAAGTAGGCCTTATAAGAGACGAATTAAGAACTAAAATGGGAAAAAACGTGATTTTCAAGAGCTGAGATTAGTATTACATAGCTTTTATGTTCAATTACTTCTGACTAACTTTGTTTCTAATATTAATTGGGGAGTTTGACCAAAGTCAAACTTTCAGTCTGATTAGCCTTCAGCCTTATTAGAGCTGAGTATAGCCCAAATGGGGAGAAAATGTGATTCTCAAGAGCCGAGAGTAGTATTAGATTGTTTCTTTGTATAATTACTATCAATTAATCTTTTTTCTAATCTTATTGGAAGTTTGACCAAAAGTCAAACTTTCGGCCCCGATTGTCCTGAACTAGGCCTGATAAAAGCCGAATAGGGAAAAACATAGGGAAAGTGTGGTTTTCAAGAACCGGGAGTAGTAACACATAGTTTTTTATGTACAGTTACTATTAATTAAACTTGTATCTAGTTTTAATTATGAAATTTGACTAAAAGCCAAACTTTCGGCCTTGATTTGGCTTGAGCTAAGCCTTATACGAGCCCATTAGGGCCCAAATAGGGAGAAAACGTGGTTCTTAAGAGCCGAGAGTAGTATTACACAGATTTTATATATAAATACTTTCAATTAACCTTGTTTCTAGTCTTAATTATGAAGTTTGACCAAAAGTCAATCATTCATCCCCGATTGGCCTGAAATCAGCCATATAAGAGTCGAGTAGGGCCCAAACGGACAGAAAATATGGTTCTCAATAGTCAGAAATGGTATTATATAGTTTCAATGTACAAATACTGCCAATTAACAATATTTCTAATCTTAATTGGAAACTTTGACCAAAAGTCAAACTTTCAGCCCCGGTTGGTCTGAACTACGCCTTATAAGAGCCGAATAGGGCCAAAACAGGGAGAAAACTTGGTTTTCAAGAGTCGTGAGTTGTATTACGTCAATTATATATACAATTTACGACTAGTTAACCTTTTTCTAATCTTAATTGAAAAGTTTGAATAAAAATCAAGTCAAACTTTCAGCCCCAATTAGTGAGAATTTGGCCTTAAAAGAGCAGAATAGGGCCTAAACGAGGAGAAAACATGATTTCAAGAGTCAGGAGTGGAATTACATAGTTTCCGTGGGCAAATATATAAATTAAACTTACTTTTAGTCTTAATTGAGAAGTTTGATTAAAAGTAAAACTTTCAGTCCCGCTTGGCCTAAACCAGGCTTATAAGAACCGAAAGGGAACAAACATGAGGAAAACTTGATTCTCAAGAGTTAAGAGTAGTATTACATAATTACTATGGACAATTACTACCAGTTAACCTCATTTCTATGGTCTTTATTAGGAAGTTTGACTAAAAGTGACTTTCAGTCCCGATTAGCCTGAGCTAGGCCTTATAAGAGCCGCATAGGTCCACAACAGGAGAAAGTATGTTTCTCAAGAGTCAGGAGTTGTATTATATAGTTTGTGTACAAATACTATCAATTAAATTTATTTTTATTCTTAACTGAGAAATTTGACCAAAAGTCAAATTTTCATCCCCGAATAGTCTGAAGTAGGCCATATAAGAGCAAAATAGGGCCAAAACAGGGAGAAAACTTTATTCTCAAGAGCTGAGAGTAGTATTTCATAGTGGTTTTCAAGAGATGAGAGTAGTATTGCATAGTTTCTATGTAGAATTACTACGAATTAACTTTAATTCTAGTTTTTATTTGGGAGTTTAACCAAATAAGTCAAACTTACAGCCCAGATTGGCCTGAACTAGGCCTTATAAGAGGCGAATCGGGCCCAAATGGGGAGAAAACATGTTTTTCAACTGCCGTAAGTGGTTTACATAGTTTTTACATAAAATTACTACTAATTTACCATTTTTTCTAGTCTTAAATTGGAAGTTTAACTAAAAGTTAAAATTTTAGCCCCGATTAGCTCTGACTCAGCCTTATAAGAGCCGAAGAGGGCCTAAAGGGTTAAAAATTTGTTTTAAAAGAGCCGTGAGTGCATTTCATAGTTTCTATATACAAGTACTGTTAATTAACCTTGTGTCAAGTCTTAATTGGAAAAGTTGACCAAAAGCCAAACTTTCAACCCCATTGGCTTGAACTAGGCCTCATAATAACTGAACGGGTCTAAACGGGGAAAAAATATAGTTTTCAAGAGTAGTATTACATAGTTTTAAAGTAAATTACTACTAATTAACCCTATTTCTTGAGAAATTTGATCAAAAGTTAAACTCTCATCCCCGATTGGCGTGAACTAGGCCACCTAAGAGCGGAATAAGGCCCAAACGGGGAGAAAATTGGTTCTTAAGGGGTGGGAGTGGTGTTATATAGTTTTTATATACAAATACAACTAATTAACCTTATTTCTAGTCTTAATTGAAAAGTTTGACTAAAAGTTAAACTTTCAGCTCTAGTTGGCATGAACTAGGCCTTATTAGGCTCTAATAAGGCCTATACAGAAGAAAATATAGTTTACAAGAGCCGAGAATAGTATTACATAATTTCTATATACAACTACTAATAAACTTTGTTCTAGTCTTAATTGGAAAGTTTGATCGAAAGTCAAATTTTCAGCCTAAGTTGGCCTGAACTAAGACTTATAAGAGCCATATACAGCCCAAATAGAGGGAAATATAGGTTTCAAGAGCCATGAGTGATATTACATAGTTACTATGTACAATTACTACTAATTAACCATGTTTTTAGTCTAAATTGGGAAGTTTGACCAAAAGTCAAACTTTCAGCCACGATTAGACTGAACTAGGCCTTATAAGAGGCACGAGTGGTATTACATAGTTTCTATATATAATTATTACTAATAACCTTATTTTTAGTCTTAATTGAGAAGTTTGATCAAAAGTCAAACTTTCAGTCCCTATTAGACTGAGCTAGGCCTTATAAGGGCCGAATAGGGCTTAAACAAGGGAAAACGTGATTTTCAAGAACCGGAAGTAATATTGCATAGTTTCTATATATAATTACTACTAATTAACCTTATTTCTAGTCTTAATTTGGGAAGTTTAACTAAAGTTAAATATCAGCCCCGATTGACCTGAAGTAGGCCTTAATAAGAGCCAAATAGGACCCAAATTGGGGGAAACATGGTTTTCAAGAATTGAGAGTTGTATTACATATTTTATATATAATTAATAAAAATTAACCTTATTTATTGTCTTTATTAGGAGGTTTAATCAAAAATCAAATCCTTTAGCCTCGATTGACTTGAACTAGGCCTTATAAGAGCCAAATAGGGCCTAAATGGGGTGACAATGTGGTTTTCAAGAGTCGGGAGTATTACTGCATAGTTTCAATATACGATTACTACTAATTAACCTAGTTTCAAGTCTTAATAGGAAAGTTTGATCAAAAACCAATTGGTTCTCAAGAGAAAATTGGTTCTCAAGAGGCGGGAGTGGTGTTGCATAGTTTTTATGTATAAAAACTAATTAACCTTATTTCTAGTCTTAATTGAGAATTTGACTAAAAGTTAAACTTTCAGCTCTGGTTGGCATGAACTGGCCTTATTAGAGCTGAATAAGGCCTACATAGGAAGAAAACATAGTTTTCAAGAGCCGAGAGTAGTATTACATAGTTTCTATGTACAACTACTAATAAACTTTGTTTCTTGTTTTAATTTGAAAGTTTGATCGAAAATCAAATTTTCAACCCAAATTGGCTTGAACTAAGACTTATAAGAGCCAAATACGGCCCAAACAGGGGGAAATATGGTTTTCAAGAACCATGAGTGATATTACATAGTTTCTATATACAATTATAACTAATTAACCTTATTTTTAGTCTTAATTGGAAAGTTTGACCAAAGTCAAACTTTCAGCTGCGATTAGACTGAACACGCCTTATAAGAGTCGAATAGCACCCAAACAGGGAGAAAACGTGATTTTCAAGAGTTGGGAGTAGTATTACATAGTTTTTATATACAATTACTTCTAATTAATTATTTCTAGTCTTAATAAGTCAAACTTTCAGCTCCAATTGCCTAAACTAGGCCTTATAAGCGTCGAATAGGGCCCAAACGGGGAGAAAACATGATTTTCAAGATGCTGAAGTAGTATTACAAAATTTTTATATTCAGTTACTACTAATTATTTTTATTTCTAGTTTAATTGGGAAGTTTGACTAAAAGTAGAGCCCAAACAGGGAGAAAACAAGATTTTTAAGAGCCAAGAATAATATTACATAGTTTCTCGGCACAATTGCTACAAATTAACCTTATTTCTTATCTTAATTGAGAAATTTGGCCAAAAGTAAAACTTCAGCGTTTAATCTTATTTGGAATTTTGACAAAAGTCAAACTTTCAGCCCTTATTGGCCTAAAGTAAGTCTTATAAGAGCTGAATAGGGAACAAACAGGGAAAAACATAATTTTCAAGAGAATGGAGTAGTATTACATAATTTCTATGTAGAATTACTAGGAATTAACCTTATTTATAGTCCTTATTGGGTAGTTTGACAAAAAATCAAACTTTCAGCCCGAATTGGTATGAATTAGGCCTTATAAAAGGCGAATCGGGACCAAACGGGGAGAAAACATGATTTTTAGCAGCCGTGAGTAGTGTTACATAGTTTTTACGTAAAATTACTACTAATTAACCTTATTTCTAGTCTTAATTAAGAGGTTTAATGAAAAGACAAAATTTCAACCCTGATTGGCCTTAATTAGGCCTTATAAGAGCCGAAGGGCCCTAATAGGGAAAAAACTTGATTTTTAAAAGCCGTGAGTGGTATTAAATAATTTCTATATACAATTACTATTAATTAACCTTGTTTCCAGTCTTAATTAGGAAGTTTGATAAAAAAAACAAATTTTAACCCCGTTAGCCTGAACTAGGCCTCATAAGAGCCGAACAGGGATAAACGGGGAGAAAACATAGTTTTCAAGAGCCATGAGTAGTATTACATAGTTTTTAAGCAAATTACTACTAATTAACCATGTTTCTCATTCTAATTGCGAAATTTGATTAAAAGTCAAACTCCCATCCCCGATTGGCTTGATTAGGCCATATAAGAGCCGAATGGGCCCAAAGGGGAGAAAACTGGCTCTCAAGAGCTGATAGTGATATTACATAGTTTTTATGCACAAATACTACTAATTAACCTTATTTCTAGTCTTAATTGAGAAGTTTGATTAAAAGTTAAACTTTCAGCCCGATTGGCCTGAATTAAGCCTTATAAGAGTTAAATAGGACCCAAACAAGGGGAAATGTGATTTTTAAGAGCCACAAGTGGTATTGCATAGTTTCTATATATAATTATTACTACCTTATTTCTAGTCTTAATTGAGAAGTTTGATCAAAAGTCAAACTTTCAGTCCCTATTAGACTGAACTACGCCTTATAAGAGCCGGATAGGGGCCTAAAAAGGGAAAATGTGGTTTTCAAGAACCGAAAGTAGTATTACACAGTTTCTATATATAATTACTACTAATTAACCTTGTTTCTAGTGTTAATTTGGGAAGTTTAATCAAAAGTTAAATATCAGCACCGATTGGCCTGACGTAGGCCTTAATAAGAGCCAAATAGGACCCAAATTGGGAAAACATGGTTTCAAGAATTAGTAGTTGTATTACATAGTTCTATATGTAATTAATAAAAATTAACTTTATTTATAGTCTTTATTAGGAGGTTTGATAAAAAATCAAATCCTTTAGCCATGATTGACTTGAACTAGGCCTTATAAGAGCCAAATAGAGCCTAAATGGGGGTGACAATGTGGTTTTCAAGAGTCTGCATTGCGAATGTAGGGAAAGCATCAGAGAGGCTGTAGACGTCATGGCAACACAGCAGCTTGCGGACCTCAGCCACATAAGTCCGTGACTACGAACACCCCTCGAATCGACGGAGAAGCGCCATTCGAACACCTTCTGGGGCTTCTCACCGGCTTGGATAATGGAGGGGCAGTGAAGGGCGAACCATGTCATCAAATAAGTATATGGCAAACTAATTCTGGGGTTTGATCCGTCGCGAGGCAAGATAGTCCCCTTTCCCCGCTTCGTTGTTGGTGGCCTACAGAAAGCCTTCGTCAATGCAAGAAGCCCTCTTTAAATACAGCACACCATGGCTGAAAGAAGTCCAAGAAAATGACCATGGACTAGACGAACAGCAGGCAATAAGACAGTCGGATGAATGACATCGCCAGACGAAGATGGCACCACACATCTCTTCAACCATACCGTTAAAAAGCCAGCCAAAAGTGCCTTCCAGGACGTCAGCCGATGAGCCTGGTGGTGGAAACTCCGAAGAATATCACTTTCTCATAGGGTCCGTCGTCTTCTTCCAAAATCAAATCCCCTGGGAGTGCTCTTGCATCCGGTGAAAGATGTCTTCATCTGCAACTCCACAATGAGCTGCTTCGGAAATACCTTCCAGGTCGGGGAACAAATAATTCCCCCAGATCTTCAAACTGCATGAAGCTCTCTTATGGCTCCCATGCATACTGGAACAAATGTAAAGGTGGCACATCAACTCCCGGTAAGTCTCAAACAAGGCGGGCTCCTGCTTCTCCAGAAGTGCCAATTCCGCCTCGCATGGGAAATATTCTTCATATGGGAGAGACCCCAAAGGCAGAGCAGAAACTTCCCACATCTCATGCAAAGTCATGTCCAATTCACCAACAGGGGTGAAGAAGGTCTCTGTAGCCGGGCAGTACAACTCAAAGATGGCGTAAAAGTTCGCTACGCTCATCTGAATGCTATAACAGGTCGCCCTGACGGCCTCATAAAGTCCCAGCCTCTCCAGATACTCTTCAAAATGGGCAAGGACATATAAAGTCAAGTCCCTCCACCATGCCTTAGGAGGATGAATCCACCCGGGGTCCTCAAATCAGTGGCCGAATAATTGCCATAAACCTTAAAGAACTGATTTCCAAAAGTCTGAGCCACCGCAGGATTTTCTCCCATTGGGATGTCCGGAAGTACGTTCCCAGGGTAGAGACCCAATATACAGCGAGGAGGACCCACCCTCGTATAACCAGGGGACGGAGTTATCAACTTCCCTACGTGAACGGAATCAATAGTCCGCGTCACTTGCCACTGCATCTTCTGAGCCCTCGTCACACATTGAAAGAAGGACAAGGGAAAATGCCGCTTGCTAGAGGGGAGATAGTACTTCTCACCGTCCAATTTGAAAGTCCACTGTCCCTCTCCGGCTAGTAGCTGGTGATCGTTGTCTGGTGCTGCATCTCCAAACATGAAGCCAGGCTTCCGATAGATTCTTCTGTCAGAATCTTCAAGGGGAGCAGTGGTTAAGATGCTCCTCATGGTGTGCTGATCCCTAGCATGAATAAGTGCATCCCGAGCAGGAACGCTCCGCTCGCTGAATAGTGAGCCTGCCCTTGAAACTGCAGACTGACATTACCGTCCAGTCCCCTGGCTGTGCCAAAGAGACTGTTTAGAGGACCAGGAGTATAGTGCACTGCAAAGACAAGGAGAAACTATGATTAGTTCATCGGCTGAAGGAAAGCTAAAACAAGAATATAATTTTTTGTTAAGGCATAGCTTCGCCCTCCGAGCGAAGTTGGCCTAACAATAGCTTCGCAGCAGCAGCTTAACTCTGCACTCCACGTGAAGGCAAGATGCAGAAAAGTATCTAAGTAGTAGCTTCGCTCTGGAAACTTGACCTCGGATAACAGAACGCGACAAAGCCCCAGGGGCTAACTTCGCCAGAAGAATACTGCTGCTTAAAAAATTATCTCGAGGGCATTAAGGTCCTCTTCCAACCGCGCTTCTAAAGCTAACTTTGCATCCTTTCATCCAACAGGATGTGAACCGCCTAAGAGATAGCTTTGTTTGGAAGCTTAAAGAAGAGACCCTTCGGTTCTAAGATTCCTAATCAAGAAATCAAGGGAAATTAAGGGACTTGAACTCCCTGAGATCACTGGATCACAATGAATCGTTCCAGATTCATTATGAAATAGCCAGGAATTGGCTTCAAAAAGAGATGAAAATCTCTGAGTAAAAGGGAAAGATCCCTACCCGCGATAGGTCATTCGATGACCGGAGGAGGAGAAGGACCCTCCATCGTAGAGGTTGTTACCTCTTTTCCTACTCGTCTTTTGGGAGCCATTGGAGAACTGAAGAAGTTCTTGAAATTCTAAACGAAGGAGAAAGAAGAAGAAGAGATTCGGAGTTCTCTAAAAATTCAAAGAGAAGTGGTGCCTTCTCTTTCAGCCCGATCAGGCTTTTATAGGCTAATGATTGCCTAAGACTTCGCCTCCTCGAAAGGAGCGCAAGCAGTCATTTCAAATTAATTTGAGACGGCGCCTAAAGCGCCTCCCAAGAAACATTATTTCAGCCCCGCTAAGGGCTAACTCCGCCGTGAGTCCAATGTTGACTTAACGCGACGCTTGGATAACTTCGCTGAGAAACGTGCCTTAGTTCCGTTAAAAGCATATCTCTAGCTTCGCGAAAATTCCGTGCTAGCTTTGCCAGACTCCTGACTTATTTGGAAATCTGTCTTCAGCTTCGCCGGAAGCTTAGCTCAGCTAAGAGTTCTCATTTCTTCCTAGGGAAAAGACTTGCCTAAGTTGGTCCACTTCAGGTTTTCTCGAATCAAAAAGGAGGGAAACAAAGCAGATAAGTAGAAAATAAACATTTTATTTGATTCAAAAGGGAAGATATATTAATGCTACATCAAAATGGTCTTTCGTACAACCGAATCATTGCTCCAAAGGCATACAAGTGGTCCTATCTATTTTCAAGCCAAACTACCTGGACACAAAAGGCCTTCCTCCTGCACAAGGCCGTAATCCTTCGCATAATGGCAGATTTTGCCATCAAGAAGCTGGATCGTCTTTGATGAAAATTGGCAAAGGATCCGAGACCTTACAGGTGACGTCCGCCTTCCCGAAGTGGATCATCTCGAATAAGTGACTACTAGCCCCTTCTCGAAGTGGATCATCTCGGATAAGCGACTGCCAACCTCTTCTGGGAATACGCATCAGCTGCCCCCATTTATTCCTTCTGCTTATAGTCAAAGCTTCAACTTGAACATCAAGAGGCAAGTTTCTAGTCTCTTTCATCAAGACAAAAGACTGGCGGGCACAGTTCGCTGCAACGCAAACTGGAAACAGGTTAGCAGTAAATCAAAGAAAAAATGCAAGCATGATATGCTAAGCCAAATTCTTTGGGCAAAGCAATTTATATCCGATCCAGTTGCACTTTAAGGATGGATTTCAGTTAAGCAAAGGATAGTCTCGCTTGCACAGTGATGATGGGCTAGCTCAGCATAAGCCAAGTCATAGCGCCGCCTAAGGCAGATATACTGAAGGAGCGTCAAAAAGAGCTAAGTCCTAGCCTCGCCTATATGGCTAAGCCAGACTGGTCCAGAGGGACGCAGTCTTGACCCCACCTATATGGCAAGACTGGTTCAACCTTGAAGAGACTAAGTCCCAATCCTTGCCTACATGGCGAACTTAACAGGCAGGCATGGAAAGATCTTTCTTTGATCAAGTGAAAATGATAGCTTCGCCAAGAAGCTGGAAAATAGGGCTGAAACCCTTCTCTGCAAATCGATCAGATACAAAATGAAGAATAAGGGAAATTAATCCCTGAAGTAGCTGGTAAAGCTAAATTTAAGGGAAGTAAGTTCCCTAAAGTTGGTAAAAGTCTCTGGATGACCAAAGCTCACCAAGTCAGAGATCTGAGTATCTTTCTCTGGACAATCAGGAGAAGTCATGAACGGACTGTTTCCTTGAAGAGGACTTCAAGTGTCCTATTTATAGGCCTCATGGCCTGATCGCACCACCGCTGCTTCAAGCTTGAAAGCGCGAGCGAATTTAAGGCATTTAGTAATCAAGAGTTAAGAGTAGTATTACATAGTTAATATGGACAATTACTGCACTTAACCTCATTTCTATGGTCTTTATTGGGAAGTTTGACTAAAAGTGACTTTCAGTGCCGATTAGCCTGAGCTAGGCCTTATAATAGCCGAATAGGTCCACAACAGAGAGAAAGTGTGTTTCTCAAGAGCCAGGAGTTGTATTACATAGTTTATGTACAAATACTATCAATTAAATTTATTTCTAGTTTTAAACTGAGAAGTTTGACCAAAAGTTAAACTTCATTCCGAATGGTCTGAAGTAGGCCATATAAGAGCCAAATGGCCAAAATAGGGAGAAAGCTCTATTCTCAAGATCCGAGAGTGGTATTACATTATTTCTATGTACAAATACAAATTAACCTTTTTCCTGTCCTTAATTAGAAAGTTTGACCAAAAGTCAAACTTTTAACCCAGATTAGCCTAAACTATGCCTTAGAAGAGCTGAACAAGGAAAAAACAGGGGGAAATGTGGTTTTCAAGAGACGGGAGTAGTATTGCATAGTTTCTATATAGAATTACTACGAATTAACTTTATTTCTAATTCTTATTTTGGAGTTTGACCAAAAGTCAAACTTTCAGCCCAGATTGGCCTAAATTAGGCCTTATAAGAGGCAAATCGGGCCCAAATGGGGAGAAAATAAGTTTTTCTACTGCCGTGAGTAGTTTACATAGTTTTTACATAAAATTACTACTAATTTACCTTTTTCTGGTCTTAATTAGGAAGTTTAATAAAGAGTCAAAATTTCAGCCCCGATTGGCCTTAACTCGGCCTTTTAAGAGCCAAAGAGGGCGTAAAAGGGTTAAAAATTTGTTTTCAAGAGCCATGAGTGGCATTTCATAGTTTCTATATACAAGTACTATTAATTAACCTTGTGTCAAGTCTTAATTAGGAAATTTGACCAAAAGCTAAACTTTCAACCCCATTGGCTTGAACTAGGCCTCATAATAACCGAACGGGGTATAAACGGAGAGAAAACATAGTTTTCAAGAGTAGTATTACATAGTTTTTAAGTAAATTACTACTAATTAATCCTATTTCTTGGGAAATTTTATCAAAAGTCAAACTAACATCCCCGATAGGCCGGAGTAGGCCATCTAAGAGCGGAATGAGGCCCAAACAGGGAGAAAATTGGTTCTCAAGAGGCGGGAGTGGTGTTACATAATTTTTATGTACAAATACAACTAATTAACCTTATTTCTAGTCTTAACTGAGAAGTTTGATTAAAAATTAAACTTTCAGCTCTGGTTGCATGAACTAGGCCTTATTGGAGCCGAATAAGGCCTATACAGGAAGAAAACATTATTTTCAAGAGCCAAGAGTAGTATTACATAGTTTCTATATACAACTACTAATAAACTTTGTTTCTTGTCTTAATTGAAAAGTTTGATCGAAAGTCAAATTTTCAGCCCAAATTGGCCTGAACTAAGACTTATAGAGCCAAATACAGCCCAAACAGGGGGAAATGTGGTTTTCAAGAGCCATGAGTGATACTATATAGTTCTATGTACAATTACTACTAATTAATCTTGATTTTAGTCTTAATTGGAAAGTTTGATCAAAAGTCAAAGTTTCATCCACGATTAGACTGAACACGACTTATAAGAGTCGAATAGGGCCAAACAGGGAGAAAACGTGGTTTTCAAGAGCTGGGAGAAGTATTACATAGTTTCTATATACAATTACTTCTAATTAATTATTTCTAGTCTTAATAAGTCAAACTTTCAGCTCCAATTGCCTAAACTAGGCCCTATAAGCGTCGAATAGGGCCCAAATAGGGAGAAAACATGATTTTCAAGATTCTGGAGTAGTATTACATAGTTTCTATATTCAATTACTATTACTTATTTTTATTTCTTATTTAAATAAGAATATTGACTAAAAGTTGAACCCAAACAGAGAGAAAATAAGGTTTTCAAGATCCAGGAATAATATTACATAATTTTTCGGTACAATTACTACAAATTAACTTTATTTCTTATCTTAATTGAGAAGTTTGACCAAAAGTAAAACTTCAGTGTTTTTAATCTTATTTGAAATTTTGATCAAAAGTCAAACTTTCAACCCTGATTGACTGAACTAGGCCTTATAAGAGCCGTGTAGGGCCCGAACAAGAATAAAACGTGATTTTCAAGAGTCGGGAGTAGTATTACATAGTTTCTATGTACAGTTACTTCCAATTAACCTTATTTCTACTGTCAGTTGAGAAGTTTGACCAAAATTCAAACATTCATCCTTGATTGGCCTGAGCTAAGCCATATAAGAGTTGAATAAGGCCCAAACAGGGAGAAAATAAGATTGTCAATAGCCACGAGGTGTATTACATAGTTTATATGTATAAATACTACCAATTAACCTTACTTCTAGTATTAATTGGAAAGTTTGACCAAAATCAAACTTTCAGCCCGATTGGCCGGAACTAGGCCTTATAAGAGTCGAATAGGGCCAAAACAGGGAGAAAACTTTATTCTCAAGAGCCAAATAGGGCCTAAACAGGGAGAAAACGTGTTTTTCAAAAGCCGAGAGTGATATTTCATAGTTTCTATATAAAAATAACTATCAATTAAATAAATTTATAGTCTTAATTTGAAAGTTTTACCAAAAAGCCAAACTTTCAGCCCCGATTGGCCTAAACTAGGCCTTATAAGACCCGAATTAAGAACAAATATGGAAAAAACATGTTCTAAAGAGCTGGGAGTAGTATTATATAGCTTTTATGTTCAATTACTTCAAACTAACTTTGTTTCTAGTATTAATTGGGAAGTTTGACCAAAAGTCAAACTTTCAGTCTGATTGGCCTTCAGCCTTATTAGAGCCGAGTATAGCCCAAATGGGGAGAAAACGTGATTCTCAAGAGCCGAGAGTAGTATTAGATTGTTTCCATGTATAATTACTACCAATTAAGTGTTTTTCTAGTCTTAATTGGAAAGTTTGAATAAAAGTCAATCTTTCGGCCCCGATTGGCCTGAACTTGGCCTGATAAAAGCCGAATAGGGAAAAACATGAAAAAAGTGTGGTTTTCAAGAATCGGGAGCAGTAACACATAGTTTTTATATACAATTACTATTAATTAAACTTGTATCTAGTTTTAATTGTGAAATTTGACCAAAAGCCAAACTTTCGGCCTGATTGGCTTGGCCTAAGCCTTATACGAGCCCAGTAGGGCCCAAACAGGGAGAAAACGTGATTCTTAAGAGCCGAGAGTAGTATTACACAGATTTTATGTATGACTACTTTCAACTAACCTTGTTTCTAGTCTTAATTATAAAGTTTGACCAAAAGTCAATCATTCATCCCCGATGGGCCTGAAATCAACCATATAAGAGCCGGTAGGGTCCAAACGGATAGAAAATATGGTTCTCAATAGCCGAAAATGGTATTACATAGTTTCTATGTACAAATACTACCAATTAACAATATTTCTAATCTTGATTGAAAACTTTGACCAAAAGTCAAACTTTCAACCCCGTTGGTCTAAACTAGGCCTTATAAGAGCCGAATAGGGCCAAAATGGGGAGAAAACGTAGTTTTCAAGAGTCGTGAGTGGTATTACATCATTTCTATATACAATTACGACTAGTTAACCTTTTTCTAATCTTAATTGGAAAGTTTGACTAAAAATTAAGTCAAACTTTCAGCCCCGATTAGCAAGAATTAGGCCTTGTAAGAGCAGAATAGGGCCTAAACGAGGAGAAAACGTGATTTCAAGAGTCAGGAGTGGAATTACATAGTTTCCATGTGCGAATATATAAATTAAACTTAGTTTTTGTCTTAGTTGAGAAGTTTGATTAAAAGTAAAACTTTCAGCCCCGCTTGGCCTAAACCAAGCTTATAAGAGCCGAATAGGAAACAAACATGGGGAAAACTTGGTTCTCAAGAGTTAAGAGTAGTATGACATAGTTGCTATGGACAATTATTACACTTAACCTCATTTCTATGGTCTTTATTGGGAAGTTTGACTAAAAATAACTTTCAGTTCCGATTAGCCTGAGCTAGACCTAAGAGCCGAATAGGTCCACAACAGGGAAAAAGTATGTTTCTCAAGAGCCAGAAGTTGTATTACATAGTTTATATACAAATACTATCAATTTAATTTATTTCTAGTCTTAACTGAGAAGTTTGACTAAAAGTCAAACTTTCATCCCCGAATGGCCTGATGTAGGCCCATATAAGAGCCAAATGGCCAAAACAGGAAGAAACTTTATTCTCAAGAGCCGAGAGTAGTATTACATTATTCTATGTACAAATACAAATAATTAACCTTTTTCCTGTACTTAATTGGAAAGTTTGACCAAAAGTCAAACTTTCAACCCAGATTAGCCTAAACTATGCCTTGTAAGAGCTGAACAAGGAAAAACATGGGAAATGTGGTTTTCAAAAGACGGGAGTAGTATTGCATAGTTTTGAATTACTATGAATTAACTTTATTTCTAATTCTTATTTGGGAGTTTGATCAAAAGTCAAACTTTCAGTCCAGATTGGCCTGAATTAGGCCTTATATAAGAGGCGAATCGGGCCCAAATGGGGAGAAAACATGTTTTTTATTGCCGTGAGTAGTTTACATAGTTTTTTACTACTATTTACCTTTTTTCAAATCTTAATTAGGAAGTTTAATAAAAAGTCAAAATTTCAGCCCCGATTGGCCTTAACTCGGCCTTATAAGACCCGAAGAGGGCCTATAAAAGGGTTAAAAAATTTTTTTCAAGAGCCGTGAGTGGCATTTCATAGTTTCTATATACAAGTACTATTAATTAACCTTGTGTCAAGTTTTAATTAGAAAATTTGACCAAAAGCCAAACTTTCAACCCCATTAGCTTGAACTAGACCTCATAATAAACGAACGGGGTCTAAACGGAAAGAAAACATAGTTTTCAAGAGTAGTATTACATAGTTTTTAAGTAAATTACAACTAATTAACCCTATTTCTTGGAAAATTTTATCAAAATGAAACTCCCATCCCCGATTGGCCTGAACTAGGCCATCTAAGTGCGGAATGAGGCCCAAATGGGGAGAAAATTGGTTCTCAAGTGGCGGGAGTGGCGTTACATAGTTTTTATATACAAATACAACCAATGAAGTTTGACTAAAAGTTAAACTTTCAGCTCTGGTTGGCATGAACTGGCCCTTATTAGAGCAGAATAAGGCCTATAAAGGAAGAAAACATAGTTTTCAAGAGCCGAGAGTAGTATTACATAGTTTCTATGTACAACTACTAATAAACTTTATTTCTTGTCTTAATTTTAAAGTTTAATCGAAGTCAAATTTTCAGCCCAAATTGGCCTGAACTAAGACTTATAAGAGCCAAATACGGCCCAAATAGTGAGAAATATGGTTTTCAAAAGCCATGAGTGATATTACATAATTTCTATGTACAATTACTACTAATTAACTTTGTTTTTAGTCTTAATTGGAAAGTTTGACCAAAAGTCAAACTTTCAGCCGCGATTAGACTGAACACGCCTTATAAGAGTCGAATAGCACCCAAATAGGGAGAAAATGTGGTTTTCAAGAGTTGGGAGTAGTATTACATAGTTTCTATATACAATTACTTCAAATTAATTATTTCTAGTCTTAATAAGTTAAACTTTCAGCTCCAATTGCCTAAACTAGGCCTTATAAGCGTCGAATAGGGCCCAAACGGGGAGAAAACATGATTTTCAAGATGCTGGAGTAGTTTTACATAGTTTTTATATTCAATTACTACTAACTATTTTTATTTCTAGTTTAATTGGGAAGTTTGACTAAAAGTAGAGCCCAAACAGAAAGAAAATAAGGTTTTCAAGAGCCACGAATAATATTACATAGTTTCTCAGCACAATTACTACAAATTAACCTTATTTCTTATCTTAATTGAGAAGTTTGACTAAAAGTAAAACTTCAGTATTTTTAATCTTATTTGAAATTTTGACCAAAAGTCAAACTTCAGCCCTGATTGACCTAAAGTAAGTCTTATAAGAGTTGAATAGGGAACAAACAGGGAAAAACATAATTTTCAAGAGAAGGAAGTAGTATTACATAGTTTCTATGTAGAATTACTACGAATTAACCTTATTTCTAGTCCTCATTGGGCAGTTTGACCAAAAATCAAACTTTCAGCCCGAATTGGTATGAATTAGGCCTTATAAGAGGCGAATCGGGCCCAAACGAGGAGAAAACATGATTTTAGCGGCCGTGAGTAGTGTTACATAGTTTTTAAGTACAATTACTTCTAATTAACCTTATTTTTAGTCTTAATTAACAGGTTTAACGAAAAGTCAAAATTTCAACCCTGATTGGCCTTAATTAGGCCTTATAAGAGCCGAAGGGCCCATAAATAGGGAAAAAACTTGATTTTCAAAAGCCGTGAGTGGTATTACATAATTTCTATATACAATTACTATTAAGTAACCTTGTTTCTAGTCTTAATTAGGAAGTTTGAATAAAAATCAAAGTTTTAACCCCGTTGGTCTGAACTAGGCCTCATAAGAACTGAACAGGGATAAATGGGGAGAAAACATAGTTTTCAAGAGCCATGAGTAGTATTACATAGTTTTTAAGTAAATTACTACTAATTAACCAGGTTTCTCATTTTAATTGAGAAATTTGATCAAAAGTCAAACTCCCTTCCCTGATTGGCTTGAATTAGGCCATATAAGAGCCGAATGGGCCCAAAGGGGAGAAAAGTGGCTCTCAAGAGCTGGTAGTGATATTACATAATTTTTATGCACAAATACTACTAATTAACCTTATTTCTAGTCTTAATTGAGAAGTTTGACTAAAAGTTAAACTTTCAGCCCGATTGGCCTGAATTAAGCCTTATAAGAGTTAAATAGGACCCAAATAAGGGGAAATGTGATTTTTAAGAGCCATGGGTAGTATTGCATAGTTTCTATATATAATTATTACTAATTAACCTTATTTCTAGTCTTAATTGGGAAGTTTGATCAAAAGTCAAACTTTCAGTCCCTATTAGACTGAACTACGCCTTATAAGAGCCGGATAGGGGCCTAAAAAGGGGAAAATGTGATTTTCAAGAACCGGAAGTAGTATTACATAGTTTCTATATATAATTACTAGTAATTAACCTTATTTCTAGTGTTAAGTTAGGAAGTTTAATCAAAAGTTAAATATCAACCCCGATTGGCCTGAAGTAGGCCTTAATAAGAGCCAAATAGGACCCAAATTGGGGAAAACATGGTTTTCAAGAATTAGTAGTTATATTACATAGTTCTATATATAATTAATAAAAGTTAACCTTATTTATAGTCTTTATTGGGAGGTTTGATCAAAAATCAAATCTTTTAGCCTCGATTGATTTGAACTAGGCCTTATAAGAGCCAAATAGAGCCTAAATGGGGGTGACAACGTGGTTTTCAAGAGTCGGGAGTATTACTGCATAGTTTCAAGATACAATTACTACTAATTAACCTAGTTTCAAATCTTAATAGGGAAGTTTGACAAAAGCTAATCTTTCAGTCTCGATTAGACTTAACTATGCCTTATCAGAGCTTAATAAGGTCCAAAAGTTGAGAAAACATGATTTTCAAGGGCCGTAAGTAGTATTACGTAGTTTTTATATACAAATGCAATAAAATAACCCTTTTTTTAGTTTTAAATGGAAATTTGATCAAAAGTCAAAATTTCAGCCTTGATAGACTTGAACTAGGCCCTATAGAGCCAAATAGGGCCCAAACAGGGGGAAGACATGATTTTCAAGATCTGTGAGTAGTATTACATTGTTTATATATACGAATACTAATAATTAACTTTATTTCTGGCCTTAATTGGGAATTTTTACGAAAATGCAAACTTTCTGCCCCGATTGGTCTAAATTAGATCTTATAAGAGCCGATTGGGGCCCAAACAGGGGGAAAACATGATTTTCATGAGCCGGGAATAGTATTACATAGTTTATATTTTTAATTTCTACTAATTAACTTTATTTCTAGTCTTAATTAGAAAGTTTGATCAAAACTCAAACTTTCTACCCCGATTGGCATGTACTAGGCCGTATAAGAGCCGAATAGATAAACGAGGGGAAAATATGGGGTTCAAGAGCCGTGCTGTATTACATAGTTTCTATATACAATTACTACTTATTAACCTTGTTTCTAATCTTATTTGGAAAGTTTGGACAAAAGTCAAGATTTCAGCCTCGATTAGCCTGAATTAGACCTTATAAGAGCGGAATAGAGCCCAAACAGGGAGAAAATAATATTTTAAATAGTCGGTAGTAGTATTACATAGTTTCTATATGCAATTACTATTAATTAGCGTTATTTGTACTCTAAATTATGAAGTTTGACTAAAATTCAAACTTTCAGCCTCTATTGGTCAGAACTAGGTCCTATAAAAGCCGAGTATGGTCCAAATGATGTAAAAACATGGTCTTCAAGGCCCTGAGTAGTATTACATAGTTTTTATATACAATACTACTAACTAAACTTGTTTCTAATCGTAATTGAGAAGTTTGACTAAAAACCAAACTTCCAGCTCTGATAGGCCTAAAGTAGGCCTTATAAGAGCCAAGTAGGGCTCAAACGGGGAGAAAATATTATTTTCAAGAGTCGAGAGTAGTATTACATAGTTTCTATTTACAAATACTATTCGCTAAACTTATTTCTCGTCTTAACTGGAAAGTTTGACTAAAAGTCAAACTTTCAGCCCGATTTGGCCTAACTAGGCCTTATAAGAGCCGAATAGGAAACAAATATGGGGAAAATGTGGTTCTCAAGAGTCAGCAGTAGTATTACATTGTATCTAAGTACAAATAAGTACAAATACTATCAATTAAATTTATTTCTAGTCGTAATTGGGAAGTTTAACCAAAAGTCAAATTTCAGCCCTGATTGGCCTAAACTTGGCCTTATAGGAGCCGAATAAGGAACAAACATTGGGTAAAATTGGTTCTCAGGAGTCATGTATTATATAGTTTATACGTACAATTACTTTCAATTAACTTTGTTTTTAGTATTAATTGGAAAGTTTAACAAAAAGTCAAACTTTCGCCCCTGATTGGCCTGAGGGTTGAACTAGGCCATATAAGAGCCGAATAGGCCCAAACGGGAAGAAAACGTGGTTCTTAAGACCCGCAGTGGTATTACATAATTTCTATATACAAATACTACCAACTAATCTTATTTCTAGTCTTAAGTAGAAAGTTTGACCAAAAGACAAACCTTCAGCCCCGGTTGGGCTGATTTGGGCCTTATAAGAGCCGAATAAAGAATAAACATGGGGAAAATGTGATTTCCAAGATCCGAGAGTAGCATTACATAGTTTCTATGTACAATTACTACTAATTAAGCTTATTCTTAGTCTTAAATGAGAAGTTTGACTAAAAGCTAAGGTTCAACCCTGATTGACTAAACTAGGCCTTATAAGAGCCGTGTAGGGCCCGAACAAGAATAAAACGTGGTTTTCAAGAGCCGGGAGTAGAACTACATAGTTTCTATGTACAATTACTTCCAATTAATCTTGTTTCCAGTGTCAATTGAGAAGTTTGACCAAAATTCAAATATTCATCTCTGATTAACCTGAGCTAAGCCATATAAGAGTCAAATGAGGCCCAAACAGGGAGAAAATATAGTTGTCAATAGCCATGAGTTGTATTACAAAGTTTCTATGTACAAATACTGCCAATTAACCTTACTTCTAGTCTTAATTGGAAAGTTTGACTGAATCATACTTTCAGCCCCGATTGGTTAGACTAGGTCTTATAAAAGCTGAATAGGGCCTAAACTGGGAGTGCTTTTAAAAAGCCGAGAGTGATATTACATAGTTTCTATATAAAAATAACTATCAGTTAAACTAATTTATAGTCTTAATTTGAAAGTTTTACTAAAAACTAAACTTTCAGCCCCGATTGGCCTAAATTAGGCCTTATAAGAGCCGAATTAAGAACAAACATGGGAAAAAAATGTGGTTCTCAAGAGCTGAGATTAGTATTACATAGTTTTTATGTTCAATTACTTCCAACTAACTTTGTTTCTAGTATTAAATGGGAAGTTTGACCAAAAGTAAAGCTTTCAGTCTGATTGTCCTTCAGCATTATTAGAGCAGAGTATAACCCAAATGGGGAGAAAATGTGATTCTCAAGAGCCGAGAGTAGTATTAGATTATTTCTATGTATAACTACTACTAATTAAGCTTTTTTCTAGTCTTAATTGGGAAGTTTGACCAAAAGTCAAACTTTTGGTCCCGATTGGCCTGAACTAGGCCTGATAAAAGCCGATTAGGGAAAAAACATAAGAAAAGTATGGTTTTCAAGAACTGAGGGTAGTAACACATAGTTTTTATGTACAGTTACTATTAATTAAACTTGTATCTAGTTTTAATTATGAAATTTGACCAAAAGCCAAACTTTCGGCCCTGATTGGCTTGACCTAAGCCTTATACGAGCCCATTAGGGCCCAAATAGGGAGAAAACGTGATTCTTAAGAGCCGAGAGTAGTATTACACAAATTTTATGTATAAATACTTTCAATTAACCTTGTTTCTAGTCTTAATTATGAAGTTTGACTAAAAATAAATCATTCATCTCCGATTGGCCTGAAATCGGCCATATAAGAGCCGAGTAGGGCCCAAACGGATAGAAAATATAGTTCTCAATAGTTGGAAACGGTATTACATAGTTTCTATGTACAAATACTACCAATTAATAATATTTCTAATCTTAATTGGGAACTTTGACCAAAAGTCATACTTCCAGCCCGGTTGGTCTGAACTACGCCTTATAAGAGCCGAATAGGGCCAAAACGGGGAGAAAACTTGGTTTTCAAGAGTCGTGAGTGGTATTACATCGTTTCTATGTACAATTTACGACTAGTTAACCTTTTTCTAATCTTAATTAAAAAGTTTGACCAAAAATCAAGTGAAACTTTCAGCCCGGATTAGCGATAATTTGGCCTTATAAGAGCAGAATAGGGCATAAACGAGGAGAAAACATGATGTCAAGAGCCAGGAGTGGAATTACATAGTTTCCATGTGCAAATATATAAATTAAACTTACATTTAGTTTTAATTGAGAAGTTTGATTAAAAGTAAAACTTTCAGCCCCGCTTGGCCTAAAACCAGGCTTATAAGAACCGAATAGGGAACAAACATGGGGAAAACTTGATTCTCAAGAGTTAAGAATAGTATTATATAGTTACTATGGATAATTACTACCACTTAACCTCATTTCTATGGTCTTTATTAGGAAGTTTGACTAAAAGTGACTTTTAGTCCCGATTTGCCTTAACTAGGCCTTATAAGAGCCGCATAGGTCCACAACAGGGAGAAAGTATGTTTCTTAAGAGTCAGGAGTTGCATTACATAGTTTGTGTACAAATACTATCAATTAAATTTATTCTAGTCTTAACTGGGAAGTTTGACCAAAAGTCAAACTTTCATCCCCGAATGGCCTGAAGTAGGCCATATAAGAGCCAAATAGGGTCAAAACAGGGAGAAAACTTTATTCTCAAGAACAGGGAGTGGTATTTCTTAGTGGCTTTCAAGAGACAGGAGCGGTATTGCATAGTTTCTATGTAGACTAAGAATTAACTTTATTTCTAGTACTCATTTGGGAGTTTGACCAAAAGTCAAACTTTCAGCCCAGATTGGCCCGAACTAGACCTTATAAGAGGCGAACTGAGCCCAAATGGGGAGAAAATATGGTTTTCAACTGTCGTGAGCAGTTTACATAGTTTATACATAAAATTACTACTAATTTACCATTTTTCTAGTCTTAATTATAAATTTTAATTAAAAGTCAAAATTTCAGCCCCAATTGGCCTTAACTCGGCCTTATAAGAGCCGAAGAGGGCCTAAAAGAGTTAAAAATTTGTTTTCAAGAGCCATGAGTGGAATTTTATAGTTTCTATATACAAGTACTATTAATTAACCTTGTGTCAAGTCTTAATTAGGAAATTTGACCAAACGCCAAACTTTTAACCCCATTGGCCTGAACTAGGCCTCATAATAATTGAACGGGGTCTAAACGGGGAGAAAACATAGTTTTCAAGAGTAGTATTACATAGTTTTTAAGTAAATTACTACTAATTAATCCTATTTCTTGGGAAATTTGATCAAAAGTCAAACTCCCATTCCCGATTGGCGTGAACTAGGCCATCTAAGAGCGGAATGAGGCCCAGACGGGGAGAAAATTGGTTCTCAAGAGGCGAGAGTGGTGTTACATAGTTTTTATATACAAATACAACTAATTAACCTTATTTCTAGTCTTAATTGAGAAGTTTGACTAAAAGTTAAACTTTCAGCTCTGGCTGGCATGAACTAGGCCTTATTAGAGCCGAATAAGGCCTATACAGAAAGAAAACATAGTTTTTAAGAGCCGAGAGTAGTATTACATAGTTTCTATGTACAACTACTAATAAACTTTGTTTCTTGTCTTAATTGAAAAGTTGTCTTAATTGAAAAGTTAGATCGAAAGTCAAATTTTCAGCCCAAATTGGCCTGACTAAGACTTATAAGAGCCAAATACGGCCCAAACAAGGGGAAATGTGGTTTTCAAGAGCCACGAGTGATATTATATAGTTTCTATGTACAATTACTACTAATTAACCTTTTTTTAGTCTTAATTGGGAAGTTTAACCAAAAGTTAAATTTTCAGCCACGATTAGACTGAACAGGCCTTATAAGAGTCGCATAGGACCCAAACAGGGAGAAAACATAGTTTTCAAGAGCTGGGAGTAGTATTACATAGTTTCTATATACAATTACTTCTAATTAATTATTTCTGGTCTTAATAAGCCAAACTTTCAGCTCCGATTGCCTAAATTAGGCCTTATAAGCGTCGAATAGGGCCCAAACGGGAAGAAAACATGATTTTCAAGAGGCTGGAGTAGTATTACATAGTTTTTATATTCAATTATTACTAATTATTTTTATTTCTAGTTTAAATGGGAAGTTTGACTAAAAGTAGAGCCAAATAGGGAGAAAACAAGGTTTCAAGAGTCAAGAATAATATTACATAGTTTCTCGGTATAATTACTACAAATTAACCTTATTTCTTATCTTAATTGAAAAGTTTGACCAAAAGTAAAACTTTAGTGTTTTTAATCTTATTTGGAATTTTGACCAAAAGTCAAACTTTCAGCCCTGATTGGCCTAAAGTAAGTCTTATAAGAGCTGAATAGGGAATAACATGGGAAAAACATAATTTTCAGGAGAAGGGAGTAGTATTACAGAGTTTCTATATAGAATTACTACGAATTAACCTTATTTCTAGTCCTTATTGGGAAGTTTGACCAAAAAATCAAACTTTCAGCCCGAATTGGTATGAACTAGGCCTTATAATTGGCAAATGGGGCCCAAACGGGGAGAAAATATGGTTTTCAGCATCCGTGAGTAGTGTTACATAGTTTTTACGTACAATTACTACTAATTAACCTTGTTTCTAGTCTTAATTAAGAGGTTTAATGAAAGTCAAAATTTCAACCATGATTGGCCTTAACTAGGCCGTATAAGAGCCGAAGGGCCCCTTAAATAGGAAGAAAACTTGATTTTCAAAGGCCATGAGTGGTATTACAGAATTTCTATATACAATTACTATTAATTAACCTTGTTTCTAGTCTTAATTAGAAAGTCTGATCGAAAACCAAAGTTTTAACCCCGTTGCCTTAACTAGGCCTCATAAGAACCGAACAGGGATAAACGGAGAGAAAACATAGTTTTCAAGAGCCATGAGTAGTATTACATAGTTTTTCAGTAAATTACTACTAATTAACCATGTTTCTCATTTTAATTGAGAAATTTGATCAAAGTCAAACTCCCATCCCCGATTGGCCTGAATTAGGCCATATAAGAGCCGAATGGGCTCAAACTGGGAGAACACAGGCTCTCAAGAGCTGGTAGTGATATTACATAATTTTTATGCACAAATACTACTAATTAACCTTATTTCTAATTTTAATTGAGAAGTTTAACTAAAAGTTAAACTTTCAACCCGATTGGCCTGAATTAGGCCTTATAAGAGTTAAATAGGACCCAAACAAGGGGAAATATGATTTTTAAGAGCCACGAGTGGTATTACCTAATTTCTATATATAATTACTACTAATTAACCTTATTCCTAGTCTTAGTTGAGAAGTTTGATCAAAAATCAAACTTTCAGTCTCTATTAGACTGAATTAGGCCTTATAAGAGCCGAATAGGGCCTAAACAAGGGAAAACGTGATTTTCAAGAACCGGAAGTAGTATTACATAGTTTATCTATGCAATTACTACTAGTTAACCTAATTTCAAGTCTTAATAGGGAAGTTTGACCAAAAATCAATCTTTCAGTCTCGATTAGACTTAACTATACCTTATAAGAGCTGAATAGGGTCCAAAAGTTAAGAAAACATGATTTTAAAGAGCCGTAAGTAGTATTACGTAGTTTTTATATACAAATGCAATAAATTAACCTTTTTTTAGTCTTAATTGGAAATTTGATCAAAAGTCAAAATTTCAGCCTTGATTGACTTGAATTAGGCCCTATAAAAGTCGAATAGGGCCCAAAAAGGGGGAAGACATGGTTTTTAAGATCTGTGAGTAGTATTACATTATTTCTATATGTGAATACTAATAATTAACTTTATTTCTGGTCTTAATTGGAAATTTTTACCAAAAGTCAAACTTTCTGCCCCGATTGGTCTGAATTAAATCTTATAAGAGCCGATTGGGGCCCAAACAGTGGGAAAATATGGTTTTCACGAGCTGGGAATAGTATTACATAGTTTCCATATCTAATTTCTACTAATTAAATTTATTTCTAGTCTTAATTAGAAATTTTGACTAAAAGTCAAACTTTCAGCCTCGATTGGCATGTACTAGGCCGTATAAGAGCCGAATAGAGAAACGAGGGGAAAACATGGGGTTCAAGAGCCGTGAGTAGTATTACATAGTTTCTATATACAAGTACTACTTATTAACCTTGTTTATAATCTTAATTAGAAAGTTCGGACAAAAGTCATGCTTCTAGCCACGATTACCCTGAACTAGACCTTATAAGAGCGGAATAGAGTCCAAACGGGGAGAAAATAAGATTTTGAATAGTCGGTAGTAGTTACAAAGTTTCTATGTGCAATTTCTATTAATTAGCCTTATTTTTACTCTAAATTATGAAGTTTGACTAAAATTCAAACTTTCAGCCTCTATTGGTCAGAACTAGGTCTTATAAAAGCCGAGTAGGGTCCAAATGATGTGAAAATGTGGTCTTCAAGGGCCTGAGTAGTATTACATAGTTTTTATATACAAATACTACTAATTAAACTTGTTTCTAATTTTAATTAAGAAGTTTGACTAAAATCCAAACTTTCAGCCCTGATTGGCCTAAGCTAAGCCTTATAAGAGCCAAGTAGGGCTCAAATGGGGAGAAAATGTTATTTTCAAGAGTCGAGAGTAGTATTACATAGTTTCTATATACAAATACTATGAATTAAACTTATTTCTAGTCTTAATTGGAAAGTTTAACCAAAAGTCAAACTTTCAGCCCGATTTGGCCTAGCTAGGCCTTATAAGAGCCGAATAGGGAACAAATATGCAGAAAATGTGGTTCTCAAGAGTCAGCAGTAGTATTACATTGTTTCTAAGTACAAATACTATCAATTAAATTTATTTCTAGTTTTAATTGGGAAGTTTAACCAAAAGTCATATTTCAGCCCTGATTCGCCTAAACTTGGCCTTATAGGAGCCGAATAGGGAACAAATATTGGGGAAAATTGGTTCTCAAGAGTCACGAGTTGTATTGCATAGTTTATATGTACAATTACTTTCAATTAACTTTGTTTCTAGTATTAATTGGAAAGTTTAACAAAAAGTCAAACTTTCGCCCCTTTTTGGCCTGAATTAGGCTTTATAAGAGCCGAGTAAGGCTTAAAGGGGAAGAAAACGTGGTTCTCAAGAGCCGAGAGTATTATTATATACTTTTTATATACAATTACTACCAATTAACCTTGTTTCTAGCCTTAATTAGAAAGTTTAATCAAAAAGTCAAATTTTCATCCTGATTGGCCTGAATTAGGCTATATAAGAGCCCAATGGACCCAAACGGGGAGAAAAACGTGGTTATCAAGATCTGGTTGTGGTATTACACACTTTCTATGTACAAATACTATCAATTAACCTTCTTTCTAGTCTTAATAGAGAAGATTGATTAAAAGTCAAACTTTCAGCCGCAACTAGCTTGAATTAGGCCTTATAAGAGCCAAATAGGTTCTAAACGGGGAGAAAATGTGGTTTTCGAGAGCCGTGAGTCTTACTATATAGTTTCTATGTATAAATAATACCAATTTACCTTATTTTTAGTCTTAATTGGGCAGTTTGGTCACAATTCAAACTTAGCCCCGAATAACCTGAAATAGGCCTTAAGAGCCAAATAGAGGCCTAAACGGGGAGGAAACATGAGTTTCAAGAGCCGAGAGTAGTATTACATAGTTTCAATGTACAAATACACTATCAATTAAACTTATTTCTAGTCTTAATTGGGAAGTTTAACCAAAAGCCAAACTTTTAACCTTGATGAGCCTAAACTATGTCTTAAAAGAGCCGAGTAAGGCCCAAACATGGGGAAAACGTGATTCTCAAGGTCCAGGAGTAGTATTACATAACATTTATGTACAATTAGTACCACTTAACCTTTTTTCTAGTCATAATTGGTATATTTAACTAAAAGTCAAACTTTCATCCACGATTGGCCTGAACTAAGAAGAAAACGTTATTCTTAAGAGCATATAAGAGCCGAATAGGGCTCAAACAGGAAGAAAACTTCGTTCTTAAGATACATGAGTGGTATTACATAGTTCAATATAAAATTCTATCAATTAATCTAATTTCAAGTAATAATTAGGAAGTTTGACCAAAAATCAAACTTTCAGCCCTGATTAGTTTGAATTAGGCCATATAAGAGCCGAATAGGGCGCAAATGGGGAGAAACGTGGTTCTTAAGACCCGCAGTGGTATTAAATAATTTTTATGTACAAATACTACCAACTAATTTTATTTCTAGTCTTAATTAGAGTTTAACCAAAAGACAAACTTTCAGCCCCGATTGGGCTGATTTGGGCCTTATAATAGCCTAATAAAGAATAAACATGGGGAAAACGTAATTTCTAAGAGCAAAGAGTGGCATTACATAGTTTCTATATACAATTAATACTAATTAAGCTTATTTTTAGTCTTAAATGAGAAGTTTGACTAAAAGCCAAGGTTCAACCCTGATTGACTGAACTAGGCCTTATAAGGGCCATGTAGGGCCCGAACAAGAATAAAACGTGATTTTCAAGAGCCGAGAGTAGTACTACATAGTTTCTATGTACAGTTACTCCCAATTAACCTTGTTTCTAGCGTCAATTGAGAAGTTTGACTAAAATTCAAACATTCATCTCTAATTAACCTGAGCTAAGCCATATAAGAGTCGAGTAAGGCCCTAACAAGGAGAAAACTTAGTTGTCAATAGCCATGAGTTGTATTACATAGTTTCTATATACAAATGCTACCAATTAACTTTACTTCTAGTCTTAATTGGAAAGTTTGACCAAAGTCAAACTTTCAGCCCCGATTGGCCAGAACTAGGCTTTATAAGAGCCGAATATGGGCTAAACTGGGAGAAAACGTGCTTTTCAAAAGCCGAGAGTGGTATTACATAGTTTCTATATAAAAATAACTATCAATTAAACTAATTTATAGTTTTAATTTGAAAGTTTTACCATAAAGCAAAACTTTCAGCCCCGATTGGCCTAAACTAGACCTTATAAGAGTCGAATTAAGAACAAACATGGGGAAAATGTGGTTCTCAAGAGCCGGGATTCGTATTACATAGCTTTTATGTTCAATTACTTCTAACTAATTTTGTTTCTAGTATTAATTGAGAAGTTTGACCAAAAGTCAAACTTTCAGTCTGATTGTCCTTCAGCCTTATTAGAGCTGAGTATAGCCCAAATGGGGAGAAAATGTGATTCTCAAGAGCCGAGAGTAGCAGTAGATTGTTTCTATGTATAATTACTACCAATTAAGCTTTTTTCTAGTTTTTATTAGGAAGTTTGACCGAAAGTTAAACTTTCGATCTCGATTGGCCTGAACTAGGCTTGATAAAAACTGAATAGGGAAAAAATATGGGAAAGTATGGTTTTCAAGAACCGGCAGTAGTAACACATAGTTTTTATGTACAGTTACTATTAATTAAACTTGTATCTAGTTTTAATTGTGAAATTTGACCAAAAGCCAAATAGGGTCAAAACAGGGAGAAAACTTTATTCTCAGGAGCCAAGAGTGATATTTCATAGTGGTTTTCATGAGATAGGAATAGTATTGCATAGTTTTTATGTAGAATTACTAAGAATTAACTTTATTTCTAGTTCTCATTTGGGAGTTTGACCAAAAGTCAAACTCTCAGCCCAAATTGGCCTGAACAAGGCTTTATAAGAGGCGAATCGGGCCCAAATTGGGAGAAAACATGGTTTTCAACTGCCGTGAGTAGTTTACATAGTTTTTACATAAAATTACTATTAATTTACCTTTTTTCTAGTCTTAGTTAGGAAGTTTAACCAAAAGTAAAAATCTCAACCCGATTGGCCTTAACTCGGCCTTATAAGAGCCGAAGAGGGCCCAAAAGGGTTAAAAATTTGTTTTCAAGAGCCGTGAGTGGCATTTTATAGTTTCTATATACAAGTACTATTAATTAACCTTGTGTCAAGTCTTAATTGGGAAATTTGACCAAACGCCAAACTTTCAACCCCATTGGCCTGAACTAGGCCTCATAATAACCGAACGGGGTCTAAACGGGAAGAAAATATAGTTTTCAAGAGTGGTATTACATAGTTTTTAAATAAATTACTACTAATTAATCTTATTTCTTGGGAAATTTGATCAAAAGTCAAACTCTCATCCCCGATTGGCGGGAACTAGGCCACCTAAGAGCAGAATAAGGCCCAGACGGGGGAAAAATTGGTTCTCAAGAGGCGACGGCGGTGTTACATAGTTTTTATGTATAAATACAACTAATTAACCTTATTTCTAGTCTTAATTGAGAAGTTTGACTAAAAGTTAAACTTTCAGCTCTGGTTGGCATGAACTAGGCCTTATTAGAGCCGAATAAAGGCATATACAGGAAGAAAATGTAGTTTTTAAGAGCTGAGAGTAGTATTACATAGTTTCTATGTATAACTATTAATAAACTTTGTTTCTTGTCTTAATTGAAAAGTTTGATCGAAAGTCAAATTTCAGCCCAAATTGGCCTGACTAAGACTTATAAGAGCCAAATACGGCCAAACAGGGGGAAATGTGGTTTTCAAAAGTCACGAGTGATATTATATTGTTTCTATGTACAATTACTACTAATTAACCTTTTTTAGTCTTAATTGGGAAATTTGACCAAAAGTCAAACTTTCAGCCACGATTAGACTGAACACGCCTTATAAGAGTCAAATAGGGCCCAAACAGGGAGAAACATGATTTTCAAGAGCTGGGAGTAGTATTACATAGTTTCTATATACAATTACTTCTAATTAATTATTTCTACTCTTAATAAAGTCAAACTTTCAGCTCCGATTGCCTAAATTAGGCCTTATAAGCGTCGAATAGGGCCCAAACGGGGAGAAAACATGATTTTCAAGAGGCTGGAGTAGTATTACATAGTTTCTATATTCAATTACTACTAATTATTTTTATTTCTTCTTTAATTGGGAAGTTTGACTAAAAGTAGAGCCAAATAGGGAGAAAATAAGGTTTTCAAGAGCGAAGAATAATATTACATAGCTTCTCAGTACAATTACTACAAATTAACCTTATTTCTTATCTTAATTGAGAAGTTTGATCAAAAGTAAAACTTTAGTGTTTTTAATCTTATTTAGAATTTTGACTAAAAGTCAAACTTTCAGCCCAGATTGGCCTAAAGTAAGTCTTATAAGAGCTGAATAGGGAACAAACGTGGGAAAAACATAATTTTCAAGAGAATGGAGTAGTATTACATAGTTTCTATGTAGAATTACTACGAATTAACCTTATTTCTAATCCTTATTGGGAAGTTTGACCTAAAATCAAACTTTAAACCCGACTTGGTATGAACTAGGCCTTATAAGAGGCGAATGGGGCCCAAACTAGGAGAAAACATAGTTTTCGGCATTCGTGAGTAGTGTTACATAGTTTTTACGTACAATTACTACTAATTAACCTTATTTCTAGTCTTAATTAAGAGGTTTAATGAAAAGTCAAAATTTCAACCCTTATTGGCCTTAACTAACCTTATAAGAGCCGATGGGCCCTTTAAATAGGGAAAAAACTTGATTTTCAAAGGCCATGAGTGATTTACATAATTTCTATATACAATTACTATTAATTAACCTTGTTTCTAGTCTTAATTAGGAAGTTTGATAAAAAAATCAAAGTTTTAACCCCATTGGCCTTAACTAAGGCCTCATAAGAACCGAACAGGGATAAACGGGGAGAAAACATAGTTTTCAAGAGCCATGAGTAGTATTACATAGTTCTTAAGTAAATTACTACTAATTAACCATGTTTCTCATTTTAATTGAAAAATTTGATCAAAAGTCAAACTCCCATCCCCGATTGGCCTGAATTAGGCCATATAAGAGCCGAATGGGCCCAAACGGGGAGAAAACTGGCTCTCAAGAGCTGGTAGTGATATTACAAAGTTTTTATGCACAAATACTTCTAATTAACCTTATTTCTAGTCTTAATTGAGAAGTTTGATTAAAAGTTAAACTTTCAGCCCGATTGGCCTGAATTAGGCCAATAGGACCTAAAAAGGGTAAATGTGATTTTTAAGAGCCACGGGTGGTATTACATAGTTTCTATGTATAATTACTACTAATTAACCTTATTCCTAGTCTTAATTGAGAAGTTTGATCAACAGTCAAACTTTCAGTCCCTATTAGAATGAACTAGGCCTTATTAGAGCTGAATAGGGCCTAAACAAGAGAAAATGTGATTTTCAAGAACCGAAAGTAGTATTACATGGTTTTTATATATAATTACTACTAATTAACCTTATTTCTTGTCTTAATTTGGGAAGTTTAACCAAAAGTTAAATATCAGCCCCGATTGGCCTGAAGTAGGCCTTAATATAAGAGCCAAATAGGACCCAAATTGGGGGGAACATGATTTTCAAGAATTGAGAGTTGTATTACATATTTCTATATATAATTAATAAAAATTAACCTTATTTATAGTCTTTATTGGGAGGTTTGATCAAAAATCAAATTCTTTAGTCTCGATTGACTTGAATTAGGCCTTTTAAGAATAAGGCCTAAATGGGGTGACAACGTGGTTTTCAAGAGTCGGGAGTATTACTGCATAGTTTAATATACAATTACTACTAATTAACCTAGTTTCAAGTCTTAATAGGGAAGTTTGACTAAAAACCAATCCTTCAGTCTCGATTAGACTTAACTGTGCCTTATAAGAGCTGAATAGGGTCCAAATGTTAAGAAAACATGATTTTCAAGAGCTGTAAGTAGAGCTGTAAGTAGTATTACGTAGTTTTTATATACAAATGCAATAAATTAACCTTTTCTTAGACTTAATTGAAAATTTGATCAAAAGTCAAAATTTCAGCCTTGATTGACTTGAATTAGGCCCCATAAGAGCCGAATAGGGCCCAAACTGGGGGAAGACAGGGTTTTCAAGATCTGTGAGTACTAATAATTAACTTTATTTCTAGTCTTAATTGGGAATTTTTACCAAAAGGCAAACTTTCTGCCCCGACTAGGGCCCAACAGGGGGAAAACATGGTTTTCACGAGCCGGGAATAGTATTACATAGTTTCTACTTCTAATTTCTACTAATTAACTTTACTTCTAGTCTTAATTAGAAAGTTTGACCAAAAGTCAAACTTTCAGCCCAGATTGGCATGTACTAGGCCCTATAAGAGCCGAATAGAGAAATGAGGGGAAAACATGGGGTTCAAGAGCCGTGAGTAGTATTACATAGTATCTATATACAATTACTACTTATTAATCTTTTTTCTAATCTTAATTGGAAAGTTTAAACAAAAGTCAATCTTTTAGCCTCGATTAGCCTGAACTAGACCTTATAAGTACCGAATAGAACCCAAACGGGGAGAAAATAAGATTTTGAATAGTCAGTAGTAGTATTACATAGTTTCTGTGTCTAATTACTATTAAGTAGCCTTATTTGTACTCTAAATTATGAAGTTTGACTAAAATTCAAACTTTCAGCCTCTATTGGTTAGAACTAGGTCTTATAAAAGCCTAGTAGGGTCCAAATGATGTGAACAACGTGGTCTTCAAGGGCCTGAGTAGTATTATATAGTTTTTTTATACAAATACTACTAATTAATCTTGTTTCTAATCTTAATTGAGAAGTTTAACTAAAAACCAAATTTTCAGTCCTGCTGGCCTAAACTAGGCCTTATAAGAGCCAAGTAGGGCTCAAACGGGGAGAAAATATTATTTTCAAGAGCCGAGAGAGTATTACATAATTCTATATACAAATACTATTAATTAAACTTATTTCTAGTCTTAATTGGAAAGTTTGACTACAAGTCAAACTTTCAGCCCGATTTGGCCTAATTAGGCCTTATAAGAGCCGAATGGAAACAAATATTGGAAAAATGTTGTTCTCAAGAGTCATCAGTAGTATTACATTATTTCTAAGCACAAATACTATCAATTAAATTCATTTCTACTCTTAATTTGAAAATTTAACCAAAAGCCAATTTCAGCCCGGATTGGCCTAAACTTGGCCTTATAGGAGCCAATAGGGAACAAATATTGGGGAAAATTGGTTCTCAGGAGTCACGAGCAGTATTACAGAGTTTATATGTACAATTACTTTCAATTAACTTTGTTTATAGTATTAATTGAAAAGTTTAACAAAAAGTCAAATTTTCGCTCCTAATTGGCCTGAATTAGGCTTTATAAGAGCCGAGTAAGGCTTAAAGGGGAGAAAACGTGGTTCTCAAGAGCCGAGAGTATTATTATATAGTTTTAAAATACAATTACCACCAATTAACCTTGTTTCTAACCTTAATTGGAAAATTCAATCAAAAAGTCAAGTTTTCATCCCTGATTGGCCTGAATTAGGCCATATAAGAGCCCAATAGGACCCAAACGGGGAGAAAACATGGTTATCAAGATCCTGTTGTGGTATTACATATTTTCTATGTACAAATACTATAAATTAACCTTCTTTCTAGTATTAATAGAGAAGATTGATCAAAAGTCAAATTTTCAGCCCCAACTATTTTGAATTAGGCCTTATAAGAGCCAAATAGGTTCTAAACGGGGAGAAAATGTGGTTTTCGAGATCCGTGAGTCTTACTATATAGTTTCTATATATAAATAATACCAATTTACCTTGTTATTAGTCTTAATTGGGAAGTTTGGTCACAATTCAAACTTTCAACCCCGAATAGCCTGAAATAGGCCTTAAGAGCCAAATAGGGGCCCAAACGGGGAGGAAACATGATTTTCAAGAGCTGAGAGTGGGATTACATAGTTTCTATGTACAAATACAATCAATTAAACTTATTTCTAGTCTTAATTGGGAAGTTTGACTAAAAGCTAAACTTTCAACCTTAATGGGCCTAACCTATGCCTTATAAGAGCCGAGTAAGGCCCAAAAATGGGGAAAACGTGGTTCTCAAGATCCGCGAGTAATATTACATAATATTTATGTACAATTACTACCACTTAACCTTATTTCTAGTCATAATTGGTATATTTAACTATAAGTCAAACTTTCATCCACAATTGGCCGGAATTAGGAAGAAAATGTTATTCTTAAGGGCATATAAGAGCCGAATAGGGCCCAAACAGGAAGAAATCTTCGTTCTTAAGAGATAAGAGTGGTGTTACATAGTTTAATATATAAATTCTATCTATTAATCTAATTTCTAGTAATAATTAGGAGGTTTGACCAAAAATCAAACTTTCAGCCCTGATTGGGTTGAATTAGGCCATATAAGAGCCGAATAGGGCCCAGATGGGGAGAAAACGTGGTTCTTAAGACCCGCAGTGGTATTACATAACTTCTGTATACAAATTCTACCAACTAATCTTATTTCTAGTCTTAATTAAAAAGTTTGACCAAAAGACAAACCTTCAGCCCCGATTGCGCTGATTTGGGCCTTATAAGAGCCGAATAAAGAATAAACATGGGGAAAACGAGATTTCTAAAAGCTGAGAGTTACAATACATAGTTTTTATGTACAATTACTACTAATTAGGCTTATTTTTAGTCTTAAGTGAGAAGTTTGACTAAAAGCCAAGTTTCAACCCTGATTGACTGAATTAGGCCTTATAAGAGTCGTGTAAGGCCGTGGTTTTCAAGAGCCGGGAGTAGTACTATATAGTTTCTATGTACAGTTACTTATAATTAAACTTGTTCTAGTGTCAATTGAGAAGTTTAACCAAAATTCAAACATTCATCCCTGATTAACCTGAGCTAAGCCATATAAGAGTCGAATAAGGCCCAAACAGGGAGAAAACGTAGTTGTCAATAGCCATGAGTTGTATTACATAGGTTCTATGTACAAATACTACCAATTAACCTTACTTCTAGTCTTAATTGGAAAGTTTGACCGAAGTCAAACTTTCAGCCTCGATTGGCTAGAACTAGGTCTTATAAGAGCCGAATAGGGCCTAAACTGGGGAAAAACGTGCTTTTCAAAAGCCGAGAGTGGTATTACATAGTTTCTATATAAAAATAACTATCAATTAAACTAATTTATATTCTTAATTTGAAAGTTTTACCGAAAAATCAAGCTTACAGCCCTGATTGGCCTAAAGTAGGCCTTATAAGAGCTAAATTAAGAACAAACATGGGAAAAATGTGGTTCTCAGGAGCTGGGATTAGTATTACATAACTTTTATGTTCAATTACATCCAACTAACTTTGTTTCTAGTATTAATTGGGAAGGTTGACCAAAAGTCAAACTTTCAGCCTGATTGTCCTTCAGCCTTCTTAGAGCGGAGTATAGCCCAAATGGGGAGAAAATGTGATTCTCAAGAGCCGAGAGTAGTATTAGATTGTTTTTATATATAATTACTACCAATTAAGCTTTTTTCTAGTCTTAATTGGGAAGTTTGACAAAAAGTCAAACTTTCGATCCCGACTGGCCTGAACTAGGCCTGATAAAAGCCGAAAAGGAAAAAAACATGGGAAAGTGTGGTTTTCAAGAACCGGCAGTAGTAACACATAGTTTTTATGTACAGTTACTATTAATTAAACTTGTATCTTGTTTTAATTGTGAAATTTGACCAGAATCAAACTTTTGGCCCTGATTGGCTTAAGCTAAGCCTTATACGAGACCATTATGGCCCAAAGGGAGAAAACGTGGTTCTTAAGAGCTGAGAGTAGTATTACACAGATTTTATGTATAAATACTTTCAATTTACCTTATTTCTAGTCTTCATTATGAAGTTTGATCAAAAGTCAATCATTCATCCCCGATTGGCCTGAAATCGGCCATATAAGAGCCGAGTAGGGCCCAAACGGATAGAAAATATAGTTCTCAATATTTAGAACTGGTATTACATAGTTTCTATGTACAAATACTACCAATTAACAATATTTCTAATCTTATTTAGGAACTTTGACTAAAAGTCAAACTTTCAGCCCTGGTTGGTCTGAACTAGGCCTTATATGAGCCGAATAGGTCCAAAACGGGGAGAAAACTTGATTTTCAGGAGTCGAGAGTAGTATTACATTGTTTCTATGTACAATTTACGACTAGTTACCCTTTTTCTAATCTTAATTAAAAAGTTTGACCACAAATCAAGTCAAACTTTTAGCCCCGATTAGCGAGAATTTGGCCTTATAAGAGCAGAATAGGGTATAAACGAGGAGAAAACATGTTTTCAAGAGCCAGGAGTGGAATTACATAGTTTCCATGTGCAAATATACAAATTTAACTTACTTTTAGTCTTAATTGAGAAGTTTTAACCAGAATAGTGCAAAACCCGATTGGAATGTACTTGGCCGTATAAGAGCCGAATAGAGAAACGAGGGGAAAATATGGTTTTCAACTGTCGTGAGTAGTTTACATAGTTTTTACATAAAATTACTACTAATTAACCTTTTTTTAGTCTTAATTAGAAAGTTTAACCAAAAGTCAAAATCTCAGCCCCGATTGGCCTTAACTCGGCCTTATAAGAGCCGAAGAGGGCCTAAAAGGGTTAAAAATTTGTTTTCAAGAGCCGTGAGTGGCATTTTATAGTTTCTATATACAAGTACTATTAATTAACCTTGTGTCAAGTCTTAATTGGGAAATTTTACCAAACGCCAAACTTTCAACCCCATTGACCTGAACTAGGCCTCATAATAACCGAACGGGGTCTAAACGGGGAGAAAACATAATTTTTAAGAGTAGTATTACATAGTTTTTAAGTAAATTACTACTAATTAACCCTATTTCTTGGGAAATTTGATCAAAAGTCAAACCCCATCCCTAATTGGCGTGAACTAGGCCATCTAAGAGCGGAATAAGGCCCAGACGGAGAGAAAATTGGTTCTCAAGAGGCGGGAGTGGTGTTACATAGTTTTTATGTACAAATACAACTAATTAACCTTATTTCTAGTCTTAATTGAGAAGTTTGACTAAAAGTTAAACTTTCAGCTCTGGTTGGTATGAGCAAGGCCTTATTAGAGCCTAATAAGGCCTATACAGGAAGAAAACATAGTTTTCAAGAGCCGAGAGTATTATCACATAGTTTCTATGTACAATTACTAATAAACTTTGTTTCTTGTCTTAATTGAAAAGTTTGATCAAAAGTCAAATTTTCAGATCGGAAGTCAAATTTTCAGCCCAAGTTGGCCTGACTAAGACTTATAAGAGCCAAATACAGCCCAAACAGGGGGAAATCTAGTTTTTAAGAGCCACGAGTGATATTATATAGTTTCTATGTATAATTACTACTAATTAACCTTTTTTTAGTCTTAATTGGGAAGTTTGACCAAAAGTCAAACTTTCAGCTACGATTAGACTGACACGCCTTATAAGAGTCGAATAGGGCCCAAACAGGGAGAAAACATGGTTTTCAAGAGCTGAAAGGAGTATTAATAGTTTCTATACACAATTACTTCTAATTAATTATTCTAGTCTTAATAAGTCAAACTTTCAGCTCCGATTGCCTAAACTAGGCCTTATAATCGTCGAATAGGGTTCAAACGGGGAGAAAACATGATTTTAAAGAGGTTGGAGTAGTATTACATAGCTTCTATATTCAATTACTACTAATTATTTTTATTTCTAGTTTAATTAGGAAGTTTGACTAAAAGTAGAGCCCAAACAGGGAGAAAATAAGATTTTCAACAGCCAGGAATAATTTTACATAGTTTCTCGGTACAATTACTACAAATTAACCTTATTTCTTATCTTAATTGAGAAGTTTAACCAAAAGTAAAACTATAGTGTTTTTAAACTTATTTGGAATTTTCACCAAAAGTCAAACTTTCAGCTCTGATTGGCCTAAAGTATGTCTTATAAGAGCTGAATAAGGAACAAACATGGGAAAAACATAATTTTCAAGAGAAGGGAGTAGTATTACATAGTTTCTATGTAGAATTACTATGAATTAACCTTATTTTTAATCCTTGTTGGGAAGTTTGACCAAAAATTAAATTTCAGCTCGAATTAGTATGAACTAGGCCTTATAAGAGGCGAATGGGGCCCGAACGGGAGAAAAACATGATTTTCAGCAGCCCTGAGTAGTGCTACATAGTTTTTACGTACATTTACTACTAATTAACCTTATTTCTAGTCTTAATTAAGAGGTTTAATGAAAAGTCAAAATTTCAACCTTGATTGGCCTTACCTAGGCCTTATAAGAGCCGAAGGGCCCCTTAATAGGGAAAAAACTTGATTTTCAAAGCCATGAGTGGTATTACATAATATTTATATTCAATTACTATTAATTAACCTTATTTCTAATCTTAATTAGGAAGTTTGATCAAAAACGAAAGTTTTAACTCCGTTGGCCTGAACTAGGCCTCATAAGAACCGAACAGGGATAAACGGGGAGAAAACATAGTTTTCACGAGCCATGAGTAGTATTACATAGTTTTTAAGTAAATTACTACTAATTAACCACGTTTCTCATTTAATTGAGAAATTTGATAAAAAGTCAAACTCCCATCCCCGATTAGCCTGAATTAGGCCATATAAGAGCCGAATGGGCCCAAACGGGGAGAAAACTGGCTCTCAAGAGCTGGTATTGATATTACAAAGTTTTTATGCATAAATACTACTAATTAATCTTATTTCCAGTCATAATTGAGAAGTTTGACTAAAAGTTAAACTTTCAGCCTGACTGGCCTGAATAAGACCTTATAAGAGTTAAATAGGACTCAAACAAGAGGAAATGTGATTTTTAAGAGCCACGAGTGGTATTACATAGTTTCTATGTATAATTACTACTAATTAACCTTATTCTTAGTCTTAATTGAGAAGTTTAATCCAAAGGCAGATTTTCTGCCCCGATTGGGGCCCAAACAGGGGGAAAACATGGTTTCACGAGCCGAGAATAGTATTACATAGTTTTTATTTCTAATTTCTACTAATTAACTTTACTTCTAGTCTTAATTAAAAAGTTTGATGAAAAGTCAAATTTTCAGTCCCGATTGGCATGTACTAGGCCGTAAAGAGCCGAATAGAGAAACAAGGGGAAAACATGGGGTTCAAGAGCCGTGAGTAGTATTACATAGTTTCTATATACAATTACTACTTATTAATCTTGCTTCTAATCTTAATTGGAAAGTTTAGATAAAAGTCAAGCTTTCAGCCTCGATTAGCCTAAACTAGACCTTATAAGAGCGGAATAGAGACCAAACGTGGAGAAAATAAGATTTTGAATAGTCGGTAGTAGTATTACATAGTTTCTATGTGCAATTACTATTAATTAGCCTTATTTGTATTCTAAATTATGAAGTTTGACAAAAATTCAAACTTTCAGCCTCTATTGGTCAGAACTAGGTCTTATAAAAGCCTAGAAGGGTCCAAATGATGTGAAAACGTGGTCTTCAAGGGCCTGAGTAGTATTGCATAGTTTTTATATACAAACACTACTAATTAAATTTGTTTCTAATCTTAATTGAGAAGTTTGACTAAAAACCAAACTTTCAGCGCTAATTGGCCTAAACTAGGCCTTATAAGAGCCAAGTAGGGCTCAAATGGGGGAGAAAATATTGTTTTCAAGAGCTGAGAGTAGTATTACATAGTTTCTATATACAAATTGTTGGCCCAAGGTTACAATCACCCATAATTAGTGTATTTTGATGATTACAAAACATATTAGTTATTTGTACTAATAACAATTGTTGTTTAAGTGTGTTTCAGATTTCTATTCATTCTAGAAGTCTTCTCTCACAAATACAAAGATTTGGACTCAAGTCAACTCCAATTGGGCTCAAGGAACAAGTGTTGAAGATCATATGGAGAAGCCTATTGAAGATCTTGAAGTCTTAGAATCATTGTAAGAAATAGAATGTTAAAGTTTGAGTATATGAAATTTGGCTCTAGGATTTGCACACACATTTGTTTCATATATTTCCTATGTTTTGAAAATGGTTATTTCTAAGTTTTATGCCTTAGTTTATATATACATGTACCAAAGCTTTATATCCTGAAAAACTTGTTTAAAACATGTGTATAAACTATTTTCTGCATAATACTTAGCTATTGGTATTATTAAAATATTTTTACAAAAATTCCATCTTCAAAACAGCCCAGTTTTTCAGTTTCAGGCAACATCGGTCGACCGGCCCGGTCGACCGGCGATGTGTCTGGACATGCACTGTTTGTGCATGTCCGTCGGTCGACCGGACCGGTCGACCGACGGAGAACAGATTGCTCTCGGGATATTTCGGTCGACCGGACCGGTCGACCGGAAGAAGGAAACTGTGTTTCCTCCTTTTGGGTCGGTCGACCGGACCGGTCGACCGAGAGCCAACGGCTCTTTCCAGCAGGGCTGGCGGTCGACCGGACCGGTCGACCGCCAAGCCTGCAACAAGGCAACGGCTCTTTCCTCTTTGGGCAGTTCTGAAAAATCTGTTTCTTTTTCAGCTTTAACAGATTTTTGGAGATTTGTTGGGGAGCTTTTTCAGAGAAAATAAGACAAAAAGAAATTGTTTTTAACCTATTTTTAAGCCTATAAATAGAGGAGAAGTCTCTCTTGCATATTACTTAGAAAAATCCTCAAGTTTGCTTTGTTTTCAAAAGAGAAAAGAAAAGAGTTTAAAGCTTTCATTTCAATTCTTTTTGAGCTAGTTTTTCAGTTGTGTTTGATTGCTAATATCACTCTACAACTGAAGTTTTTCTCACCACATTTCATAGAGCCAAAAATCCTATACTCATTCTATAGTGAAGTTGTAATTGAAGTGAGAGAGTTTGTAAAAGAGTTTGAGAAAAGTGTAGTGATCTTGTTGTGATCACTTGGTTCTTGTAATCCTTTCCTTGTGGAGCAACCTCTTCGGTAGAGGTCCTTTGTACTTGGTGGAGCTCGGTGCTCGGTCTTCGGTAGACCAAATTGTAAAGGCATCCTCGGTGGATAGTGGAAACCCTTCACGGAGGTGAAGGCGGGGACTAGAGCAAGTGTGCTCGAACCTCGAAACAAATCATCTTGTTTGCGATTGCCTTTGCGTTATTCTTGCTTTCAATTTCTCTTGCCTTATATTATCTTGAATTATTTGCTTGAGAACTAACCCTCTACTTGTGCAATCTTGTCTTGTTCACTTTACTTGCTATATTGCTTGTGTGTATTTCATCATAGCATCTCATCCTTTACTTGTTCGATCATATCTCATACAACACGGTTGCATTCGCACCTCTAACCCATATCAAGGGGAATTGGGAGGAAGGAGTTCAGAACCTCGCAAGGGGTATTCGGCTCTTAGTCGTGTTTTGAGAGATCGTTGCATCACTCATTTAATTAAAGTTTAAAAAGATCATTAGATTAGCATTCACACCTATTCACCCCCCTCTAGGTGTTTTTCAATTGGTATCAGAGCTTGGACTCTAGGATTTGGTTTAACCACCTTAGAGAAGATCCTAATTTGCTAATCATTTCATTCACATTCATATAGTAAAAATGGCCGATGGAATTAAGACCCCTCGTAAGTTTGATGTACTTAACTTTCCCATATGGAAAGTTAAGATGACCGTGTTTTTGCAATCTCTAGGTAGCCGAGTTGCAAAAGCCGTGACTAAGTCCTTTAGTGTACCCCCCGGTGACGAATCCACTTGGTCCGAAATAGAGACTAAGGAATTCGATGCCAATGCCAAATCTCACTATGCACTTCTTCAAGCCCTAAATGATGATGACATAGCTAGGGTTATACATTGCAAATCCGCATATGAGATTTGGTCACATTTGATAGTCACACATGAGGGGACCTCACAAGTAAAGAAGGCTAAGATTGACCTTCTTCGGTCCCAATATGAAACATTTAGCATGCAAGAAAATGAAACCATAGATGATATGGTTACAAGATTTACCAAGATTACTAATGGACTTTCTTCTTTAGGTGAAGATATCAACAATGATCAAAGAGTAAGGAAGATCATCCGGGCTCTTCCTCCTTCATGGGAAGTTAAAGCAACAACCTTGAAGGAACTCAACGACAATGAAGAGATGGAGCTTATAGGTCTCATTGGGAACCTCAAAACCCATGAGATGGAAAGGAAAGTAAGGGAGGATATGGCTCCTTCCAAAAAGAAGACTATCGCCTTCAAGAGTCAAGCTACACACTCCGATGAAGATGATGAAGAAGAAGATGATGAGGAGCTCTCACTCCTTGTTAAGAATGTCCGGAGAATGTACAACAAGGCGAAGTATCAAGGTAGAAGAAGATGGCAAGGAGGCAAAGAAGAAAGGAAGATTGTGTGCTTCAATTGCCAAAGACCGGGACACATTGTGGCGGAGTGTCCGGACAAAGCTAAGCCCTCCACATCAAAGAAGCCTTACAAGAAGAAGGCTATGAAGGCAACTTGGGATTCGGAGACCGAATCCGAGGAAGAAATAGACACCGCCAACATGTGCTTCATGGCTAATGAAGGCACAAGCAAGGTAACCTCTTCCCCTTCTCATGATAATGAACTTTCTATGGATGTGTTAGAAGAGGCTTTTGTTGAGTTATCACAAAACTATGATTTCTTAAAGAAAAAGTATCTTAAAATGAAAAAGGATAATGAATCTTTAAGTCTTCAAGTTTTTACTCTTACAAAGGAAAAAGATGATTTGGTTTCCACTTTGGCCACTACAAAAATGATTTTGAAAAATATAAGATTTCTTGCAAAGGTAAGGCCCCACTAATTGACTCAAATGAAGTTTCTATGCTTAAGGAAAGATTAGACTCATTAAGTGTTGTTTTGAAAGATTGTGAATTTAACAAAAAGAAAATTGAGGCTATGTTTCCTAAGAAACAAGCCCCAAAGAAAAATGCTCATGCTCATGTTCATGTTCATGCTACACAACCTAAACAACATGGCAAAACCCCAAAACATGCTCACACTACACATACACATCATGCATTCATGTATGGTAGAGTGTTCTCATGTTCACATTGTGGACGGAAAGGGCACTTAGCCAATTTTTACTATGATAGATTAAATATATCACGTCATAATGTTTGGGTTCGAGGCACTAACTTTAAAGGACCCAAGAAAGTTTGGGTACCAAAATCAACTATTATGTTAAATGATGTAGGTACTTTCCAAATCCCAACGACGTAGAGGATTGTGGTATCTTGATAGCGGTTGCTCAAGGCACATGACTTGGGACATCAACAACTTTGCAACCCTATCAAGATATCATGAAGGTGGCACCGTCACCTTCGGAGATGACGCCAAGGGTAAAATCATCGGTATTGGTAATGTAAAACTTGGCACCTCTCCTTTAATTGAAAATGTAGTTTTAGTTGATGGCCTCAAGCATAATCTCTTGAGTGTTAGTCAACTTTGTGATAAAGGTTTTGATATTGTTTTTGATAATGTTGCTTGTAAAGTAATTGATAGAATTTCTAATGTTTGTGTATTTTTAAGTTTTCGTGAAAGTAATGTTTATATGATTGATATGTTAAATATGTCTTGTAATATTACTTGTTTGAAAGCCCTCGATGATGACTCTTGGTTGTGGCATAGGAGATTAGGGCATATTTCTTTTGATCACATTTCTAGGTTAAACACAAAGGAAATGGTGAAAGGTATTCCTTGCTTGAATTTTGAAAAAGACCGAGTTTGTGACGCATGTCAATTTGGGAAACAAACTAAGTCTTCTTTCAAGTCAATTAAGGATATCATGACATCACGTCCTTTGGAGTTAATCCATATGGATCTATTTGGCCCTACACAAACTAAAAGTCTAAGTGGGAATAGATTTGCTTATGTTTTGGTTGATGATTTTTCAAGGTTTACTTGGGTTTTCTTTCTTGAACATAAAAGCCAAGCATTTTCTTATTTTCAAACTTTTAAGAAAAGAGTAGAAAAAGAAAAGGATTCTTTGATTTTGAAAATAAGAAGTGATAGAGGAGGTGAATTCATTAACCAACCCTTTACCACTTTTTGTGATGAACATGGAATAAAGCATGAACTTTCATATCCTAGAACTCCACAACAAAATGGAGTAGTTGAACGGAAAAATAGAACATTACAAGAGATGGCTAGGACAATGCTAAGTGAATATGGTCTACCACATTATTTGTGGGCCGAGGCCGTTAATACATCATGCTACATATCAAATCGCGTTTTCTTGTGTAAAAATACTACTAAAACTTCTTTTGAAATGTACTTTTCTAGAAAACCAAATGTTTCTTATTTCAAAGTTTTTGGATGCAAATGTTTTGTTTTAAATACAAAAGATAATTTGGGAAAATTTGATCCTAAATCTTATGAGGCTATTTTTGTAGGTTACTCAATTACTAGTAAGGCTTATAGAGTTTTCATTAGATCATCCTTGACTATTGAAGAGTCTATTCATGTTAAGTTTGAGGAATCTAACAAGTTTGTTAAGAATGTTGTAGAAATAGATGCATTGGATGAAGGCATGGAGAAAGTGACCTTGGAGGATGCTTCTACTATGGGAGACAAACCAAAGGATGATGAAGAAAGCAAAGCTAAAGTGGAAGAGGCACAAGGAAATGAACATCAAACACATGAGGTGGAGCCTACTCAACCACTACCAAAGGATTGGAGATACAATCCACATCATCCCAAGGACCTCGTCATAGGTGAAGTATCAAAAGGGGTAACTACTCGCTCTAGACTTCATGACTATTGTGGTAACTATGCATTCATTTCTCATATTGAAACCAAAAATGTCCTCGAAGCCGAGGCCGATTCATATTGGTTGCTAGCCATGCAAGAGGAGCTCAATCAATTTGAGCGCAACCAAGTTTGGCACCTTGTTCCTAGGCCCCACGATAGACCAACAATTGGTACTAAGTGGATCTTTAAGAATAAGTTGGATGAATCGGGTAATGTAGTTAGAAACAAGGCTAGGTTAGTTGCCCAAGGTTACACTCAAATCGAAGGGATCGATTTTGAAGAAACCTTTGCACCCGTAGCACGGCTTGAAGCCATACGGATGACACTAGCATTTGCCTCATATAAAGATTTCAAATTATTTCAAATGGATGTTAAAAGTGCTTTTCTAAATGGATTTATTGAAGAGGAGGTGTATGTTGAACAACCCCCGGGTTTGTTGATCCTACACATCCGGATTTTGTTTTTAAATTAGATAAAGCTCTTTATGGTTTAAAACAAGCCCCTAGGGCTTGGTATGAAAGACTTTCTTCATTTTTGACTTCAAATGGTTTTAAGAAAGGTAAAATTGACACAACTTTGTTTACAAAACATGTAGAAAAGGATATTCTTATTGTACAAATTTATGTGGATGATATTATTTTTGGTTCTACTAATGAATCTCTTTGCCAAGCTTTTGAATCATGCATGAAGGATGAATTCGAAATGTCTATGATGGGTGAACTCAACTATTTCCTTGGACTCCAAATCAAGCAAAAGAAGGATGGGATCTTCATCAATCAAGCCAAGTACACAAAGGAACTAATCAAAAGGTTTGGGCTTGAAGGATCGAAAGTAAGCAAAACTCCCATGGCAACAACTACAAAGCTTGACAAGGATGAACAAGGTAAAAGTGTAGACATTAAACTTTATAGAAGCATGATTGGTAGTTTGCTTTATTTGACGGCTAGTAGGCCGGATATTATGTTTTCCGTTTGTCTTTGTGCACGTTTTCAATCTTGTCCTAAAGAGTCTCACATAATAGCGGTTAAACGCATAATTAGATACCTTAAGGGCACCATTGAAATGGGTTTATGGTATCCTAGAACCGGATTATTTGAAATGAAGAGTTTTTCGGATGCCGACTATGCGGGTTGTAGGGTAGATAGGAAGAGCACAAGTGGAACATGTCAATTCTTAGGTAATTGTCTTGTATCTTGGTCTTCCAAAAAGCAAAATTCGGTAGCCCTATCAACCGCCGAGGCGGAGTATGTTGCAGCCGGAGCTTGTTGTGCACAAGTTCTTTGGATGAAACATACTCTCCTTGACTATGATTTACACTTTGATCATGTTAAAATATTTTGTGATAATACTAGTACTATTCACATGACAAAGAATGCAAATCAACATAGTAAAACCAAACACATTGACATTAGATATCACTTTCTTAGAGATCATTATGAGAAAGGTGATATTGATATTGATTATGTTTCTACCGATTTTCAACTTGCCGATATTTTTACTAAACCTCTAGATTATGCTAGATTTTCATTTATTTGTGGTGAGTTGAATGTTTGCATTATAGATTCTTAAAAATAAAATTTGTTTTTCTATTGGTATTTTAACCCTTTTTGATGTATGACAAAAAGGGGAGAATAAGTTTAAGAATTTGATATTTTGAATTGGTTTGAGTTTGATAAGTTTGTTTAGTTATGTTTTTGACAAAACTATTTAAACTATTGAATGCTTTATGAATTGTGCTTCCATAGTCAAATTTTTAAACATAGCATTATTTGAGGGGGAGTTTTCCAACTCCTCTTCCATGTTTATTTAAATAACCTATATGTTTTGTCATCATCAAAAAGGGGGAGATTGTTGGCCCAAGGTTACAATCACCCATGATTAGTGTATTTTGATGATTACAAAACATATTAGTTATTTGTACTAATAACAATTGTTGTTTAAGTGTGTTTCAGATTTCTATTCATTCTAGAAGTCTTCTCTCACAAATACAAGGATTTGGACTCAAGTCAACTCCAATTGGGCTCAAGGAACAAGTGTTGAAGATCATATGGAGAAGCCTATTGAAGATCTTGAAGTCTTAGAATCATTGTAAGAAATAGAATGTTAAAGTTTGAGTATATGAAATTTGGCTCTAGGATTTGCACACACATTTGTTTCATATATTTCCTATGTTTTGAAAATGGTTATTTCTAAGTTTTATGCCTTAGTTTATATATACATGTACCAAAGCTTTATATCCTGAAAAACTTGTTTAAAACATGTGTATAAACTATTTTCTGCATAATACTTAGCTATTGGTATTATTAAAATATTTTTACAAAAATTCCATCTTCAAAACAACCCAGTTTTTCAGTTTCAGGCAACATCGGTCGACCGGCCCGGTCGACCGGCGATGTGTCTGGACATGCACTGTTTGTGCATGTCCGTCGGTCGACCGGACGGTCGACCGACGGAGAGCAGATTGCTCTCGGGATATTTCGGTCGACCGGACCGGTCGACCGGAAGAAGGAAACTGTGTTTCCTCCTTTTGGGTCGGTCGACCGAGAGCCAACGGCTCTTTCCAGCAGGGCTGGCGGTCGACCGGACCGGTCGACCGCCAAGCCTGCAACAAGGCAACGGCTCTTTCCTCTTTGGGCAGTTCTGAAAAATCTGTTTCTTTTTCAGCTTTAACAGATTTTTGGAGATTTGTTGGGGAGCTTTTTCAGAGAAAATAAGACAAAAAGAAATTGTTTTTAACCTATTTTTAAGCCTATAAATAGAGGAGAAGTCTCTCTTGCATATTACTTAGAAAAATCCTCAAGTTTGCTTTGTTTTCAAAAGAGAAAAGAAAAGAGTTTAAAGCTTTCATTTCAATTCTTTTTGAGCTAGTTTTTCAGTTGTGTTTGATTGCTAATATCACTCTACAACTGAAGTTTTTCTCACCACACTTCAATGAGCCAAAAATCCTATACTCATTCTATAGTGAAGTTGTAATTGAAGTGAGAGAGTTTGTAAAAGAGTTTGAGAAAAGTGTAGTGATCTTGTTGTGATCACTTGGTTCTTGTAATCCTTTCCTTGTGGAGCAACCTCTTCGGTAGAGGTCCTTTGTACTTGGTGGAGCTCGGTGCTCGGTCTTCGGTAGACCAAATTGTAAAGGCATCCTCGGTGGATAGTGGAAACCCTTCACGGAGGTGAAGGCGGGGACTAGAGCAAGTGTGCTCGAACCTCGAAACAAATCATCTTGTTTGCGATTGCCTTTGCGTTATTCTTGCTTTCAATTTCTCTTGCCTTATATTATCTTGAATTATTTGCTTGAGAACTAACCCTCTACTTGTGCAATCTTGTCTTGTTCACTTTACTTGCTATATTGCTTGTGTGTATTTCATCATAGCATCTCATCCTTTACTTGTTCGATCATATCTCATACAACACGGTTGCATTGCGCACCTCTAACCCATATCAAGGGGAATTGGGAGGAAGGAGTTCAGAACCTCGCAAGGGGTATTCGGCTCTTAGTCGTGTTTTGAGAGATCGTTGCATCACTCATTTAATTAAAGTTTAAAAAGATCATTAGATTAGCATTCACACCTATTCACCCCCCCTCTAGGTGTTTTTCACAAATACTATTAATTAAATTTATTTCTAGTCTTAATTGAAAAGTTTGATCAAAAGTTAAACTTTCAGCCCTAATTGGCCTAAACTAGGCCTTATAAGAGCCAAGTAGGGCTCAAACGGGGAGAAAATATTGTTTTCAAGAGCTGAGAGTAGTATTATATAGTTTCTATATACAAATACTATTAATTAAATTTATTTCTTGTCTTAATTGAAAAGTTTGATCAAAAGTCAAACTTTCAGCCCTATTTCGCCTAACTAGGCCTTATAGCCGAATAGGAAACAAATATAGGAAAAATGTGGTTCTCAAGAGTCAGCAGTAGTGTTACATTGTTTCTAAGCACAAATACTATCAATTAAATTTATTTCTAGTCTTAATTGGAAAGTTTAATCAAAAGTCAAATTTCAACCCTGATTGGCCTAAACTTGGCGTTATAGGAGCCGATAGGGAACAAATATTAGGGAAAATTGGTTCTCAGGAGTCACGAGCAATATTACAGAGTTTATATGTACAATTAATTTCAATTAACTTTATTTCTAGTATTAATTGGAAAGTTTAACAAAAAGTCAAACTTTCGCTCCTGATTGGCCTGAATTAGGCTTTATAAGAGCCGAGTAAGCCTTAAAAGGGAAAAAACGTGGTTCTCAAGAGCCGAGAGTATTATTATATAGTTTTTATATATAATTAATACCAATTAACCTTATTTCTAGCCTTAATTGGAAAGTTTAATCAAAAAGTCAAGTTTTCATCCCTTATTGGCCTGAATTAGGCTTTATAAGAGCCCCCAATAGGACCCAAATAGGGAGAAAACTTGGTTATCAAGATCCAGTTGTGGTATTACACACTTTTTATGTACAAATACTATCAATTAATCTTCTTTCTAGTCTTAATAGAGAAGATTGATCAAAAGTCTAACTTTCAGCCCCAACTAGTTTGAATTAAGCCTTATAAGAGACAAATAGGTTCTAAACGGGGAGAAAATGTGGTTTTCGAGAGCCGTGAGTCTTACTATATAGTTTCTATACATAAATAATACCAATTTACCTTGGTTTTACTCTTAATTGGGAAGTTTTGTCATAATTCAAATTTTCAGTCCCGAATAGCCTGAAATAGGCCTTAAGAGCTAAATAGGGGCCTAAACGGAGAGTAAACATGATTTTCAAGAGCCGAGAGTGGTATTACATAGTTTCTATGTACAAATACTATCAATTAAACTTATTTCTAATCTTAATTGAGAAGTTTGACAAAAGCCAAACTTTCAACCTTGATGGGCCTAAACTATGCCTTATAAGAGCCGAGTAAGGCTCAAACATGGGGAAAACGTGGTTCTCAAGATCCGGGAGTAGTATTACATAATACTTATGTACAATTACTACCACTTAACCTTTTTTCTAGTCATAATTGGTATATTTAACAAAAATTTAAACTTTCATCCACGATTGGCCTGAATTAGGAAGAAAACGTTATTCGTAAGGGCATATAAGAGCCGAATAGGGTACAAACAGGAAGAAAACTTTGTTCTTAAGAGACAGGAGTGGTATTACATAGTTCAATATATAAATTTTATCAATTAACCTAATTTCTAATAATAATTAGGAAGTTTGACCAAAAATCAAACTTTCAGCCCTGACTTGTGTGAACTAGGCCTTATAAGAGCCGAATAAAGAATAAACATGGGGAAAATGTGATTTCCAAGAGCTGAGAGTTGCAATACATAGTTTCTATGTACATTACTACTAATTAGGCTTATTTTTATTCTTAAATGAGAAGTTTGACTAAAAAGCAAGGTTCAACCCTGATTGACTGAACTAGGCCTTATAAGAGCTGTGTAGGGCCCGAACAAGAATAAAACGAGGTTTTCAGAGCCAAGAGTAGTATGCATAGTTTCTATGTACAGTTACTTCCAATTAACCTTGTTCTAGTATCAATTGAGAAGGTTGACCAAAATTCAAACATTCATCCCTGATTAACCTGAGCTAAGCCATATAAGAGTCAAATAAGGCCCAAACAGGGAGAAAACGTAGTTGTCAATAGCCATGAGTTGTATTACATAGTTTCTATTTACAAATACTACCAATTAACCTTACTTCTAGTCTTAATTGGAAAGTTTAACCGAAGTCAAACTTTCAGCCCCGATTGGCTAGAACTAGGTCCTATAAGAGCCAAATGGGCCTAAATTGGGAGAAAACGTGCTTTTCAAAAGCCGAGAGTGGTATTACATAGTTTCTATATAAAAATAACTATCAATTAAACTAATTTATAGTCTTAATTTGAAAGTTTTATCGTAAAACCAAACTTACAGCCTCGATTGGCCTAAACTAGGCCTTATAAGAGCCGAATTAAGAACAAACATGGGAAAAATGTGGTTCTCAAGAGCTGGGATTAGTATTACATAGCTTTTATGTTCAATTACTTCCAACTAACTTTGTTTCTAGTATTAATTGAGAAGTTTGACCAAAAGTCAAACTTTTAGTCTGATTATCCTTTAGCCTTATTAGAGCTGAGTATAGCCCAAATGGGGAGAAAATATGATTCTCAAGAGCCGAGAGTAGTATTAGATTGTTTCTATATATAATTACTACCAGTTAAGCTTTTTTCTAGTCTTAATTGGGAAGTTTGACCAAAAGTCAAACTTTCGACCCCGATTGGCCTGAACTAGGCCTGATAAAAGCCGAATACGAAAAAAACTTAGGAAAGTATGATTTTCAAGAATCAGCAGTAGTAACACATAGTTTTTATGTACAGTTACTAGTAATTAAACTTGTATCTAGCTTTAATTGTGAAATTTGATCAGAAACCAAACTTTCGGCCCTGATTGGCTTGAGCTAAGCCTTATACGAGCCTATTATGGCCCAAAGGGAGAAAACGTGATTCTTAAGAGCCGAGAGTAGTATTACACAAATTTTATGTATAAATACTTTCAATTTTCCTTATTTCTAGTCTTAATTAATAAGTTTGACCAAAAGTCAATCATTCAACCCCGATTGGCCTGAAATCGGCCATATAAGAGCCGAGTAGGGCCCAAACGGATAGAAAATATGTAAAATACTACCAATTAACAATATTTCTAATCTTAATTGGAAACTTTGACCAAATGTCAAACTTTCAGCCCCGGTTGGTCTGAATTAGGCCTTATATGAGCCGAATAGTCCCAAAACGGGGAGAAAACTTGATTTTCAAGAGTCGTGAGTGGTATTACATCGTTTCAATGGACAATTTACGACTAGTTAACCTTTTTCTAATCTTAATTAAAAAGTTTGACCAAAAATCAAGTCAAAACTTTTAGCCCCGATTAGCGAGAATTTGGCCTTATAAGAGCAGAATAGGACATAAACGAGGAGAAAACATGATTTCAAGAGGCAGGAGTGGAATTACATAATTTTCATGTGCAAATATATAAATTAAACTTACTTTTAGTCTTAATTGAGAAGTTTGATTAAAAGTAAAACTTTCAGCCCCGCTTGGCCTAAATCAGGCTTATAAGAGCTGAATAGGGAACAAACAAACATGAGGAAAACTTGGTTCTCAAGAGTTAAGAATAGTATTACATAGTTACTATGGACAATTACTACCACTTAACCTCATTTCTATGGTCTTTATTGGAAGTTTGACTAAAAGTGACTTTCAGTCTCGATTAGTTTGAGCTAGGCCTTATAAGAGCCGCATAGGTCCACAACAGGGAGAAAGTATGTTTCTCAAGAGTCAGGAGTTGTATTACATAGTTTGTGTACAAATACTATCAATTAAATTTATTTCTAGTCTTAACTGGGAAGTTTGACCAAAAGTCAAACTTTCATCCCCGAATGGCCTGAAGTAGGCCATATAAGAGCCAAATAAGGCCAAAATAGGAGAACTTTATTCTCAAGAGCCGAGAGTGGTATTTCATACTGGTTTTCAAGAGATGAGAGTAGTATTGCATAGTTTCTATGTAGAATTACTAAGAATTAACTTTATTTCTAGTTCTCATTTGGGAGTTTGACCAAAAGTCAAAATTTCAGCGCAGATTGGCCTCAACTAGGCCTTATAAGAGGCGAAGCGGGCCCAAATTGGGAGAAAACATGATTTTCAACTACCGTGAGTAGTTTACATAGTTTTTACATAAAATTACTACTAATTTACCTTTTTTCTAGTCTTAATTAGGAAGTTTAACCAAAAGTCAAAATTTCAGCCCTGATTGGCCTTAACTCGGCCTAATAAGCGCCGAAGAGGGCCTACAAGGGTTAAAATTTTGTTTTCAAGAGCTGTGAGTGGCATTTTATAGTTTCTTTATACAAGTACTATTAATTAACCTTGTGTCAAGTTTTAATTGAGAAATTTGACCAAACGCCAAACTTTCAACCCCATTGGCTTGAACTAGGCCTCATAATAACCGAACGAGGTCTAAACAGGGAGAAAATATAGTTTTCAAGAGTAGTATTACATAGTTTTTAAGTAAATTACTACTAATTAACCCTATTTCTTGGGAAATTTTATCAAAAGTCAAACTCCCATCCCCGATTGGGGTGAACTAGGCCATCTAAGAGCGGAATAAGGCCCAGACTGGGAGAAAATTGGTTCTCAAGAGGCGGGAGTGGAGTTACATAGTTTTTATGTACAAATACAACTAATTAACCTTATTTCTAGTCTTAATTGAGAAGTTTGACTAAAATTTAAACTTTCAGCTCTGGTTGGCATGAACTAGGCCTTATTAGAGCCGAATAAGGCCTATACAGGAAGAAAACATAGTTTTCAAGAGCCGAGAGTAGTACTACACAGTTTTTATGTACAACTATTAATAAACTTTGTTTCTTGTCTTAATTGGAAAGCTTGATTGAAAGTCAAATTTTCAGCCCAAATTGGCTTAAGACTTATAAGAGCCAATAGGCCCAAAAAGGGGGAAATGTGGTTTTCAAGAGCCACGAGTGATATTATATAGTTTCTATGTACCATTACTACTAATTAACTTTTTTTTTTAGTCTTAATTGGGAAATTTGACCAAAAGTCAAACTTTTTCAGCCACGATTAGACTAAACACGCCTTATAAGAGTCGAATAGGCCCCAAACAGGGAGAAAATATGGTTTTCAAGAGCTGGGGTAGTATTACATAGTTTCTATATACAATTACCTCTAATTAATTATTTCTAGCCTTAATAAGTTAAACTTTCAGCTCCGATTGCCTAAACTAGGCCTTATGTGCGTCGAATTGGGCCAAAACGGGAAGAAAACATGATTTTCAAGAGGCTTGAGTAGTATTACATAGTTTCTATATTCATTTACTACTAATTATTTTTATTTCTAGTTTAATTGGGAAGTTTGACTAAAAGTAGAGCCCAAACAGGGAGAAAACAAGGTTTTCAATAGCCAAGAATAATATTATATAGTTTCTCGGTACAATTACTACAAATTAAACTTATTTTCTTATCTTAATTGAGAAGTTTGACTAAAAGTAAAACTTTAGTGTTTTTAATCTTATTTGGAATTTTGACCAAAAGTCATACTTTCAGTCCTGATTGGCCTAAAGTAAGTCTTATAAGAGCTGAATAGGGAACAAACATGAAAAAAACATAATTTTCAAGAGAAGGGAGTAGTATTACATAGTTTCTATGTAGAATTACTATGAATTAATCTTATTTCCAGTCCTTATTGGGAAGTTTGACAAAAAATCAAACTTTCAGCCCGAATTAGTATGAACTAGGCCTTATAAGAGGCGAATGGGGCCCAAACAGGGAGAAAACATGATTTTCAGCATCCGTGAGTAGTGTTACATAGTTTTTACGTACAATTACTACTAATTAACCTTGTTTCTAGTCTTAATTAAGAGGTTTAATGAAAAGTCAAAATTTCAACCCTGATTGGCCTTAACTAACCTTATAAAAGCCGGGGGACCCCTTAAATAGGGAAAAAACTTGATTTTCAAAAGCCATGAGTGGTATTACATAAGTTCTATATACACTTACTATTAATTAACCTTGTATCTAGTCTTAATTAAGAAATTTGATCAAAAACTAAAGTTTTAATCCCGTTAGCCTTTACTAGGCCTCATAAGAACCGAGCAGGGATAAACGGGGAGAAAACATAGTTTTCAAGAGTTATGAGTAATATTCCATAGTTTTAAGTAAATTACTACTAATTAACCATGTTTCTCATTTTAATTGAGAAATTTGATCAAAAGTCAAATTCCCATCCCCGATTGGCCTGAATTAGGCCATATAAGAGCCGAATGGGCCCAAACCGGGAGAAAACTAGCTCTCAAGTGCTGGTAGTGATATTACATAGTTTTTATGCACAAATACTACTAATTAACCTTATTTCTAGTCTTAATTGAGAAATTTGACTAAAAGTTAAACTTTCAGCCCGATTGGCCTGAATTAGGCCTTATAAGAGTTAAGTAGGACCCAAACAAGGGGAAATGTGATTTTTAAGAGCTACGAGTGGTATTACATAGTTTTTATGTATAATTACTACTGATTAACCTTATTCCTAGTCTTAATTGAGAAGTTTGATCAAAGTCAAGCTTTCAGTTCCTATTAGACTGAACTAGGCCTTATAGAGCCGAATAAGGCCTAAATAAGGGAAAGTGTGATTTTTAAGAACCAGAAGTAGTATTACATAGTTTCTATATATAATTACTACTAGTTAACCTAGTTTCAAGTGTTAATAGGGATGTTTAACCAAAAACCAATCTTTCAGTTTCGATTTGACTTAACTATGCCTTATAAGAGCTGAATAGGGTCCAAAAGTTAAGAAAATATGATTTTCAAGAGCCGTAAGTTGTATTATTAGTTTTTATATACAAATGCAATAAATTAACCTTTCTTAGTCTTAATTGAAATTGATTAAAAGTCAAAATTTCAGCTTTGATTGACTTGAACTAGGCCCTATAAGAGCCGAATAGGGCCTAAAAAGGGAGAAGACATGGTTTTAAGATTTGTTAGTAGTATTACATTATTTCTATATAAAAATACTAATAATTAACTTTAGTTCTGGTCTTAATTAAGAATTTTTACCAAAAGGCAAACTTTCTGCCCCGATCGGTCTGAATTAGATCTTATAAGAGCCGATTGGGGCCCAAAAAGGGGAAAAACATGGTTTTCACGAGCTGGGAATAGTATTACATAGTTTCTATTTCTAATTTCTACTAATTAACTTTATTTCTTTTCTTAATTAGAAAGTTTGACAGAAAGTTAAACTTTCAGCCCCGATTGGAATGTACTAGGCCGTATAAGAGCCGATTAGAGAAACGAGAGGAAAACATGGGGTTCATCGTGAGTAGTAATACATAGTTTCTATATACAATTACTACTTATTAACCTTATTTCTAATCTTAATTGGAAAGTTTAAAAGTCAAGCTTCCAGCCTCGATTAGCCTGAACTAGACCTTATAAGAGCGGAATAGAGCCCAAACGGGGAGAAAATAAGATTTTGAATAGTCAGTAGTAGTATTACATAGTTTCTATGTGCAATTACTATTAATTAACCATATTTGTACTCTAAATTATGAAGTTTGACAAAAATTCAAACTTTCAGCCTCTATTGGTCAGAACTAGGTCTTATAAAAGCCTAGTAGGATGACGTGAAAACATGGTCTTCAAGGGCCTGAGTAATATTACATAGTTTTTATATACAAATACTACTAATTAAACTTGTTTCTAATCTTAATTGAGAAGTTTGACTTAAAACCAAACTTTCAGCCCTGATTGGCGTAAACTAGGCCTTATAAGAGCCAAGCAGGGCTCAAACGGGGAGAAAATGTTGTTTTCAAGAGCCGAGAGTAGTATTACATACTTTATATTTACAAATACTATTAATTAAACTTATTTCTAATCTTAATTGAAAAGTTTGACCAAAAGTCAAACTTTCAACCCAATTTGGCCTAATTAGGCCTTATAAGAGCCGAATAGGAAATAAATATGGGAAAAATGTGGTTCTCAAGAGTCAGTAGTAGTGTTACATTGTTTCTAAGCACAAATACTATCAATTAAATTTATTTCTAGTCTTAATTAGGAAGTTTAACCAAAAGTCAAATTTCAGCCCTGATTGGCCTAAACTTGGCGTTATAAGAGCCGATTGGGAACAAACATTGGGGAAAATTGGTTCTCAGGAGTCACGAGCAGTATTACAAAGTTTATATGTACAATTACTTTCAATTAACTTTGTTTCTAGTATTAATTGAAAAGGCTAACAAAAAGTCAAACTTTCGCTCCTGATTGGCCTGAATTAGGCTTTATAAGAGCCGAGTAAGGCTTAAAGGGGAGAAAACGTGGTTCTCAAGAGCCGAGAGTATTATTATATAGTTTTTATATACAATTAATACCAATTAACCTTGTTTCTAGCGAGGAGAAAACGTGGTTATCAAGATCCAGTTGTAGTATTACACACTTTCTATGTACAAATACTATCAATTAACCTTCTTTCTAGTATTAATAGAGAAGATTGATCAAAAGTTAAACTTTCAGACCCAACTAGTTTGAATTAGGCCTTATAAGAGCCAAATAGGTTCTAAACGGGGAGAAAATATGATTTTCGAGAGCCATGAGTCTTACTATATAGTTTCTATGCATAAATAATACCAATTTACCTTATTTTTAGTCTTAATTGGGAATTTTGGTCACAATTCAAACTTTCAGCCCCGAATAGCCTGAAATAGGCCTTAAGAGCCAAATAGGGGCCTAAATGGAGAGGAAACATGATTTTCAAGAGCCGAGAGTGGTATTATATAATTCTATGTACAAATACTATCAATTAAACTTATTTCTAGTCTTAATTGGGAAGTTTGACCAAAAGCCAAACTTTCAACCTTGATGGGCCTAAATTATGCCTTATAATAGCCGAGTAAGGCCCAAACATGGGGAAAACGTGGTTCTCAAGATCTGAGAGTAGTATTACATAATATTTATGTGTAATTACTACCACTTAACCTTTTTTCTAGTCATAATTGGTATATTTAATACAAAGTCAAACTTTCGTCCACGATTGGCCTGAATTAGGAAGAAAACGTTATTTTTAAGGGCATATAAGAGCCGAATAGGGCCCAAACAGGAAGAAAACTTCGTTCTTAAGAGACAGGAGTGGTATTACATAGTTCAATATATAATTTTATCAATTAACCTAATTTCTAGTAATAATTAGGAAGTTTGAGCAAAAATCAAAATTTCAGCCCTGATTGGTTTGAACTAAGCCATATAAGAGCCGAATAGGGCCCAAAATGGGGAGAAAACGTGGTTCTTAAGACCCGCAGTGGTATTACATAATTTATATATACAAATACTACCAACTAATCTTATTTCTAGTCTTAATTAGAAAGTTTTGCCAAAAGACAAACCTTCACCCCGATTAGGCTGATTTGGGCCTTATAAGAGCCGAATAAAGAATAAACATGGGGAAACGTGATTTCCAAGAGCTGGGAGTGGCATTATATAGTTTCTATGTACAATTACTACTAATTAAGCTTATTTTTAGTCTTAAATGAGAAGTTTGACTAAAAGCCAAGGTTCAACCCTGATTGACTGAACTAGGCCTTATAAGAGCCGTGTAGGGCCCGAACAAGAATAAAACGTGATTTTCAAGAGTCAGGAGTAGTACTACATAGTTTCTATGTACAGTTACTTTCAATTAACCTTGTTTCAAGTGTCAATTGAGAAGTTTGACCAAAATTCAAACATTCATCCCTGATTAACCTGAGCTAAGCCATATAAGAGTCGAATAAGGCCCAAAAAGGGAGAAAACATAGTTGTCAATGGCCATGAGTTGTATTATATAGTTTCTATGTACAAATACTACCAATTAACCTTACTTCTAGTCTTAATTGGAAAGTTTGACCGAAGTCAAACTTTCAGACCGATTGGTATTACATTGTTTCTATATAAAAATAACTATCAATTAAACAAATTTATAGTCTTAATTTGAAAGTTTTACCAAAAAGCCAAACTTTCAGCCCCGATTGGCCTAAACTAGACCTTATAAGAGCCGAATTAAGAACAAACATGGGAAAAATGTGGTTCTCAAGAGCTGGGATTAGTATTACATAGCTTTTATGTTCAATTACTTCCAACTAACTTTGTTTCTAGTATTAATTGGGAAGTTTGACCAAAAGTTAAACTTTCAGTCTGATTGTCCTTCAGCCTTATTAGAGTTGAGTATAGCCCAAATGGGGAGAAAATGTGATTCTCAAGAGCCGAGAGTAGTATTAGATTGTTTTTGTGTATAATTACTACCAATTAAGCTTTTTTCTAGTCTTAATTGGGAAGTTTGACCAAAAGTCAAACTTTCGGCCCCGATTGGCCTGAGCTAGGCCTGATAAAAGCCGAATTGGAAAAAAATATGGGAAAGTGTAGTTTTCAATAACCGGGAGTAGTAACACATAGTTTTTATGCACAGTTACTATTAATTAAACTTGTATCTAGTTTTAATTGTGAAATTGACCAAAAGCTAAACTTTCGGCCCTGATTGGCTTGAGTTAAGCCTTATTACGAGCCCATTGGGCCCAAACAAGGAGAAAACGTGGTTCTTAAGAGCCGAGAGTAGTATTACACAGATTTTTTGTATAAATACTTTCAATTAAACTTGTTTCTAGCCTTAATTATGAAGTTTGACCAAAGTCAATCATTTATCCTGATTGGCCTGAAATCGGCCATATAAGAGCCGAGTAGGGCCCAAACGGATAGAAAATGTAGTTCTCTATAGTTAGAAGTGGTATTACATAGTTCCTATTGACAAATACTACAATTAACAATATTTCTAATCTTAATTGAAAACTTTGACCAAAAGTCAAAATTTCAGCCCCGGTTGGTCTGAACTAGGCCTCATGAGAGCCGAATATGGCCAAAATGGGGAGAAAACTTCGTTTTCAAGAGTCTAGTGGTATTATATCGTTTCTATGTACAATTTATGACTAGTTAACCTTTTACTAATCTTAATTAAAAAGTTTGACCAAAAATCAAGTCAAACTTTTAGCCCCGATTAGCGAGAATTTGGCCTTATAAGAGCAGAATAGGGCATAAACGAGGAGAAAATATGATTTCAAGAGCCAGGAGTGGAATTACATAGTTTTCATGTGCAAAAATATAAATTAAACTTACTTTTAGTTTTAATTAAGAAGATTGATTAAAAGTAAAACTTTCAGCCCCGCTTGGCCTAAACTAGGCTTATAAGAACCGAATAGGGAACAAATATTGGAAAAACTTAGTTCTCAAGAGTTAAGAATAGTATTACATAGTTACTATAGATAATTATACCACTTAACCTCATTTCTATGGTCTTTATTAGGAAGTTTGACTAAAAGTGACTTTTAGTCTCGATTAGCCTGAGCTAGGCCTTATAAGAGCCGCATAGGTCCACAACAGGGAGAAAGCATGTTTCTCAAGAGTCAGGAGTTGTATTACATAGTTTGTGCACAAATACTATCAGTTAAATTTATTTCTAATCTTAACTGGAAAGTTTGACCAAAAGTCAAACTTTCATCTCCGAATGGCCTGAAGTACGCCATATAAGAGCCAAATAGGGCCAAAATAGGGAGAAAACTTTATTCTCAAAAGCCGAGAGTGGTATTTCATAGTGGTTTTCAAGATACGGGAGTAGCATTGCATAGTTTCTATGTAGAATTACTAAGAATTAACTTTATTTCTAGTTCTCATTTGGGAGTTTGACCAAAAGTCAAACTTTCAGCCTAGATTGGCCTGAACTAGGCCTTATAAGAGGCGAATCAGGCCCAAATGGGGAAAAAACATGTTTTTCAACTGCCGTGAGTAGTTCACATAATTTTTACATAAAATTACAACTAATTTACGTTTTTTCTAATCTTAATTAAGAAGTTTAACTAAAAGTCAAAATTTCTGCCCCGATTGGCCTTAGCCCGACCTTATAAGAGCCGAAGAGGGCTTAAAAAGGTTAAAAAAAAAATTTCAAAAGCCGTGAGTGGCATTTCATAGTTTCTATATACAAGTACTATTACTTAACCTTGTATCAACTCTTAATTGGGAAATTTAACCAAACGCCAAACTTTCAACCCCATTGGCCTGAACTAGGCCTCATTATAACCGAACAGGGTCTAAATGGGGAGAAACATAGTTTTCAAGAGTAGTATTACATAATTTTTTAAGTAAATTACTACTAATTAACCTTATTTCTTGGAAAATTTGATCAAAAGTAAAACTCCCATCCCCGATTGGCGTGAACTAGGCCATCTAAGAGCGGAATAAGACCCAAACGGGGAGAAAATTGGTTCTCAAGAGGCGGAAGTGGTGTTACATAGTTTTTATGTATAAATATAACTAATTAACCTTATTTCTAGTCTTAATTGAGAAGTTTGAGTAAAAGTTAAACTTTCAGCTCTGGTTGGCATGAACTAGGCCTTATTAGCGCCGAATAAGGCCTATACAGGAAGAAAACATAGTTTTCAAGAGCCGAGAGTAGTATTACATAGTTTTTATGTACAACTACTAATAAACTTTCTTTCTTGTCTTAATTTGAAAGTTTGATCGAAAGTCAAATTTTCAGCCCAAATTGGCCTGACTAAGACTTATAAGTGCCAAATACGGTCCAAACATGGGGAAATGTGGTTTTCAAGAGCCATGAGTGATATTACATAATTTTTATAAACAATTACTACTAATTAACCCTTTTTTTAGTCTTAATTGGGAAGTTTGACTAAAAGTCAAACTTTCAGCCACGATTAGACTGAACACGCCTTATAAGAGTCGAATAGGGCCCAAACAGGGAGAAAACATGGTTTTCAAGAGCTGAGAGTAGTATTAAATAGTTTCTATATACAATTACTTCTAATTAATTATTTCTAGTCTTAATAAGTCAAACTTTCAGCTCCGATTGCCTAAACTAGGCCTTATAAGTGTCGAATAGGGCCTAAACGGGGAGAAAACATGATTTTCAAGAGGCTGGAGTAGTATTACATAGTTTCTATATTCAATTACTACTAATTATTTTTATTTCTAGTTTAATTAGGAACTTTGACTAAAAGTAGAGCTCAAAAAGGGAGAAAACAAGGTTTTCAAGAGAAAGGAATAATATTACAAAGTTTCTCGGTACAATTACTACAAATAATCATATTTCTTTTCTTAATTGAGAAGTTTGACCAAAAGTAAAACTTTAGCGTTTTTAATCTTATTTGGAATTTTGACTAAAAGTCAAACTTCAGCCCTGATTGGCCTAAAGTAAGGCTTATAAGAGCTGAATAGGGAATAAACACGGAGAAAATTTAATTTTCAAGAGAAGGGAGTATTATTACATAGTTTCTATGTAGAATTACTATGAATTACCTTATTTCTAATCCTTATTGGGAAGTTTGACCAAAAATCAAACTTTCAGCCCGAATTGGTATGAACAACTAGCCTTATAAAGAGGCGAATGGAGCCTAAACAGGAAGAAAACATGATTTTCAGCATTCGTAAGTAGTGCTACATAGTTTTTACGTACAATTACTACTAATTAACCTTGTTTCAAGTCTTAATTAAGAGGTTTAATGAAAAGTCAAAATTTCAACCCTGATTGGTGATTGGGAAGGGGATAGTGTAGTAGATCGCACAGATATTATGTAACAGAGATAAGGTTTAGATTCAACCTTTGTGCTTGATCACTCCACAAATGTATGAAAGATGATTAATATACCCTTTCTTATCTCCGTTATAGCATGGGGCTATACCGAGTCGATTCTCAGGGAGAGCTAGCGATGGAAGCGTTACGGTTCGTAGTGAAGCAAGAAAACGAAGATTCTTCTTTGTTATTTACACAATTGCAAGAAGCATGAAAAAGAAAGTGAAAGAATCGGTGGATATGTTCATGATGGAAAATGAAAAGAAATCAAAGAAGAGTTGGCTTTTGGAATTAAAACTAAAAGAAAGAAAACTTTGAAGAAGACTTTTAAGATGAGAAAACCATGGCTAGCTAACCTTACTTCCTTGCTACAACTTACTAAACTCCGTGATGGTGAATGCGTGCCTCATGTTGATTCATCGGCATAGATTTGTCTTGCGTGTTGGTCTAATTACTTTCCCACTTGGATGACGGGGGATCATTCTTGGACTTGTCTTGTAGCCTCATAGATGTCATTGGCCTACAAGTTAGACTTTCAATAATGGAATCAAAAGAGCTACACTCAAGGGATGCTAAGGAAGAAGATACAACATTCAATAATGGAAGTAATGAAGTTGTACAACAAATAGCATATTGGTGATCCATCTCCATGTTTCATCAAGGCACTTGTTCTAGACAAGGCTCTAAATGAGGCACACATGAATCATATGGAGAATTACAACAAGATACTAGCCAAGCATGAAAGTAACCCATCGGAGAAGAGAAGATCATACACTTTGCAAGATTAAAGATAGCAATCACCCATGAGTTAGTAATTAGCAAGGTAAGTTGTTAGCTAGCCATGAGAAGAAAGAATTAGCTACTAGCCATTAGAAAAGCAAAACAAAGCATGAATAAAATTGCAAGTAAAGTAAAGCTAGAAGTAAAGAAAGCAAAGTAATACTAGAAATTGCTCGAGTAGAGTGAAGAGAATGGATGAATCCTTGCTCCATAAGTTGTCACACCTTGATTACACAAGCTCTCTCTCTTACAATCTCTCTCTTGCAAAGATTTCTAGGGAAGAAGAAGACAAAGAGAAACAAAACCTAGAGAAAAATCCTACAAAAATACAATGATCTATCCTCTCCTCTCTCTTCTTCTGTTCGTGCTCGTGCAGACCCTGGTCCTCTATTTATAGCATTCAGAGAGAAGGATCTCGAACCCTGGACAGCTGGCAGAATCTGGGGCTCAACGGCCCCAGATTTGCCGCGCGCACGCGGCAAGGCGCGGCAGAACTGAATCTGTTGAGCAACAACTTTCTGTTACAAGTTTGTTGCTAAGTTGTTAGCCACGTGGACCTTCTGGAATCTTGAATTAGCGCATAGAATTCTCCAGATCCTGGGCTCAAACTTGGGCTCTCTTTGGGCTTGGAATTAATTCTCTTTAATTATTGCTAATTAAAGAGATTTTTGGCCTTTTCTCATTTCAGACGTGGGCCTGCAAAAATAGAGAGAATATGAGTGAAAAATTATTTATTGACGATATGCATGGTATGGAAGCGGTAAAATATGCAAATATGTATAACAATCACACCCCCATACCTAACTTTTGCTCGTCCTCGAGCAAAACAAGAAAAGAAAAAGAAAGAAAAAGAAAATCCTAACTAGTTTATTACACCACTTTCGTAGGTGACACGATTGCACTGAGCACGTGCAACAAGCCGTTAAACCTCTAGGTTACCCTAGAGGAGGAGTGTTGTCTCCTGAGGGTTTTCAGCGGATTGCACCCACAAAATCCATAAAGAAAGAAAACAAAATGTTAGTATTTTGAAAATTCATTTTGAAAGGGAGAAAAGTTTACGAACTATTTTTGCAAAAATATAAGTGATTTTAGGTCATAAGTCCACCTATAATTATTCTTCCTTAAACTTAGTCTCTATGCAAGATCTTGTCTTCAATTAAGGTAAGAATTCAAAATTGGATTGAATATTTTATCTTTCATAAAACCTAGATAGTATGCACACCGTGACAGTGAAGATTTCTGGGATTTCAACTCTAACCATCAAGCCATTTATTTATCTATATATACTTTTTTTATGCTTTTTTCTTCCCTTAGTTTAGGCTTTCTAGTTTACCCTTGTAACGAGCCTTTAACCGATGACTCCCAAACCAGACGGTCTTAGGGCACCAGATGAGAAAACATCCCTCAGGTTTAAGGTCTCGAGTAAAAAAGGCCACAAAACTAAAGGGGATTATTTATTTCCTTTACCACCGTTAGGCGTGAATAATCATGCTTCTTGAGGCACATTTATCCAGCTTAATAGGTGATGTTTTATTACATCTTTATTTTTTTTCTTTTTTTTTATTTTTATGGCATTTTTGGTCTTTGTCTCCATCCCAGAAATGTGTAAGTGTGAAGTGCATATTTATCTAAGGCAAAAAATTCAAGATAAAAATATCTCCCCAATTTTACTTACTTAGCCTATAATTTCAAACAAGATCTATTATTTCAACTAGGTTTAAGATGTCATAATTAAGGCTTTCTTAATTTCTAAGATACATCTTAATTTTCTTAAAAATAGATCAAAACTTTGTCTCTTATTTCAAAAAGTTTTTTTTTTAATATTTTTCTAAAAGAAAATAAAATCTAACAAGAAAATAGAAAATCTACAAAGAAAGGTAAAATCTAAAAAAATAAAAACCTAAAAATAGAAATAAAAGGCCTAAAAAGAAAAATCCTATGTTCGCATCTACCCCCCCATACCTATCTCATGCATTGTCCCCAATGTATGCAAGATGAAATGATGCATGAAATAGGTAAAGGATAAAGCTACTCCCTCCGTCGCTTTGGACCCGCGGTGGTGCTAGGTCCAGCCGACTGTGATCTCCTCAAAGATGCCTCTATAATATCTAGCCGAGAGGATTGCTCCTCTACCTTCTTTCTCAGCCTCACTTGTCCCCTAAAGATTTTCTTCATGCCCTTCCAGATGGAAGACATGAAAGCTCGTGACTCTGCTGGGGGATCCTGCCTCCAAAACTCAGGTTCATCTTCTTCCTCAAAACTCTCCTCAGATGAGGACTCTACCGGTACATCCTCGGGCTGTACAGTAGGAGTCCAAACTGCGTGTAAACAACTATTATAAGAACTGGTAGGTCTCTCCGGTGCAACAAACACTCGATCGAATGAATCAAAAACATCGTCTGGTAGAAAAGTCCTACATAGACGTGTAATCAATATGGGATGGGAGTATTTGGCACCCCTAGTGCGTGAGAAATTGGCTATAAGTGCATGGAAGATGGCTTTATTCAAACAAACTGTGTGTTGACGAGTCATTAGATCATGTATAATTTGCAACACAGGTCTGTTAAATGAGGAGGTATGGTCTAGCCCTAAAGTGTTGCGTTGGATCCAACGTCCAACGCAGTGAATATTTCTAAACGTGGTGCTAGCCTTCAGCCCACGATCCTGCTCAGTACAACGAGCCCCCATAACAGTCATATACTCAATCAATGGGAGAGGCTCGCTGTGTTGTGTGATGGTTGGGACAGTAGTGACTTCCTCAAGAAGAGGAAGCGTGACAAGTAAGTCTCCTGTGGGCATGTGTACAGTGAACTGGTACGTTTGTGGATCAATCGATGCTTGGTCAATGTGAGTGTAAAACATTTTCACCAGTTCGGGACAATAAAAAGCATCGGTTTCAGAGTTGTCGTATACTAACGTGTACCAATTCCAAGCTTTAATTCGCTCTAAAAACACATATCCATAACCATTTGTGTCACACAATATTCGGCTAAAATCTTTCTCAATGAAAATAGCAGGTGCCATGATATGAATTAAGAACAAAGCAAGAAAAAGAAGAGATTTGAATTCGAACCACCCCTGGAATTCGTGGGGGGAAAAATTCGATCTCTGCAGTGGGTTCAGGAAGGTCTGAATGAGGAGGTAGCACCAGATCGGCCGGAAGCTTGTGAAATCGATCGGAGCAGACTCTGGCGGCGCTCAGGATGCTGCAGGAAAGCCGCAGAGGCGTGGCTCCTTCATTTTATTCAACTCCTGCTCCTGGGTCTTTGTAAAGGTTTCTAACATTTTTTTCAACTCTAATATTTCTGAATTATTTTGGGGTGGATGTTGTTGATATGGAGATTGGAATTGTGATTGGTAGTATGGTGGGTTTTGATATGGTTGTGACTGAGGTGGACTTTGAGATGGATGAACATACAGTGAATTATGATTGAAACTGGATGTGTGAGAATGAGCATTATATGGACGTGGAAGTGGTGGTATGTAATGCTCAGAACCAGACTGACTCCATGAAAAATTTGGATGGTTCTGCCATCCTGAATTGTATGTGTTGGAGTATGGATGTCTGGTAAATGCTGCATTCATGTTCTCCTGATATGATTGGAGCTGATACAAAGGATACTCCTCAAAGACATGGCTAAGGTCATGACAGTTGGTGCAACCCGGTTGAATTACAGGCAATGGGTTGACCTGATTTACAACAGAATTTCCCCTAGACTCAAGCAGTTCTATCCTCTTCATCAATTGTGTGATCTTGGCTTCTGCGGCTATAGAGGATTCTATGGAGTGTGTACCAGTTCTGGAAGTGGTGGGAGTGGATTTATCAGGACATGACTCCCACTGAATGGTTTTCTCAGCTAGGGTTTCAAAGAGATCCCACCCCTGATGTTCATCTTTCTTCAAAAATTCCCCTTGACACATGGATTCAAGGAGGGTTTTCGTTTGGTAATCTAAACCGTCATAGATAATCTGGCACAGACGCCATTTCTCTATGCCGTGATGAGGACACAGGGCTAGAAGGTCTTTGAAACGCTCAAGATACTTCCAGAAAGGTTCATTTGGTTCTTTCTTGAATTGCATTATATTCTTTCTCATGAGGGCTGTTTTGTTGATAGGATAGAATTTCTTAAGAAAGACTTTTACAAAATCCTCCCATGAAGATATGGAACTGACGGGAAGATTGTAAAGCCATTTCTTAGATAAATCCTTAAGTGCAAACGGTATGAACCGTAACCTAACAGCATCCTCGGTTAGTTGGGAAATTCTCATCATTTGGCATACCTCTTCAAACTCACGAATAAAGAGGTACGCGTCCTCAGACTCTAGACCATGGAATCGGGGAAGTGTATTAATGAATTGCGGTTTCAGCTCGAAGTGATTTCCATTTGGTTCGGGGAGAAGAATGCATGAAGGAAGGGAGGTGCGAATCGGATAAAATCGATCTTGAAGTGAGACGTTGTTTTCCATAATGTCAAGTGGTTGTGTAAGTGCAAGTGTAGAAAGTCTAACAAGTCTTGGAGAATTAGAATCTCGGAACCACTCTCGTATATACAATCACAAACAACGTGCACCGATCACACCAACGAAAAAGAGAAAATAACAAACAATTAAAAAGAAAAATCAATCCAAGCTTCTAGGATTCCTGGACCTAGACGACTCCTAACTAATTAGATCGTCCACAGGAGGTTTAGTGTAGACTTTGACTATAAGCGAATCAGCCAGGGAAGGGTAAGGTTGGTGGGAGGTTTTCCGTCAGAGACGTTCCTTAATTAAGTAACCAACAACCTTCGGGCTTTCGGCCCTCAACCCCTTTCCTAGACACCAATTTTACAAAAGTCACTTTCCAACACTTTTCCCCCTTAGGATAATCTCCTAAGTGAGTCCGGATGTCCCTAGGGCCAACGTCTAGCAAATTTTATTTAGAAGCTTAGGATTGTGAGTGCTTGGGAAAATGATTTTCGGGCTAAGGAAAGGGTGATAAAATCCCCACCTTATCTTATTTATGGGTTATGCCCTTAGAATTGATTTGTGCAAGTGTACGATGTAAACAAACAAGGATCACCCAAAGCGGAATTAAATCAAACAAAGAGTGAGTCCTAGTCAATATGCAATGCTTACGTACCTTGCCTTCAACACTCTTCAACAGTAAAAGTAAAGGAATTGAAAGACACGTGCCTAGAGATGCAAATGTCTAAACAATTTTTAACTTTTAGACTCACGGCTACTAACTACTAATGACTCCACCAGCACGCTAACCTCTTAGTGATAGTTGCCTCATATGTATCATTGGCCATCACTAGTCCTTTGTTTAAGAGCGATTCAAAGCATGACCCATATATAACTCATCACAACCCAACATAACAAACAAGTACAAGCTACACTTAAACCATCAAAACTAAAAGTAAGTATGGAATAGAGTAATGTTAGCTTGTTAGTGGTTAGGAAGTTAGAGCGTTAGATCCATCATCATGAGCCATCAATGGCTCTTGCAAGAGCAAGGCCAAGTAGAGGCTATTAGATTCATATGGATTATTAAATAAGAAGTTAGACTAGTTGTGGTGGTTAGTAGTTAGTTGCCATGAGAGAAAAGACTAGCTAAACATGTAAAAGAAGTTAGATAGAAAACAAAGAGAGGTAAAGAGAGCACCTTTCATAGCTTGTCACCTCCTATTACAAGCACTATTGCATTCCACTCATGTATCACTTTCTCCTAATACAAGATCTAAAATAAAAAGAAAATACAAAGAGGAAGAAGAACTAACCTAACCTAAACTAAACTACAACACGGAATGAAAAACTACCCTAAAACTCTGTATATCCTCTGCTCTGAAACCCCAGGTGGTATTTATAGGCACCAGGGGAACGGGGGCCAGGAGGACAACCCCAGGCCCGAAGCCAGCCACGCGCCGTGACCGTACGGCCGCGAAAACGTGGCTAGGGCCGCGTTTCCGTGGCCATGTGGTGGCCGCGCGCGCGGCGCTTCGAGCCGCGCGCAGTCCTTTTTGTCTCCTGTTAGTTTTTGAGACCGGTTTCTAGTTTGCAGCCCTGATTTTGACAGAATCAGCCTCCTAGGTCAATGGCTGTCTTAATAGGCCTTTAATCACCAATTAAATGGTGATTTAGGGTCTTCTTCTTCATTGCACACCATGGACCTAAAATCAAGCAAACAAAGCTTTATTAGCAGAATTTAATACGAAATAAATGTGAAGATGTGATAAAAATTATGCAAAATTAGAGACTAATCATACAACCAAGCTGCCGATTAATGAGATATTAATTTGCAATTAGAATGCATGAGTCTCTATTATACAATTCAACTACAATATACAAAGTTATCTATTTCTTCTTGATAATCCTTTTCCTGATTCCTGAATTCCCCATCTTTTTTTACATTCCAGTTCTGACCGTCTTTTACCAAACATTGATATGGAAAGAAGAGGAAGCCGTAAAAATCTCAGACCATCACGGAACGGTCCTACAGGAGAGAACACTGATATTCTGAGGATTCTTCAAAATATGATGGAAAATCAGCGGAAGCAGACAGAGCTCCTTCGGCAAGGTTCAATACTAGCTCCTAAGGAACAGAAGCTGGACAACATATCAGATTTCTGACGATTGCAACCGGCAATATTCATAGGGGCAGAGAGACCACTAGATGCCGAGCAATGGTTAATTGACGTCACAAATCTCTTAAAGGTGGCACGAATCCCAGAGGAAAACCAGGTAGAGGTTGCGAAAATTCAACTTAAGGATGTAGCCAGAACCTGGTGGCTAGCTGAGGAAGCAAGAATGGGTAAACTCATCACTTGAGACCAGTTCTCTAAGAGTTTTTATGATGGTTCTTCCCTATCACCGCTTAAAAAGAGATGGAAGAACAGTTTATCCGACTCCAGTGATGGAACAAGTCTGTTGACGAGTATGCTGCGAAATTCTTGAGGCTGAGTCGCTTTGCCCAATATATGATAGTAGATGAAGAAAAGTGGGCAAGTAGATACCAGCAGGGATTAAAAATGGATATCCAGATACTCTTGATTCCCCAACAACTGAAAACATATTCCCAAGTCCTCATCATAGCTCGGGAAGTGGAACAATGACTAGAGAAGAAGAATCGCATTTAGATAAAGAACCAGGCCATGAGCGGCCATTCCAACAGATGGGCCAAGGAGGCCCAGTCAAGCTACAAAAGTCTCGATGACCAAACGACCATTTCAACCAGCTCCTCTTCAGATGATTCAACCTTCTCAAGTGTGTAACTATTTCTAGAGGCCCAGTCACACTCAACAAAATTGCCGTAGGGCAAATGGGCTATGCCTGGCATGTGGCTTCAGTGGCCACACGGTGGAAGGTTGTCCACATAAGAGAACGGGAATGATGACTCGGGCCTTGCCAGCACTCCCAGCACCGACAACGCAAAGAAACTCAGGACTCGGAAAGGCTCCTCTCCATCCAAGGCAACGGGTTTTCCTCCCAGCTCAGAAGGGGACCATAACTAAAAGAAGTCATGGAAAGGGTCAAGCCTACAATCTGACAGCATAAGAAGTAGACTTCTGAAGAAGTGTTAGCAAGTAAGATCATGGTGCACTCTAAGCCTTTCCTAGCTCTCTTCGATTCTGATACTTCTCATTGTTTTAATCAGATGGTTTTACTGCACTGCATTCTATTCCTCTCAATGGGGTAGTCATTTCCAATAGAATCTGTAAAGATTGTACAGTAGAACTATGTAACAGAAGACTAGTGGTAGATATGCTTGTACTAGATACTAGAGGATACGACGTGATCTTAGGCATGACTTGGCTCAGTAGATATCATGCGGTTATTAATTGTCGGAACAAAAGTGTTATTTTAAGAATCCCGCATCAACCTGAATTCTGATTCGACGGAGAACGTAAGTCTGCCAAGAAGAAAATGCAGTTGGAGTGTGCTAATGTTGAGGTTTAAAAGAAAGGAATACCAATATGGAATGAATTCCCAGATGTATTTGAGGAAATTTCAAGACTTCCACCTGACAGAGTAGTTGAGTTCTCCATTGATATTATTCCAAGAACAGTTCCGATATCTAAAGCACCATATCGAATGGCGCCTACTGAGTTAGAGATTTTGAAGAAACAGTTACAGGAATATTCTGACAAGGGATCGATTAGGCTGAGTACTTCACCTTGGAGAGCTCCGGTGTTATTAGCAAATAAGAAAGATGGTGGTAAGTGATTGTGTATTGACGATAGAGAGTTGAACAAAGTTACTATCAAGAACAAGTATTCATTACCTAGAATAGATGATCTATTTAACCAACTTCAGGGAGCTTATGTGTTCTCAAAGTTGGATCTGCAGTTGGGTTATCATCAATTGAAAGTAAAGAAGAGGATATTTAGAAGACAGTACTCAGAACACGCTATGGTCATTACGAATTCCTTTTAATGCCCTTCGGAGTAACCAACGCTCCTGCAGTCTTTATGGATCTGATAATCATCGACCGTCTCACAAAATCAGTTCACATTTTACCATTCAGAGTGGGACAGACAACAGAAATTCTAGCAGATAAATATAAAAGAGAGAAGTCCGTCTGCTTGGAGTTCCAGTTAGCATTGTGTCGGACAGAGACACGAGATTTAGGTCACATTTCTGGGAAAGTCTCCAAGAGAATTTAGGGACTCGTCTGAAATTCAGCACTTCTTATCATCCTCAGACAGACGGGCAGTCCAAAAGAACTATTCAAATTCTTGAAAACATGTTGCGAACCTGTATGATAGAACTCAAGAGATCATGGGAGGACCATCTTCATTTGGCAGATTTTTCTTATAATAACAGTTATCAGGCCAATATCAAAATGGCTCCATTTGAAGCTTTATGTGGTAAAAAATGTAGGTCACCGTTATGTTGGGACGAGATCGGTGAAAGAAGACTCTTAGGATCGGATATCTTAGTTCAGACTACAGACAAAGTCAAAATTATCCGAGATCACCTTCGAGCAGCACAAAGCTGACAGAAAAGTTGGGTAGATAATAGTAGAAGGCCGTTGGAATTCAAAGCAGGTGAACATGTATTCTTGAAGATTTCTCTAACCAAGGGAGTGATCCGAATTCAGTACTCAAGAAAAACTTAGTCCGAGATACATTAGCCCGTTCGAGATTCTAGATCGTGTGGGAGACAGCTTATCGATTGGCATTACCGCCATCATTAGAAGGGGTGCACAATATATTTCACATATCACAACTCAGGAAGTATGTCAGAGGTGAGAGTCACATTCTAGACCACTCACAATTGGAACTGCAACCAAATTTATCATATATAGAGCAGCCGATGGCTATTCTGGACAGAAGTGTTAAGACTCTGAAGAATAAGGCAATACTGTTAGTTCTGGTTTCTTGGAATAAGCATGCTCTGGGAGAAGCTACTTGGTAACAAGAAGATATAATCTGTGAATGTTGCCCTCAATTATTCATGTCGTAGTTGGTAAAATTCCTTATCTCTATCATTCTGCGTTCATTTTCCCCTTATCGAAATTTTAAGGACGAAATTTTTATAAGGTGGATGGAATGTAATACCCCGTCTCTAAAATACGTACCTAAATACGTGTTCTGATTTTTTTGATTGTTTTTTCCCATTTTCTACGTGTATTTATTTTTATTCTGTGATTATTTATATTATTATTTTGTTTTGGACCCAGATTTTTAGACCTAGAGTCAACCCTAGTATGAACCGGAGACCTGATCGCAGTTTTCTACTAGATTTAACCTTTTTGATAGTCAGATTTGACCAATTTTAGTTTTAATTACTGTTTTCTAATATTTTAGATTTTTCATGATTTTTGAAAATTTTTCTAAATTATTTTACGAACCTTCAAAATGAGTATCGACCGGTGTCGCCGACCGATTCTCAAATTTTTAATTTACAAATGGAGTTGAATTTTTAGAATCTGCTTTCGCATTGTTCTTCAGAATCATATTTTCTACTTGGTGTATTTTTTGAAGAGTTTTCTGAAGTATCAAAATTCGTCCGAATGTGATATCGACCGACATTGCTGGTTGATTCCAGAATTTTTAAATTGAAAAGATTGAGTTTCTTGAATCCGATTTCGCCATGTACCTCAGTATAATATTTATTATTTTTGTGAATTTTTGAGAATGTTTCTGAGATAGTCAAAATTTGACCGATTAAAATACTGAGTTTTTCTGGATCTGGGAGTTTGATCTGATATATTTCCTTTTTCTTTTTCTCTTCTTTTCCTTTTCTTTTCCTTTTTCCAATTTTCTCCCCTCTCCTCTTTTTTCCCTTTTCTTTTCTTTTCCTTTTTCTTTTCTTTTCCTTCTTTTTTCTCCACCACACAAATAATATCTGGATCCTCTCCTCTCTCCTTCCCCGGACGCGAAGCTCGCCCTGCTCAACGCGAGGCTCGCAGTGACGTGAAGCTCAGGTCTTCAGAGCCTGACGCGAAGCAAAATCCCTTCCCATATAAAATCACCTCCCTTCTCTAATCTCTCATTTTTCCTTTTCATCTCTCTCTCCCACTACCCATTCTTCCTCTCACTTTGAACGGCCGCCTCCACCAACACCCGCCACCTTAGCTCCGACGCCCTCCTCCGGTGAGCCACCCAGGCCAGTGGCCAAGCTCCGGCGACCTAGCCTCCTCCTCCAAGAAACTCCACCACTTCCTTCCCTCTCTCAATTTCATTTCATTTCCTTCACCATCTTCTTCTATTTCACCTCATCACCACCTTCACCTCCCAAATCCGGCCACCCACCACCCAAATTCCACCCTCCAACACCTCCTCCTTCTTCCTAACACCCCCAATTCTTCTTCTCCACCATCAATTTTAACTCCACCACCATCAATTTCAACTTCACCTTCAACCCACCTTCATCTCCACCTCCTCAACCACCTCCCCTCTTGCTTGATGGCCCTCCTCCTCGCCTTACTACCCGCGCGCTGCCTCCCAAGTGCCTGGCCGCACGGCCAAGCCAGCCAGACCCAACACAGTTCCACAGCCTAGCCATGAGCAGGCCAGGTTGTGGCATGTTCCCTTATTCTCTCTCTCTCATCCCTAGTTTCTCTGTCCTGAAACTAGCAATAGCACGTGCATATGTGTATTTTGGACTTCTCGGAGTTTCATTGTATTCGGTGGAAATAGGTGAGTGTTTCTCGCTTTATTTATTGGGTTTTTCCCGCTTCGTCGGGTTAATTATGATTTGGAGAATTTATGTAAATTACTATGTGGGGTTTGTATTTGTACTAGTGACGCATTTGTATCCGTGATTTTATGGGTTGTATTTGTATCTGTGGATATTGTTAGAACTTACTTTTGATGATACATTTGTGAAGCCATTTCAATGGAGCTCTTTTGCACAAGCCTATTCAAGAGTTCTACATGATCAATCAAGACTTCCCAAAGAGAGTTGCTATTGATGTGTATTGTAATGGTTAATAGTATGTTAAAAGCCTTGAAACACACACATCATTAGTCTATTAGTAGACTTGACCCTTCCTATTAGTAGACTTGATCACCTATTAGTAGACTTGACCCTTGCTATTAGCAGACTTGACCTTTCCTATTAGAAGACTAATAGGGCTGTTGTCGACTTATCAAAATGACTAGTCGACTAATACTTGGTATAGTCGACTTATATATTTCCTTAGTCGACTATCTTTTGTCCTGAAAGATCCCAACTCTCTGTTTGTCACTGTTAGTCGACTTAACAGTTTATATAGTCGACTAATAGATGTTGTAATCGACTTATACCCAAGATTAGTCGACTAACCCAGTATAAATTGGCCAACTTAGTCGACTAACCCATATGGCAAGTCGACTAATGGCAGTTTCTGACTGTTGGACAGTTTCTGTTTTCTGGTATTTTCTTCAATGTTATCCAACGTTTGAATATTCAAAATGGTCCTAATAACTACCCTAACTAACCATAGAGTTCAGCTATAAATAGGGTTATTATCTTAGGGTTAAAATACCAATTCAAATCTATAATTTTCTGACCAAAAATCTTGCCAAAATTCTGGTTCTCTGAAAACTGTTCTCACTTTCTGTTTCTTCACCAAATTCCTACTCCAAAGTGAAGATTTCTGAAAGTCAACCTATAATAGCCCTTGTCCACGATCACATACTGAATCAAGGCTTATAGGAAAGTTTGTAATCACTCAAAGGAAGCATTGTACAAGAGCGTCTTCTTGGTGTAGAAGAGAAGTTGTACAAGGTATTGTGGTCTTCTTGGTTGTAAGAAGAGTTGTATACATTTGGCAAAGGGGATTTGTCAAGTGGGATACAAGGTGTTGATTTTGGGTGTACAAAGTCAAAGGATAAAAGAAAATCTCAAGCGGGTGGCTTGGGGACTGGATGTAGGTCACGAGGACCGAACCAGGATAAATCTCTCTTGTTTGCGTTTGCTTAACTTTTCTGAGATTTAATTTCCTTTTATTGCAAGTTCTTTATTTATTTAACTCTAATCATCCTTTGTTTAGTATATGTGTTGACATTGTATTTTAGATCCACAATTGACATCATCTCGGAACCAACAATTGGTATCAGAGCCCGGCCCGGCATACAAGCCCTGCATACCTAGTCAACAATCTACAAGGATTGCAACGGAGTTCCCTTCGTCACAATTCAAAGAAGGACATTCTACACAACGTTCACCGCTATTTGACGGATCCAACTACAACTATTGGAAGTGTAAAATGAAGATTTACTTGCAATCGCTCAACTACGAACTTTGGAATATCGTAGAAGCACCGTACACCAAGCCAACAACCAACTACAACGCTTGGAGTGATGATCAAAAGAAGAATGCGAACCTTGACGCCAAAGCGATGAATGCTTTATTCTGTGCCTTAACCAAAGAAGAATTCAACCGTGTGTCAACAGCCACTTCTACAAATCAAATATGGCACACTCTTCAAGTAACACATGAAGGCACAAATAAAGTTAAGGAATCTAAAATTTATGTTCTTGTCCACAGGTTTGAACTATTCAAAATGAAGGAGAATGAAACCATCTCAGAAATGGTTACAAGATTCACTGACATTACCAATTCCTTAGCATCCCTTGGAAAGGAATACACCCAAGTAGAAAAAGTTCGCAAGATCCTTCGTGCACTCACATCAGATTGGGCGAAGAAGACAACCGCAATCGAAAAAGCGAATGATCTCTCAACAATGTCGTTAGAAAACCTTATTGGTAATCTAATGGCATATGAAGTGCAACTCGAAGACAGAAAGAAGGATGAACAATAATCTCTCTCAAAGAAGAAAGAACTTGCCTTCCATGCATCCTCCGACACGGACAATTCAGATAACGATGAAGAGGAGATGGCAATGCTTTCAAGAAAATTCAGAAGATTCTTAAAGCAGGGTAAGTTTAGATGTTTTAATTGTAATAAAACATGTCATATGAAGAAGGATTGCCCATTGCTCAAAAATAAAGGTAAATTTAAGAGCAAAAAGTTCAGAAAGAAGAAAGACTATCAAGCATCATGGGAGAACAGTGATTCCTCTTCCTCTGATGAAGAAGAAACCACTGAACATGCCAACATCTATTACATGGCACTAGAAGAAGATGAGGTACAATATACTGAACTTTTAGATGCATTCCATGAGTTATTCAATGATCTAAAGAATGAAAAAATGAAGAATAAAGTTTTATTAAAGGAAAATGAAAAACTTTTCAAAGAAAATTCATATTATGTCTCTCAAGTTTCTTCTATAAATTATCAAAAAGATGATTTTGAAAAAGTGATATCATCATTGAAAAAGGATAATGAGAATTTCATAAAAGAAAATATTTTGCTTAAAAAAGAAACTGTCTTTAAATGAAAGAATTTGTGTGTTAGATAAAGACATGTCAGTTTTCAAAATGAAATATGAAGAGATTTTGAAAAATGTGACTAAATTTAATCAAGGAAAAGAAAAATTGAATGATTTGTTATCATATCAAAAGATGTCACATAATCATTATGGTCTTGGATTTTTTGAAAAATCTTCATATGTTAGTAATCCATATAATTCTTTTGTGAAAAGAAAGTCTGATATTATTTCAAAAAGAATTAACAACAAGTTTATATGGATTCCTAAAAATTTAAGCATTGTTGACAAAAATACTTATATTGCATCATACATACATGATATATGTAATTCATGCAATTATGTTTATACTAACAGATGGAAACCAAATTCAAATTGGGTTTGGTCTCCTAAAGGTTAATGCTTTGCTCTTATGATTGGTACCATTCTAATGTCTATCTTTCAGGTACCATCTAAGAAGTTTGATAAGAACAATACTTCAAATATTTATCATATGTATATACATGTTATGATATATTTGTTGCAGGGGAAGAACACAAGTGTTTTTATATCTGTTATAACCCATTTTCTGCAGGGGGAGAACATATAACTTATTTTCTGCAGGGGGAGTATTTTTGCACATAAAGTGTCATCATCAAAAAGGGAGAGAATGTTGGAACTTACTTTTGATGATACATTTGTGAAGCCATTTCAATGGAGCTCTTTTGCACAAGCCTATTCAAGAGTTCTACATGATCAAACTTCCCAAAGAGAGTTGCTATTGATGTGTATTGTAATGGTTAATAGTATGTTAAAAGCCTTGAAACACATACACATCATTAGTCTATTAGTAGACTTGACCCTTCCTATTAGTAGACTTGATAACCTATTAGTAGACTTGACCCTTGCTATTAGCAAACTTGACCTTTCCTATTAGCAGACTAATAGGGCTGTTAGTCGACTTATCAAAATGACTAGTCGACTAATACTTGGTATAGTCGACTTATATATTTCCTTAGTCGACTATCTTTTGTCCTGAAAGATCCCAACTCTCTGTTTGTCACTGTTAGTCGACTTAACAGTTTATATAGTCGACTAATAGATGTTGTAGTCGACTTATACCCAAGATTAGTCGACTAACCCAGTATAAATTGACCAACTTAGTCGACTAACCCATATGGCAAGTCGACTAATGACAGTTTCTGACTGTTGGACAGTTTCTGTTTTCTGGTATTTTCTTCAACGTTATCCAACATTTGAATATTCAAAATGGTCCTAATAACTACCCTAACTAACCATAGAGTTCAGCTATAAATAGGGTTGTTATCTTAGGGTTAAAATACCAATTCAAATCTATAGTTTTCTGACCAAAAATCTTGCCAAAATTCTGATTCTCTGAAAACTGTTCCCACTTTCTGTTTCTTCACCAAATTCCTACTCCAAAGTGAAGATTTCTGAAAGTCAACCTATAATAGCCCTTGTCCACGATCACATACTGAATCAAGGCTTATAGGAAAGTTTGTAATCACTCAAAGGAAGCATTGTACAAGAGAGTCTTCTTGGTGTAGAAGAGAAGTTGTACAAGGTGTTGTGGTCTTCTTGGTTGTAAGAAGAGTTTTATACATTTGGCAAAGGGGATTTGTCAAGTGGGATACAAGGTGTTGATTTTGGGTGTACAAAGTCAAAGGATAAAAGAAAATCTCAAGCGGGTGGCTTGGAGACTGGATGTAGGTCACGAGGAACGAACCTGGATAAATCTCTCGTGTTTGCGTTTGCTTAGCTTTTCTGAGATTTAATTTCCTTTTATTGCAAGTTTTTTATTTATTTAACTCTAATCATCCTTTGTTTAGTATATGTGTTGACATTGTATTTTAGATCCACAATTGGCATCATCTCGGGACCAACAGATATGTGTTATATCTATGTTGTATTTGTAATTATGGGACAAAGACTTGTAATAGTGTAGGGAATTTCCTGTATTTATTGCACTGTTCTGTATTCTGGATTTATTGGAAATTTGGCTGACCCTTCGTGGTCGTTAACCTCCTGGCTCAGCCTCCAGGCTAAACCGCTCTGCGATTTTATATTCAGTCCTCGAACTTAACCCTCTGGGTTGTTTTACAGCTCCCCCGGGAGGCGAGCTTAGCGTTCAATGCTTTACCGCAAAACTCCCCCGAGTGTAGCCACGTCGCGTGCTTGTGGACCCACAGCGAGCGTAGCTTCGTCGCGTGCTTGTGGACCCACCGCATGTGTTAAGTTAAGCAGTGTGTTCAAACACCGGTTCCGCCGTGAGTGTATAGTTATGCCACGTGTGGGGCTTCGCCACGTGTGTTAGCTCTGTCGAGAATGAGTTTGCGCTTAGCATTGCACGCTGGCTTCCCCGGGAATATAGCCCCCGCCGTGTGTTGCAGCTTATTTCTGTCGGACACTGTCGAGCTACACCCCAGCTTCTCCGAGCCCCTCCTGGATAATTAATAGATTAATTTAATACCATTAATATTATGATTGTGAAGAGTTTGAAACGTTTTCTAGTCCCGTTTCTCGGTATCTGCCCTGCTTTTGTAAAAACTGTATTATTTTCAGATTTCGTGCCGATTTCATGTATATATACCGTTTTCTCGTATTTCGTTATGCGATAGTATAATACTTTCTATGTTAGTCACTTAACGCCAATAATTGTCATATTATCATCTTGACACCTGATACCTATCATGCTTATCTATTGACTTATGTTTATCGCATTATAGGAATTGAACAATTGATATCATGTTATACTCTTGCACTCCGTACTCAGGTACTTGGCATGCTCCTGCTATTCCTGTAAACTGTTAATTACATATAATCATTAAAAAGGACAACTTTCATCGTGTCGGGGGAAACCGATGGATATCAATATGTGTACGTGTTTACAGTGGTATTAGATACGTTATACAACCCAAAATTCTGGCTCTACCTGAGGGCCTCCAGGTGTTCCGAGGAGTATGCTGGCACCCTACTTCTCATTACTCCTTGAATAGGGCATATAAATATGACCCTTCTTTTTCCTACGCCTTGCGGTAGGTTCTATATCAGCAACGGAACATCCTGAGCCATTGTCCCGGGTATGCACGAAGCCCACTATAAACATTGCTCGTTGATATCCCCTTTAGTTTCCAATAACAATATCGGATTACTCAAATGTGGATGTATGTGCGTTGGGACGTTAATACACACACTTAGACATATGGGTGGGACGAGTAATAATAACAAAATAATAGGAGTAACAATATATGAACTGTTTATGCTTTTGTCAGTTTTATGCTTTAGACAATTCGGGTTGTGTAAACTCAAAGTATGGTGATACGAGATAGGGTATATATATGAGAGTTTCTTTATTTGGATTATTCCTTCGACGCACTAATCTCGTGAATCCATAGGCTGAGCCTGTGCAGCAAGTTTTGTCACTTCGCATGCTTGTTTGACTGTTCACGACACTGTTTTTGTGTTATATTTTTCGATTCGGTTTTATCGATACACGAGTGTTGCATGTGCACGCCACTTGACTTTATCTTACCACTTCTTGGGTAGCTTTCTGACTCCCCTGGACCTTCATGTTTAGATCTTGAGGATTTGACTGAAGTGGAGCCCTCCGTCAAAAATCAAGCTTTCCTTGTAGAGCAGGCCGACTAGTTGCAGCTTCTCCCGTTCCTGACTCCTTTTGGCTCGCTGATTTTCCTTCAGCTCATGAGCAATCTTTTTATTCTGTTCATATTGTAAATCTCACTTTTGCACCTCCGGGCGATGTAATATGTTGTAATATTATATCGCGTCTCGTGATAACTTTGTAATTGTACTCCTTATGTTGGAATGTATAAAGCTCTACGTATTTCCGTACTTTGATTCTTGTCTGTATTGATGCTTAGTGTATATATGTAAGGGTATTTCCTGACCCGTGCATATACATCACAGTAACACCCGTGCATATACATCACAGTAACGTCTTCGGACCATCAGGATCGGGGCGTTACATGTTGTCTGGCATTATAATGATGCATTAAATTCTAAGAATACCATAGTAATTTTGTGCACTTAATTTGTGTGCTTTCTTGTTGTTCTCAGAGTCGTTGAGTGCAATTTGGATTAAGCAGCAATGGGAGGAGTTTGTACAAGAGTTTCTTGTTTATTTCTTGTTTTTTCCTATTTGCTTGACCCTTTTTTATATTTTGATGTCAGTTATTCAATTTGTTCAGTTTTAATAAGTTCTGATTATATATTTAATTTTCAACCTACAGTTGATAAATTGGAAGAGGGTGAAGTGCTCAATTTGATATTCCACATATAATTAGGTACCTGCTTATGTCCATAGAGAGAGAACTTGAGAGAGTTTTATTAATAACTTGATATAAGAGATCTAATATTCCCCTTGATTCCCATAAGAATATTCACTTTCCCCTTGAATCCCTCAAGATTACAAGAGTATTCATTCTCTTTGCATCATTACCTACCTCTTTTTTTTGGCATTGGCTTCTTATATTTTTTTCTTGTGTAACAACATGCTAGATTACAATCTTTATTTATAGAATTTTATGTACAAATTCAAATTATGAGATGATCTTGGTCATCGGATGCTTAAGAACGTGATCAAAGGTACCTTCACTCGCATTATGATGGCTGCAACCTCCAGCTTAGTTTGATCGCATAGTACTTGTCAGGGAATTGCAACCCACTATCTTGGTATGTTGATGTCCACCACATTCCTACAGTATATATTAGAGTTTTCCTTGCAAAAAGTATGATAAGGGTAATGGAAGAGAAACACAAGACAGAGCTTTGCAACCTTGTGAACAACCCTAGCATAATAGGCCTCAAAATGTCAAAAAAAGGAGAGACAGTTGTTGCAACAACTCAATACAAGAGGTTGGTTAGAAACTTGAGATACCCCAAAATCGTATGACCTGACATGATTTACATTGCTGGAGTTTTAATAGACACAGAGAGATGCCAAAAGAGTCTTGGTAACCTGCCAAAATAAGAATCATTGTGTATATCAAAGGCAGTATGATCTCTTATGCTCACGATGTGTGAAGATGCGAAGGCAATGAGCTACTCTGATAATGTTGGGGAGGAGATTAAGATGAAAGGAAGAATATTACAAGATATATTTTCTACTTTGGTGCAATATGTTTTTGGAATAAAAAGAAGAGGTCGAAATGTTCAGAGTTTAAGAATTCAGAAAAGGAAGTATCTTAAATTTCAAAAAGAGCAACAAAAAGATCGAACAACTAAAGGATACCAATCAACAATAGTTAGGTCTTATTTTAACAAATGAAGGAGATTGTAATTTGTTTAGCCATTGTTAAATAAATTGCTCTGATTAATCATCACCCACTAAATGTATCCCGTCTTATTAATTAAGCCCAATTTAAATAAGGTGGATATAAGGGTTTGTGCTTGTCTTATACTTTGTCAAACACCCAATACTTCCTTGGTACCTTTTTTATGCCTCCTATGTTCAAAATTTTCATTATAAACACCTACTGAACATGCTATTGCTTATAAACATTTTTTAGAGCCTCTTACTACCCATCGCATGTCATATTAGTAGGTATCATGTCTTATGCAATAAAATAAAGAGGGAAAAAAAAAGAAGAAGAAAATAGTGTAGGGCATATACTAAACCTGTGGCTTCCTCCAAACAGTGCCAAAATAAATCTGCAACACAAAACAGAAATAAAAGTTCAACAACAACAAAACTTCCATTCAACAACCAGAAAAACAAACTTTTATTCAATTTTCACATATAAACCCATTGCTTGTTTTTCATTCTCATCCGCTAGCATCGTACAAAATTGATGTTTCATGGAAGGGTCTCCTCTTACCAGCCGTAACTCCTGTAAACAACAATACTCTTCACCGATGTTAAGAGTTCCAGTGATGTGAACAGGGACACGTGTGAATCAGAAATCAGTGATAGAATTAAATTTCGCTACGTTTCACCAACAAAACGATCTTGAGTATGAAAATAGTTAAAACTAATATGCAAACAGATATATTTAACAAAATGTGCAACTGCAATCGTACCATTCTAAATCTAAAATAAAATAATGCAATTACTCAGTTATGATGACACAAGCTTGTACAATCAATACATATGATCAGTGAACACAGGATAAACATAATCTCACAATCTCATTATTTTTGGCAACATATTAAATTGAGAAAACAACAAACGCAGATACCAACTCACAAATGAATAGACAATGTTAAAGAAAATTATCTATTGAGAATCACAGAGATCTTAGCAACTTGTAGAGGATGTTAGTGTGTAGATCTCTCGTCGCCACGATTGTAACACCTTGAAAATCAATTAGATAGAGCACCGGATGTGAAAGTTACGGATTGGAAACCAAGGTGATGCTCTAAACGGGTCTGTTTTCTGTTCTGAACCTGTCCTGATACTGTAGCAGCGGGTACGAGTTTATTATAGCATGCAGGTACAATAACTTAAACCCATTTTTTTCTCCTTTTGAACACAATTCAAATTGGGCTTGGATCTGAAACCCAATTAAAGTTGAGACTTCCACAGCACCTCTCCGTGTAGTTTGAGATGGCGACGGGTGTCGCTATCATTGGCGTCGTGGCCGGGAACTAGGCGGCGACAATGGAGGTCAGATGGCGATTATCATTGGTGAGGCAGTGGAGTGAAACGACAGAGAGAAAGATGGTGGTGGAGGATCAGTGAGGTAATCACGTGGTGGAGCTCTGGGCGCGGGCTGGTTACACCGGTTGCACAACCACTGGTGGTGCCGTGAAGAAGAGGATATAAGGCAACAGCAGTGGTGGAGTCGCTGTCGAGAGGCAGCGAGGAGATACTACAGGGAGGAGAGAGAAGGTGGTGTGGTGGCGATGACGTCGAGGTTCGTCGACGTGACGTGATGAGGGAGGAGTTCGGTGTTGAGTCCTGGGGAGATGACGACGAGATGGTTGATTATTTTTGTTGGGTTTGGGTGATAAGAGGAGGAGAATGAAAGAGAGAAGAACCAGGGAGATGAGTGGCGGCTGGAAGGGGAGAGATAAAATCTATGTTAGGATTTTTTGAAAATAATTAGGAAAAATTCCTAAACAAATTGAGATAACAAAATCTCACAAAAATAATTTTTTCAAAATCTTCATTATCCAAGTAACTAATGCATGGGTCTATTTATAGACCTTACAAAACTCCGATATCCAGGTATAACCGATGTGATACTAAACAACTAAAATAAAACCAAAATAAAGAAAAGAAATATATATAAAGTTACACAAAATTCTTCTCAAACTGGATTGGCACGCTTTTATCTTCTTCGGCTCTTGCATCCTGACTGGATGTCCGCATCATTCTCTCCGGGTGGGAGAAAACTAGACCTCGTATCACCTCGATCTAATCATGAATCATCAGTTGGTGTTTTTCTTTTCCACTGGATGAAATACTTGTAAGTTCCATCATATTTGGTGGTGATAGTCTCATCCTCTAAAATTTTAACAACTCTCTACTATAATGGAATGAGTATTTAAGAGTGGATTAAGTGAGGAGCTCTAATGGTTTAAGGGAGGGCTTATCAATCAATAGGCTACAATCAAAACTCTTGTAATCCACTAGATCATTAACATTAAAGGTACAACTAATAACATGATCTCTAGAAAAATTTATAACATAGGTATTGCAATTCAGTTTATTCAAGATCTTGAAGGGCCTGCACTGCAGACATACAACATTTTAACAGTTCCTGAAGGAAACTGTTTCGAATAAATCCGAACCGTCACATAATCACCTATATTAGTTTTAAATATTTTCTGCTTTTAGTTCGTAAAGTAGCTTTGACATTGCTCTACTTATTTCCATCAGTGATCTATTTATAGAGTTTGTGCACGTGTTTTTGTGATGCAGATCACATACAGATGCAGACTCAAATGTTCTATAGTGGGATGGTCTCGGTAGTAAGGGAGAAAGCATAAATTAGGTACCTCTAGACTACAATTTTATTACAAGAGAACAAGGTTACACTGCTAAAACAAGAAACTCTGGATAAGTAGATGGCTTCAAAAAAAAACAAAACAACTATTCATTGTCAACTGGCAGAGCCATATGAAGGACGGATGACGCGCATTGCATTTCAAAGCTAGAATGCACTTGTTTAGTGTCCCTACTGCCTAGTGTACGCCTGTTGAGAGAGAAAGCAGTGTTCTAGAAAATTGGCTATCCTGACAAGGCAAAAAACAGAGTGAACACACTTACTCCTGGAGGGTTGTAACATCCCTACTGACTGTAATAATGAAATGTGAGGATCCTGTAAGTAAAATAGTGAGATTTGTATATATCCCTTATAAAAATGGGCAACACAAGTTTAACATTTGTTCCATTGGATGAACATTATCACTTGATGTGTGGGTAAAACACCTACAAATCATTTGAATTTTCACTTCTAAATACCAATGGAACAAAGTTTCAACTTGGATTGTCCGTTTTTAAATTTATGATCTCGAAATCTTAGAAATGACTGATGCTAGCCTAGCCCAACTCTCTCTCTCTCTCTCTCTCTCTCTCTCTCTCTCTCTCTCTCTCGCCCCCCTCTCTGTGTGTTTGTGTGTGTGCGCGCGCGCGTGTGTGTCAAAATAATGGGTATCAGAAAGCAGTTGAGGAAATTATCTCAAGTGGCGGTAAAAAAATTAACAATGCCTCCTATTTGCTTTTTCCATCAGGTTAATCCCCATACCCTATAATGCACGCATGCCAAAAATTATGAGTATATCATGAGGTTTCACTGTACATCAAGTGAATACAGAATAATGGTTTTTTTGGGATACAACACGTTTAACCCATAGATCCAAGGACAAATCTCATGGCATACACATCGTTTTTGGCTTATAATCATCACAGGGCATAAACAAAAACACAGTGACATCCAATGGAAGCAAAAAAAGGCAGCAACTTTTTCACCACCACCTAAAGAAAAAATTTACTCTCATATGCCACCTAAACATCAGACTCACCACAGAGAGAAATTTGAGGATATAGTACAAATTAAGCATTGATCTCTAAGAAGAACATTTATTATCATTTAAACCATAATGACCCATTTAGTAAGATGGGCAACAGTATGGGGTCAGATCTGATTGCACAAAGGTTGAAATGCTAAGAAACTCCACTTAGGTACCACATAGATCCAACTTGCTAAATATTCAAACATATTTAACAGCTAAGCAAACCTGCATATACAGTAAAAAGAGTAGATTATCAATGAGCATGACACTATGGATTCCCTGATCAAATAGATGGATTCAGACATTTGGCTCTTTAGAAATTGTTTAATATTGTTGTAGAAAAAGAAAGAAATTGTGCATTGTGATTGAGGATAAAGCATTATCCAAGCGGCTAACAAAATATATCCAGAAATCCTCCCCCTACTTAAAATCTGCTGGTAATAGCTGCTATGAAGTTTGAAGTAGAAATCATCCAACATTAACTCACTATTAGAACAGATTAGCACATAAATAATAACTGGAAGTAATTCTGAGCTAATAAATGATCACAGCTTTAACTACTAAACTTGGAGGCAAATTTCTTGCATAAGAAACTACTCAGCAGCAGAAGGTCCTTAATAAAGAAGCAAGAAAAATGACCAGGAGAGAGAGTGTGAGCTTTCATACCATGAAAGAATCACAAAAGTTCATCATTATAAAGCATAAAAATAACCAAATCCTCATCTTTAGAAGACATGAAGATAAATGAATATCATTAAGAGAAGACTTTGGTGTGATTCAAGTGGATCAGACAAGGATCAGATTGAAGGGTCAAATTGATCATCATGTCACATTTAGGAAATGAAAACCTTTACCTGTACCTTAAAATGTCCTGCAACCATTTGGTACTTTGCCAGCAGTTGAAACCCAATTTATATTAGAAGACCAGTAAGGTAAAGACTAGGACATAAAATTCAATTGATGCCATAGACTTCTCTGGTAAGATTACAAGAAAGGGCATTTTCTTGTAATCTTGTTTTCCTACACTACAATGAATTTCTCATGTCATGCCCCATGTAGTAAGTCGGTTAGGCATGTCAATGGGTCGGGTCTGGACCCAACCCGGCCCGTACCCAACTCGATTAGACGGGTATGGGAACCTATGTTTAGGACTCGAACCCGTTTACCCAATTAGTAAACGGGTCGGGTCTAGTTTTAAGTGAACCATACCCCTGATTAATAACCCCAACCCTCACTCTCTTTCTTCGGCTCTCTCTTCAGAGATCTCGCTCGCCAATGTCGGTCTCAGGCCAGGACTCGGGGGCCCTGAGATCTGTTTTAAATATCGGCCAAGTCGGTCGAGATATCGTGTCTGATATCTCTTTTTTTGCCTGCTGCCGATACGGTAGGGGAAAATCGTTCGCCACATCGTTTGCAGCAAAAAAATAGCCGATGTTTGAAATATCAGCCGATAAGTCATTCAATATTGGCCAATAAATCGCCTGATATGAAATAACTTATTTAGTGCACGACTGCAAGCAAATGTACATTATTTTTTCCTGTCTTTGCATGCATATTACATCATTTTTATTAGGTAGATGATATCTATGACACTAAACTAACTTTAGTTATCAATATTTCATTATATATAGTGTCTGATATGAACGAGTGATATGCGCGTGCATCCCCGATAACTCCCCCGATATCTGATATCCTGAAAAACCCCCATCCGATATTTAGAACCTTGCCCTGAGCGCATGGTTTAAAAACTTCCCCGTTCCGGTTTCAAGTCGGAGCCAGAACAGCCTTCCCCGTTCCGGTTTCGAGTCGAAACCAGAACAGCCTTCCCCGTACCGAAACTGGTCAATGAGTCAACTTATTGCATTGTTTTGCTTGAACTCGGGGCCATCTCGGCCGAGTCACCCGAGTCGAGACCGAGTCTGGAACCGAGTCGACGCCGAGTCGGTCGAATCAAGCCAAAATTTAATATAATTAATTTCATAAAATTTAAATTTTTACTAGAAAAGTAAATCTAATCTTTACTTTTGTGAAAAGATTAGTTATTTAAAAATTTAATTAATTTCATATAATTTACTAAATTATGTATTTATTTTGATATTTTAATATCGTGACGCATATATTTATGCATTATCTTCATGTTTAGTGTGCTAGGTGATATGTTTTAGACATTTTATACGTTAATTTTGATGTCTATATTTTTTAAAAAATTTGTTGTGATTTTTTCAGAATTTTTTGAGTCATTTATGTAGCGTCAACTTTGAACCATGCCTGAGCAAGACCACGATGCCGCCCAAAGTACCGAGCGAGAAAGATACCCAATACCGCACAAAAGGTAATTTTGTGTGAACTAGAGGTCTGAATCGTGTCCGAAATGTGTCAATTTGATCAAAAATTAAAACTTTTTTCTTTGTTGCAGGTTTTGGATGCTCCATCACTTCAGGATGATTTCTATCTGAACCTTGTGGAATGGTCCTCGCAGAACATGCTGGCTGTTGAGCTTGGGACTTATGTTTATCCCTGGAATGCATCAACCAGCAAGGTTTGTTAACAAAATTGTGTTTTTTCTTAAATGAATTTTGATCTTGTGTTTTTTAATCTGGAAGTTGATCAATTTGTGGTTTTTAGGTGATAAAGTTGTGATTTAGGGAATAGAGATGGTGTGTGCTTTGCAGTGGACCAAAGAGGGCTCGTATCTCGCGATTGGAACCAGTCTTGAAGATATCCAGGTAATTCGATCTTCGAGCTCTCCCCCCCCCCCCCGCCCTCTCTCCTCTCTCGAGCTCTCTCCTCGCCACCGCCCACTCTCTCCTCTCTGAAGCATTATCCTCACCACCGCCCTCTCTCTCCTCTCTCGAGCACTATCCAGTTGGACCCACGGATAATTGGGTCCGGGTTGGGAATCCATGTTCTGGATCCATGAGTAATCGGATCAGGGTCTACTACCCCCGGACTCGCCCCAAACCTGAGCTGTTGACAGGCCTAGGCCTGGTTCAGCAAAACTACATACATCTTGTTTTGTACTGGGTTGTCCATCTTGTGTGGTTTATGTTATTAATCTTAGGGTTACTAAGACTCCATCATCCCTAATATTAATGCCCATGTAACCTCATTATACAACGAGAGGCACATGAATATATAAAGCAAGCAAATAAATCAATCAAGAACAAAAATAAGAAAGCTTTTCAGAAAGAAAAGGTACCTTCACTTGCATTATGATGGCTGCAACCTTAGCTTAGTTTGATTGCATAGCATCTGTCAGGGATTTACAACCCACTATCTTGGTATGTTGGAGTTGGCAAACATCCACCACATTCCTACAGTGTATATTAGAGCATTCCTTGCGATAAGCATGAAAAGGGTAATGGAAGCGAAACCCAAGACAGACCTTTGCAACCCTGTAAGCACCCTACCATAATAGGCCTTAAACTGTTCAGAAAAGGAGACAGAAATCCAAGACAGACCTTTGCAACCCTGTAAGCACCCTACCATAATACGCCTTAAACTGTTCAGAAAAGGAGACAGAACAGTTATTGCAACAACTAAATACAAAAGCTTGGTTAGAAACTTGAGATACCCAAAGATCGTATGACCTGACATGATCTACACTGCTGGAGTTGTAAATAGACACATAGAGATGCCAAAAGAGTCTAGGTAGCCTGCAAAATAAGAATCATCATGTCTATCAAAGGCAGTATGATCTCAGTGTCTTTTATGCTCATGGTGTGTGAAGATGCAAAGGTAATGAGCTACTCTGATAATGTTGGGGAGGAGATTAAAATGAAAGAAAGAATATTACAAGATATATTTTCTACTTTGGTGCAATATGTTTTTTGTGATACAAAGAATAACACTAGTTAGGTCTTATTTGTTATTATTTTAACAAATGGAGATTGTAATTTGTTTAGCCATTGTTAAATAAATTGCTTAATCATTACCCACTAAATTTATCCCGTCTTATTAATTAAGCCCAGTTTAAATAAGGTGGATATAAGGGTTTGTGCTTGTCTCATACTTTGTCAAACACCCAACACTTTCTTGGTACTACTTTTATTCAATTTTCACATTATTTTGGTTATAAACTTCTACTGAACGTGCTATTGCTTATTAACATTTTTTAGAGTCTCTCACTACCCTTCGCATGTCATACTAGTAGGTATGATGTCTTATGCAATAAAATAAAGAGGAAAAAGGGGGAAAAAAGAAAAAAGAAAAATAGTATAGGGCATATACTAAACCAGTGGCCTTCTACAAACAATGCCCAAAATAAATCTGCAACACAAAAAGGAAATAAAAGTTCAACAACAACAAACTTCTATTCAATAACTCAGAAAAACAAACTTTTACTCAATTTTAACATATAAACCCATTGCTTGTTTTTCATTCTCATCCACTAGCAGCGTACAAAATTGATGTTTCATGGGAGGCTCTATTTCTCTTACCAGCCGAAATTTCTGTAAACAGCAATACTCTTCATTGATGTTTAAGAGTTTTGGTTCTGCATAACCTATTTTCTTGATGCTGAAATTTTCCTGAAGAGTTGAGGTTGTACATAGCATTTGACTCTGCCAGCAAAAATTGCACATGGCCCACCGGTTTGGCTCCATCACCAAACAGGATTAACATAATGGATGGATAATTGAACATATTTAAGAATTTTTGCAAGAGATTTGAGATCACATTTCCTCCCGAGAGTAAAAAGTGTATAGCCTCACTAATAAACTCTCCCCTTTGTGGGCAAACTTAGTCGTGGGTCTTCATCACTAGCAAGGTGATATTAACCTCATGGAAGCCATCAAACCCATTAGAATAAAAGATCAACATAGGAAAAATCAAGAAAGACATAAGAGGACCCTTGGTGGACAAGTGCCTAGTGGCATACAACCAAACAGGTTTCTAAGCTCAGATTGACACTACAAGATGTCTAACATAATGAATGGATAATTGAATATTTTTAAGAATTTTTGCAATAGATTTGAGAGAGTGAGAATTTGATCCTAGAAAAGGAGAAAAGGTTTTACATCCGAAATAAAAGACTCTCAACCTCTGTTCTTTTTATGAGGACAAAATGTTGATGTAGCCATTGTAACGCTTACTGAAATCCTGAGGAAACTCAACTAAAATGTTAAGCCAACACCCAACTCTTTTAACTGCGAAAGACTGAGTCATTTGCCTATTTCTTCCCCAAAATAACTAAGCTACAAATAAAGAAAACACAAACTAAAAAAAAGAATATAATAATTGTCAATTGCACATATGGCACACCACATGCCACATGTGCAACAAACACAAAACTCTGTGTCGAGACAGATTGAGCGCACATGTGCTTGTATTGTGTGACTCAAAATTCATCAAATACCATCAACAGAAGAGTAGGGGAAGTTTCATATGAATTCCTTCCAACCCGCCACTCTAATCCATGTGGAACTTAAAAACAAGAATGAAAAAGGCAAAACTATAAAATATAGGGGGAAGCTCAACTTTCCTTGAATAAACACCAAGTTTACAAAAAACTCATCCAATACAATAAACCCCTTGAATTCACACAAAGAAATTTTGGAGCTGGATTACCATTGTCTCCTAGTTGCAGCTTTGGCTATGGAAAGTAAGTCAAGAGCTCTATCTCCTAAGTGTTTTATGCTGCATAGAGGTTTATCTTGTTCAACTAGACTATAATCTAATGAGAGCAAGGACCTACAAAATCATCTTCGTAACTTTCCTGAATCCAAGTCTGGGAGTATATAAGCATCTTTTGAAGTTGCAGGAAAGTCCCGAGTGTTTATATCCATAGTGAGTGGCTTTAAAGTGAGAGATTAGGTGTTGGCTCTACCAAATGGTACCAAACTACTATTTTTTGATAAAGCAAGATGGTATATTTGAAGATCCAAAGAAGATTGCAGATAAAACCTTGTTTTTTGCAACTGAACATTTGAAGGTTAAGGAAAAGATTTATATATATGCGCCCATATGATCTTTGAATAGATTGGCATCAAGTTATTATAAAATTTTATTTTATATAAAAACTATAAAATCGATCAACAAATGAAGTACACAAATTTTACAAAAGAGTTATCAAATTGTAATCTCAATTTATAATTAGGATTCAAACTGTTATAATCCTAATACAATAAATATTTCAACATTTTGTGCGCATGGCACGTGCCCAAAACTAATAATGTCAATAGGAATACATCTGGTAACCACTCACAAATCAGTATCTCTCAGCTGAGGAATAACAGTAAAAGTACTAATAGATAATTAGCAACAATTAGTAACAAATAATAGACTATTAATCAAGAATTATAAGTACCAATAATAGACTATCAGTCAAGAACTATAAGTACAGAGGAGTCATAAACAATTTTGTGAAGCCAAAGGCAAGAACAAAGATAATAATGATTCCTAATCTCCACACCATGAAGAGCAAACAGAACTAAATCAATGATACAATATTCACTGATCAGCCAAAAAAAACCATAGTCAGCAAATAAGTTGGTAGAATATGACAAATATGATTTTACTGTGTTTCTATCAATGCAAGAAATAAGGAAGGCTAAGTAGCTGGTAGCATAAGGAGACTGCTTACCGGTCTATACTGCTAATACATTGACAGAAGAAGGCGTGGCAAAGAACAAAAGACTATCTGGTTGAAAAGAACAGTCTTGACGACATGGTTTCTTTATGCTATCTCTCTACAAAGCAAGCTTTGTGAATAAAAAATTATATAATCAACAAGAAAAGAGAGCTGCAATAATTCATAGCAGAAATGAGAGGCGTATATGTAATTCTAATGAGCAAAGAAGAGAAAAATGAAGTCAAAATTTGAAAGCATCGGAAGATGACAGAGATCTGCTGAGTGGCAACAGGAAGAAGACACATCTGCATTAAAAAGCAAATGAATTATCAATTGTGAGGAAAAGAACACAACACAAATTAGGGCATGTACGTTAATGACAAAACAAAGGAAGCCAATGCATAAATCAGAACTGAAAACAACAGTTGTGGAAAATATCCTTCCATGACTTTTTGTGTCAACACAAACAGCAAGGAATGTAAATATTTATGAAAGAGAAGTTTTTTTTGTTAAAAAACAATAAAGACAGGGAGTAAACTTTTATGCATTGTAAAAATTATTATTCTTTTTTTGCGACACATGCAAGGGGAATCTCTGGACAAAACATGAGGGAGGCAGAAACTCATTCAAGCCTCATCATTGTACTGCAAGCAGTGGCTTCGAATGAAGCATGTGAATGAGATTGAAGCTAAGACAGATGTGCAGCCAGCAGCCCAAGTAATATAGGTCTATACCACTGAGGGTATAAGTGCTGAACGCGTGTACTTTCTTCCCTGATCAGAAAATTGAACTTTGTCCTAGGCCCAGAGATCTCAATTTAAAGGAATTTCGGACATTATATCATTTATCAAGATAGTAAAGAGTATTGCATCTGCGTAATGGTTTCATTCTCTGAAACAGGAAAAAGTATTTCTTGTAACATAAATTGAATCAATCATAATGAATTGGCTACTGCTGCAGTCAAAGTATTTTAATATTTAAATAATTGTTCTTCATCCTGAGTCATTTCTTTTACAAAATATTTAGAAGTTTAGCATGATCTTATTAAAAGAGGTAGTAGCAATTGGCCCTTCTATCTTGTTTATGTGCTGAGCGTTTGGTTCTTATGTTGTAGTTGCTGGCATTTGGTTGTAATTCAAGGGATCTAGCATTGAGGGGTCCTTCTATTTGATAAAAGTTAATAATAAAAGAAATACATATATTTGATGCTAAACTAAAAACTGCTGACAATGTTTTTCGTTGTACCATTGAGATAGGCCTTGAGGGATTGTGACAGTAACATATACGTATATTTATATAGGTCAACAGTAACACCTTCCTATAATATTTTGATATGATGTTCTTTTCAACTGACCTGCCAAGGATTCAAGTTATGTTTCTATTGTAATACATTAAATTTATGAGGCAATTCTTGAAACTGGAATATAGCTATTATATAGAATGATTAAGTATTTTTACCTGTTAGCATTATCTAGCTACTTCTGCACGTAATTGAACTCCAAGCAGTGTCTGCCCTCACAGACAGCTGCCAAGGAATGCAATTCTAGCAAGCCGAGGCTGAACTTAATCTAGGGCAATGATGAAAAACAGATAATCACCATTAACCTTGTGTATAGAAATCATGTTGCATGATTTTTATTAATTTCAGATTTATTGTAGCACCCATTTTTTCCCCTGCAAGAATACATAAATCATCATTAATCCATATACTCAGAAGCCATGTCGCATTATTATTTTTAATTTCAGATTTTATTGTAGCACCTCTTTTTTTTCCCTTTGCAAACCTTTACCTTTCCCTAAGAGAGAAGCACTGACCATAAAGGTTTTTTTTGCACTCTCTTTTCATACACATCTTGATCTTCTTATAAAAAGAACTCTCTTCCTTGTTGAAAAACAAAATTGACAGCGAAAAAAAATGTAAAGACCCCGAGACAAATACACGTCAGTGAAAAAGAGCAGGCACCATGGATAATAAAACTCACCAAGCAGCACAACCAAAACTAGTGATCAGTAGAGCATAACCGGGGAAAACCAAATCCAGACGAATTAGATCAAACTTTCAGTGATGCACCACAGCAAGCTGATGTGCAGTGAGGAAACCGGTGTAAAAGATGCAGTGAGCTGGAAATTGTAGTAGCGCCCAACCAAGGTTCAAAATCTCGAAAATAGTACTTGAATTGGTTGACAAGTATTAGTATCGTAATTGGCCGAATCGGCTGAATCAACCGAATTGTCTGTGGTATCAGAATCGGTAAAAAACACATTTTAAAAAAATAATTCAAAAATTGTAAAAAAAAATATTGATTGTTAGAAGCATGTTGACATATTTTTAAGATTTTGTATCAAAATTTTAAACCTAACCGATTCCGAGAACATTTTTGTAACAAAAACTATTCCTAAATTTATTAGTTAATTATATTCATGGAAATGATTTTATAACAAAATTTTGAACTTTCTATCTAACAAATTCTCATTTTTGAGAATATAGTCTAACAAATTAACATTTTTAAACAATTTTAAATTTTTTTTGACAAGTTCCCTTTTTTAAAAAAAATTTTTTAACTTTTTTTAACAAAAAAATTATATAAACGTAATTTCAAATAGGAGATGACATTTTTATTTTATAGGGTGCTATATTAAATAAAAGTGCTAAAGTGTATTATAATAGGATATTAAGGGGTTAAATGTGAAAATGTATTATGAATCCAAAATAAGTTTTTTGGGGGAAATCCATAACAAGATAAAAGGGTCGGGTTTTCGGTAAGATTTGTAAGACAAACTTCAAACTTTTCTTTCAAGTGATTATAAGTTTAATGGGTCGAGTATTTTTAACTAAACTATAATATTCCTTTTCTTAATGGGATGGGTTGATTCTAACCCAACCCATATTGGGTAAAAACATAAAACCTAACTCTAACACTAACCCTTCAATCTAAAAGAGAGGTGGCAGCTGCAGATTGAGATCTCACCTCTATTTGGCCGAGGCAACTCCCTTCTCTCTTCGACTGCGACTCCCTCCTCTCTTCAACTGCAATGGCTCCTCCTCGACTGCGAGGACAAATCCTCCACTTCTTTTCTTTTCCTCCTTGATTTACTATAGTACTGACAACTTCTCTTCTCTTCGATCTTGCCTCAGGTTAGTAGTAAGATCTCACCTCGAAATAGAATAAGCTGGAATCGGCTCATCTCAACAAATATCTGTTAGAATCGGCTGATTCTACTTTTATCCTTCCTAATTCTTCAATGTTCTCACCGATAACGATTTATCAACTCCATTCGGTCCGCGCCAATTCCGATACGAATTGGTTGATTCCTCATTCCATGCGCCCAACCTACCAGAGCTCAAAACCAAGCTTGTCGGAGACGAAATGGAGCAAACTAACCCTCCGACCACCCCCCAAACTAATTTGCAAGCAAAAAACAATAAATACCTTATAATTACAAGCATAATATAGTTATTAATAATTTATATATTATTTTGTCTCCTATCCACAAGTTTTTGACGTGTGCACAGAAGAACTATAGTGCATAGACCACACAAACACTAATAATTTTTCCTTTCTCATGGCAGTAGAGAATGGTTTTTCTTTGAATTTCTTAACTTATCCCGGTAAAAGAAGAATCTAAACTAAGATCTGCAGACAACTAAAATCACGGTTGATCAAAATAATTGTGAGTTCTCTTTTAAAGGCACATAAGCAAGGATAAAAATGGGAATTCCTTGAAAGGAATGACTATTTATTGACTTAACAATTTCAACAACAATAATCCTCAAGAAAGCATTAACAAATCGAAAACACAGCAGCGAGAACCCACAGATAACTGGAAGCAGCTACATCCAATAATAATTGTTTATCAACCAGAAAACAATAATCGTGAGAAAGCCGTATGCAACCACCAATAATAATACCTGGTGAAGCAAAGAAATGATCAAGAACAAAATTATAAAGAGTATACACAAATTTAAAGAACACTCTAACTTCTTTGAGAATGGTGTTTTCCATTGATTTGCAAAGGGGAAAACTTACAAAAAAGGATCGAGGAGCTAAATTACAAATATTCTAAAAAGTTACAAATAGATCTCCTCTGAGATTCTGGAGAAGTGTGCCGGTAGGAGTTTGGTCAGCGCGCGACCACTTTGTCCCTTTGATGATGCGAGCGATAAGATTCCTTTCTCGCCTGGTTCGGGGAATCGAAAAACAGAAGGTTGGTAGAACCCTCTTGTGACTTCTCAAAACCGCCTTCGCTTAGGAATTCTTTCTCGCCTGGTTCCGGAGATTCCTTGAGAAGAAGGTATTAGGGTATCAGCACCCTGATTAGAGAAGCAGTTCTCTAAAGTCTCTGAATTCTTGGAAGCAAGAGAATAGCTCTCTGTTTAGCAAGAGAATAGCTCTCTGTTTAGCCTCTCTCTCTATGCACGCGGTGCGTCCTCGTCTCGTCTCCTCTCGTGCCGGGGGTCCTCTCTCCTTGTGTCCATGGTGGGCTATTTATAGGGAGAGCAAGGGTATAATTGTCCCTTGAAAATATGAAAACAGATAATCTGTTCAAATCTGGAAAGTAGCCTTGCTGCGAGGCTAGAATTAGCTTCTGCGAAGCTAGAAGTAGCAGGTAGATCGGTCCCCTGATTTGTTTTGATCCTTTCAATATAATTGGAAGATTTCCCTCGATCCTCTTACTCGTTTTAGGAGAGTCAAGAGATTATGGCAAGCAACTGCCAAATTTGATCTCAAATTTGATCTTGATTAGATTTGATCTCATCTGGAGATTTAATTTGTCAAAAGTTGACCATAACAGACCCACAGCGGAGCTGCCGCGTCGAGCTCACAGCGGAGCTGGAAGGCGCATCTGGCGAAGTCAGAAGAAAGCTCTTCAGCGGAGCTAGATAACATCTGTGGCGAAACTACCGAACATCCTTCTGCGCGGTTGCGTGTGGCTTGCGGAGTTAACTGAGCATTTCAGGTGAAGCTGTAAGTTAGCATCCTGACGGAGCTGTGAATGGCTTCAAGGCGAAGTTGGATGATCTTAGCTTCTCAGGCGAGGCTATCCCTTTGGGCTCATGTGATGCTAAGTGTTAGCATCTTAGACCTGCTGAGGTCTATTTAGAGACAATCCGGACTCACCGTCTACTTTACTGGATCAGTAGAGTCCAAGTTACTTCTTTGTCCCTCGGGGGATGGGTGAAAACTGGTCGTCAGCTTATCTGTCACTTGTCTTTTGTAAATGTCAACAAGTACAGAACTGGTTGTCAGCTTGTCTGTCACTTGTCTTTGTAAATGTCAACAAGTTTAGACATTATTCGGGCCAGTCAGCTTGTCTGTCACTTGTCTTTTATAAATGTCAACAAGTTTAGACACTATTCAGGCCAGTCAAGATCTTGTGTTTTTTAAAGTGTCAACAAGACCCCCTTCAAAGTTTTCGAAAGTCTGCAATGGAACGGCTCAGACATTAAAATACTTTGAATTGCTTTGATCGGTGGTATATGAAGTACGAACGTCGCCATGGTGGTTGAGTTTAGCTTCGCTTTTAATCCTGCTTTGGGATAGATTCGCCGAAGCATCGTGTAGATTCGCGACTCTGGGTAGCTTCGCATCTGGGCAGCTCCGCGTCTGAGTGGCTCCGCGTCCGAGCCTTTCGGAATAAGTTCACTTTGGAATGCTGTTCCTTTCTCGAGGCCAACAGCCTTTTGGATAGTTACGAGAAGGATTATCTCCTTACCGAAGTTGAAATAACTTCTTTTGGATTAATCGAGGGAGATCCTTGCGCATTTCCGAGGGAAACAATTCCCTTTCTCAAGGCCCAATAAATTCACACTGACGAGGGAGATCATTCCTCCCTTGCGCGTTTTCGAGGGAAACCGTTCCCTTTCTCAAGGCTCAATAAATGCCTAAAATCCGCTCGCGCTTCTATGCTTGAAGCCGTAGCGGTGCGCTCAGGCCATGAGGCCTATAAATAGGACACCTGAGGTCCTCTGAAGCGGTCTGCTCGTCTCTTTCTTGATTATTTAGAGAGAGATATTCAGATCTCTGAACTAGTGGGGATGCCCACTCTGGTCATTATCCGGCCAAGAACCGGTGAGTCTCGGTTATCCAGAGACTTTACCAATGAACTGATAACCTTTAGGGAGTTTATCTCTCTTAATTTAGCTTTAACAGCTGCTTCAGGGATTGATTTCCCTTACTCTTCATTTTGTATCTGATTGATCTGCAGAGAAGGGTTTCAGCCCTGTTTCCAACTTCCCGGCGAAGCTATCTTTTGAATCAAAGAAAGATCATTGCATGCTTGCTTGCTAAGTTCGCCATTTAGGCAAAAATTGGGACTTAGTCTCTTCAAGGTCGAGCCAGTCTTACCATATAGGTGGGGCTAAGACTGCGTCCCTCAGGATCAGCTGGCTTAGCCATATAGGCGAGGCTAGGACTTGGCTTATGCTGAGCTAGCCCATCATCATTGTGCAAGCGAGGCTATCCTCTACTTAACTGAATCTGAAATCCATTCTGCAACTGAATCGGATATAAATTGCTTCGCCCCAAAGAATTTGACTTAGCATTTCACTTTTGCAGCTTTTCCTTTGACTTACTGCTAACTTGTTTCAGTTTGCATTGCAGTGAGCTATGTTCGCTAGTCTTTGTTCTGATGAAAGAGATCAGAGACTTGTCTCTTGCTTTTTCAGTTGAAACTTTAATCCTAAGTAGGAGGAACAAACTGGGGCAGTTGATGTGTGTTGGCAGTCGCTTATCCGAGATGATCCACTTCGAGGCGAGGCTGGTAGCCACTTATCCGAGATGATTCACTTCGGGAAAGCGGACGTCACCTGTAAAGGTCTCGGATCCTTCCATTGCCAATTTTCATCAAAGAAGATCCAATCTTCTCGTGGCAATCGTCCCTTGCCAATTTTGATCAAAGAAGATCCAGCTCCTTGATGGCTAAATCTGCCATTATGCGAAGGATTACATCCTTGTGCAGGAGGAAGGCCTTTCATGTCCAGTTGGTTAGGCTTGGAAGTAGATAGGACCACTTGTATGCCTTTTGAGCAAAATGATTCTGTTGTACGAAATACAACCTTGATGTAGTAGTATCAATGTACCTTCCCTTTTAAATCAATAAAAGTTTATTTTTCGCTTATCTGTTTTTTGCTTCTCCTTCACTTGAATTGGTCCGGCAGAGCTAGACTTCATGCGAAGTTAAAGATAGAATCCTATCTGAATCAGGAACGAGCTTCCAGCGAAGCTAGCCTGAAGTTTCTCTGCGAAGCTCAGCTGTCCTTTTAGCGGAGCTAAGGCATGCTTTTCGGCGAAGTTATCGACACGTCGCGCTAAGTCAGCACTTGACTCGTGGCGGAGTTAGCCCTTAGTGGGGCTGAATCAGCGCTTCTCGGGAAGGCGCTTTAGGCGCCGTTTCAAATTAATTTGAAACGACAGCCTGTGCTCTTTTCGAGGCGTCGTTTTAGGCGATCATCAGCCTATAAAAGCCTGATCGGGCTGAGAGAGAAGGTCTTCACTTCTCTTTGAAATTTTCAGAGCACTTGACTCTTTTCTTCTTCTTTCTTCTTCGTTCAAGAATCCAAGAACCTCCTCCGTTCTTCAATGGCTCCCAAGAGACGAGCGGGAAAAGAGGTCGCAACCTCTGTGACGGAGGGTCCTTCTCCTCCTCCGGTCATCGTACGACCGATCGCCGGTAGGGATCTTTCCCTTTTAATCAGAGATTTTCATCTCTCTCTTAAAGCCGATTTCTGGCTATCTTTAGATGAATCCAGAACGATCAATCATGATCTGTTAATCTTAGGGAATTCAATTCCCTGAATTTTCCTTAATTTCTTGACTGGGAATATTAGAACCGAAGGGTCTCTTCTTTAAGCTTCCAAGCGAAGCTATCCCTTAGGCGGTTCACATCCTGTTGAATGACAGGATGCGAAGCTGTCCTTTGAAGTGTAACTGAAAAGGACCTTAATGCCCTTAAAATAGTCTTTAGACCATAATATCCTTCTGACGAAGTTAGCCCTTGGGGCTTTGTCGCATTCTGTTGTTCGAGGCTAAGCTTCCAGAGCGAAGCTAACACTTGGATATTTTTCCTACATCCTACCTTCATGTGGAGTGCGGAGTTACACTGCAGCTGCGAAGCTAAGCTTCGGGGCGAAGCTATCATTAGGCTAGCTTCGCTCAGAGAGCGAGGCTATGCCTTAACAAAAGTTGCATTTTATTTTAGCCTTTGTTTGGCTGATGAACTAATCATAGTTATTCTTTGTTCTTGCAGTGCACTATACTCCTGGTCCTTTGAACAGTCTCTTCGGCACAGCCAGGAAGCTAGATGGCAATGTCAGCCTACAGTTTCAAGGGCAGGCTTTACTATTCAGCGAGCGAAGCTCTCCTGCTCGGGATACACTCATTCATGGTGGGGATCAACGCACCATGAGGAGCATCTTAACTACTGCTCCCCTTGAAGATTCTGACCGAAGAATCCATCGGAAGTCCGGCTTCATGTTTGGAGATGCAGCACCAGACCATGATCGCCAGCTGCTAGCCGGAGAGGGGCAGTGGATTTTTCAATTAGATGGCGAGAAGTTCTATTTCCCGTCTAGCAAGTGGCATTTTCCCTTGTCCTTCTTTCAATGCGTGACGAAGGCTCGGAAGATGCAGTGGCAAGTGAGTCGGAGTACTGAATCTGTTCACGTAGGGAAGTTGATAATTCCCTCAGCCGGTTACATAAGAGCGGGGCCTCCTCGATGCATAATGGGTCTCCACCCTGGGAATGTACTCCCAGACATCCCAGTGGGAGAAAACCCTGCGGTGGCGCAGACCGTTGGGAATCAATTCTTTAAGGTTCGTGGCAACTATCCAGCCACTGATTTTAGGACTCTAGGGTGGATTCACCCTCCGAAGGCATGATGGAGGGATTTGACTCTATATGTCCTTGCTCATTTTGAGGAGGATCTGGAGAGGCTGAATCTTTATGAGGCCGTTAGGGCGACCTGCTATGGCATTCAGATGAGCGTAGCGAACTTCTACGCCATCTTTGAGTTATACTGCCCGGCTACAGGGACCTTCTTCACCCCTGTTGGCGAATTGGGTATGGCTCTGCACGAGATGTGAGAAGTCTCTGCTTTGCCCTTGGGGTCTCTCCCATACGAAGAATATTTCCCGTACGAGACGGAATTGGCACTTCTGGAGAAGCAGGAGCCCGCCTTGTTTGAGACCTACCAGGAGTTGATGTGCCACTTGTACATTTGCTCCAGTATGCATGGGAGCAGTAAGGGAGCTTCATGCAGCTTGAAGAGCTGGGGAGATTATTTGTTCCCGATATGGAAAACACTCCTGAAGCGGCTCATTGTGGAGTTACTGATAAAGACATCTTTCGCCGGATGCAAAAGCATTCTCAAGGGGATCTAATTTTGGAAGAAGATGATGGCCCCTATGAGAAAGGCGATATTCTTTGGAGTTTCCACCATCAGTCTCGTCGGCCGACGTCCCGGAAGGCACTTCTGGCTGGTTTCTTGACGGTCTGGTTGAAGAGATGCGTGGTGCCATCTTCATCGGGCGACGTCATTCATCCGACTGTCTTGATGCCCGCCGTTCGTCTAGTCCATGGTCGCTCTCTTGGACTTCTTCCGGCCATGGTGTGCTGTATTCAGAGAGGCCTTCGCGTATTGACGGAGGCTTTCTGTAGGCCACCAACGACGAAGCGGGGAAAGGGGACTATTTTGCCCTACGACAGACCAAACCCCAGAATAGGCCTGCCATACACTTATTTGATGGCGTGGTTCGCTCTTCACTGTCCTTCCATCATCGAAGCCGGAGAGGACCCCCCAGAAGGTATTCGAACGGCACTTCTCCGTCGATTCGAGGGATGCTCATGGTTGAAGACTTACGTGGCTGCGGTCCGTAAGCTACTGTGTCGCCATGACGTCTATAGCCTTTTCCGCTGCTTCCCTTATATTCGGGATGCGGGCTATGGCGAAGAGTTCAAGGATGTGGGAGAAGGGCTGACGTCATTGAGCCGGGGAATTTTTGAGTGGCTGGTTAGCATTCGGCCCTCACATTTATTGTACAGAAGCGGGGACACCTGCTACCTGGAGCCCTATGTTCCAAGTCGGTTTGCCCATCAGTTTGGGTATGACCAATTTTATGTAGGCAATCCAAACAGCAATCTGGCTTTCATGGGGAGCCTCATCGATGGAGCCCGTGCCTGGTGGTTCTTCATTGTTGGCTGTACCGAGGCGCGGCTGTGCATGCCGCTAAGGACTCCAAACCTTCTGATGACCCTGGGATTCTGCCAGTGGTATACAACCTCAAACTCCATACCCACCAGATTCTCTGTTAATTCTTCTGGTGTGAAGTTAATTTCTCAGCGGCTGAAGCGGAAGGTTTCTGAGAAAAATGAGGGTAAAAGGTTCGCGTCCCAGGCATCGGGGAATTCATTGCCGTTGATGACAGTGAAGCCTCGGATGCAGGAAGTCCTCGCTTCGAAGCGAAGACAGGTGCTGAGACTCCAGCAGCTGCTTCTGGCGTGGTGGGGACAGCTCCCATAGAACATGCCGATGTTGAAGAGTGGAGGAAGAGGATCTCGACATCCACTTCAAACGAAAATGGGAGGGTGGATCTCGTAGGAAGAGGGTAGTGAAGAAGCCTCGTCGCTACGCTCCTACGGTTGTTGCAGAGGGCGAACCATCTGCAGCGGCTCCTCCTCCTGCCCCATTAGCAACTAAATCGTCGGTTCCTGAACCGACTACTTGTAAAGCCGCTCCGGACCCGGGTAAAATCAGCTTCGTTCTTGTAATATACTTCTTATGTGTTCCGGACAACTCATTATTTGCTTTGTGATTCAGGAACTGAGGCGGTGAGAAGCCGAGAGCTGAGGCTGTCGGAGAACAAGGGGAGCATTAAGATCCCTTGTTTACTTATAAAGAGGGCGATGAGGCTGGCTATTTCGCCGTCTCAGAAGAATCCGGGGATGATACGGCTGATGTAGGTCCTTCGGGCGCTGGAACTTCGAAAGGAAGTCCCGAAGCTTCTAGCTCCTTTGGGTGGACCACGGAGGGTTCGGCAAGTGAAGGTGGGCCGGCCATTCGTATTGATTCCGCCAAAGATTTTCCAATGGAGCCCGTAGAGACTGATGCAGCCGCCAAGACGATTGAGGCGACATTATCTTTTGGTACTATTTTTACCTTTTGATTCTTGCTATTTGTTGTGCCTTGCCTAAACAAAGTCTTGTTGTAGGTGTTCCGCCTTTGGGTGCATCGACTTCAAGAGAGCCAACCAATCTTCCTGAGGGAACCAGGGGTGAAGTAAGCACTTCGACCGCGGCGGATGCTGCTGAGTTGGATGCTTTGTATGGCGACCTGCCCTATTATCAGCCTGAACCAGCCAGAGGAACTGAAATTGAGGGGACGGTAGTCATGGAACCAATCTCACTTCCAACTATATCAGTGAGTGAGATGCCATCAGTTTCGCCAGCGCCATCTATCCTGCCAGGTGCGGAGCTGAGGGTTATTACCAGTCCTACTTCTCCAACACTGGTGGTTGAGCCCGCTCTCCCAGAAATAGTCACTAGTCCGACCTCGGTTGTGGCTAGTGTACTGGTTTCAATGAAGACTCCTCCGAGATCACTGACGACCTCTCATGTTGCTGCAACCAGTGCTTCTACTGTTCCTTCCACAGTAGTATCAATAAAGCCAGTGGAAACTGTTTCTTCAGGGGCTGCTCGTCTGCCAGGAGTGATTGAGGCCGAGAATGAATTTGTAGCTGAATTAGTCGATAGCTTTTATAAAAGCTTGAAGCGATCCATCGCTTTGATTTTGAAAGGCTCGTCTACTTCATTTTCTGCTTTAAAGGTGGTCCTCTCCTGAAGTATTGAGAGTATCCGAGACTTTAGAGGGGATGACCAGGCCGCTGCATTGGAACTTCTGGTGGACCAACTTGAGAGGGATGTAGATGAATGGCGCCGTCTTAGCCATTCGGACCTGGAGTCTTCGGTTAACGAGCAGCTTGTGCACCTTGTTGCTCAAATGCACGAAGCCCATCTTGCCGCTCAGGAAGCCGCTAAGGCCATTTCTTGTGACTTGAAATCCTTGGAGACAAGGAAGGTAGAGCTCGGGGACACCATGGATGTTCTAGCAGTGCTCTTCTTGACGCTGAAGATAAAATTGAAAAGGCCAAGGAGATGATCAGGAAGGCTAATCTTCTTTTATCCAACGCTGAACTAGTGCGTCTTGAAGAGACTGCGCGGCTTGAGCAGCTTAAGGCTCAGAGTGACAAACTCTCGTGGCAAGAGTTAGCTCAGAGGGCAACCTTGGTTGAAGTTGAAGCTCGCTTGGCCCAGACGGCGAGCTTTAATGAGGCTGAGCTGAGGTTGCAGGCGCTTGTCAGGGCTGCTGATGATAGGAAGACAAGGCTGGCCGTTCTTGAAGGACGGATCAGATCTTATGAAGCACCATCATAGCTTGTAATATGTGCCTTCATGTATCCCTCTTTTTAAAATCAATGAAAAGTGATTTCATTTTGACTCCCCTGTTGTATTTTCGACATGTTCTATCCTTTGAATTGTCGCTTTCAAGTTGTATTGCAGCCATTGAGAAAATAGTCCTTACTGGACTGAATAATAAGACTTGGCTATCTGCCGGTTCAGAGGTCGCAATGACGTAACCGATTGAGAAGCCACCAAACTCGAAACTCTGCCATATGATGACAAAGATATAGTCCTTGCCAGACTGAAAGGTGAGACTTGGCTATCTGCCAGTTCAGAGGTCGCAATAGCATAACCGATTGAGAAGCCACCAAGCTCGAAGGTAGTCCTTGTCGGACTGAAAGGTGAGACTTGGCTATCTGCCGGTTCAGAGGTCGCAATGACGTAACCGATTGAGAAGCCACAAAGCTCGAAGGTAATCCTTGTCGGACTGAGAGGTGAGACTTGGCTATCTGCCGGTTCTGGGGTCGCAATGACGTAACCGATTGAGAAGCCGCCAAGCTCGAAAGTTTTGATGGGATTTGGAAAAAGGTCTCGTTTTCATTGCGAAAAACGAGGAGATCACTGTCATAGGTTTAATGTTAACGTAACAGCGAAATGGATGCCAGAGGTTATACTGTTAAACATAGCATGAAAGGGGTCTCGTCTTCACGGGGATAAACGAGGAAATCACTGTCATAGGTTAGTGTTAACGTAACAGCGAAATGGATGCCAGAGGTTATACTGTTAAATATAGCATGAAAGGGTCTCGTTCTCACGAGAAAATCACTGTCATAGATTTAATGTTAACGTAACAGCGAAATGGATGCCAGAGGTTATACTGTTAAACATAGCATGAAAGGGTCTCGTTCTCACGGGGAGAGACGAGGAAATCACTGTCATAGGTTTAATGTTAACGTAACAGCGAAATGGATGCCAGAGGTTATACTGTTAAACATAGCATGAGAAGGGTCTAGTTCTCACGGGGAGAAACGAGAAAATCACTGTCATAGGTTTAGTGTTAACGTAACAGCGAAATTGATGCCAGAGGTTATACTATTAAACATAACATGAAAGGGGTTTCGTTCTCACGGGGAGAAACGAGGAAATCACTGTCATACGTTTAGTGTTAACGTAACAGCGAAATGGATGCCAGAGGTTATACTGTTAAACATAGCATGAAAGGATTTCGTTCTCACGGGGAGAAACGAGAAAATCACTGTCATAGGTTTAGTGTTAACGTAACAGCGAAATGGATGCTAGAGGTTATACTGTTAAACATAGCATGAAAGGGTCTCGTTCTCACAGGGAGAAACGAGGAAATCACTATCATAGGTTTAGTGTTAACGTAATAGCGAAATGGATGGAAAGATCTTTATATGTGGTCTTACCATTCTATGGATGACAATTGATAAGTGATTTTGGAGAGGGAATCAAATGGGAACAGGTCCCTTAGAATTTTTAGCAAATCCTCAGCTGTCAACGGGTTTGATATGCCTTTACCAACTACCGTTTGAGTCGGGCTAGCCATGCTATTCCCCTCAGCATGATGAGTTGTCGAGGACTTATGTTGGGCTTAAAGGCCAACATTTTCCTTTATCCTTAACCGTTAAAGGTGTTGGATCATTTGGTTAGCGTATGTGTAACCTTGATTCTCCTTTGGACAACCAGTGTATGACTAGGTTCCTACTGGTTTATGGTTGTATGATCCCATTTGGAGGAAGAGAGAGGGCTCTTTATGTGTACCTTGGATTTGAAGGTTTTGATCAGAGGTGTAATGTTAACTTGATCATGAGAAGGATCCTTAATCAAGGATAATACTTCTTTAAGAACTTGTCATTGATCGGCATCATGAGTAAATCGCCATCTGAAGTCATAAGGCGATATGCTCCGTTTGAATAGGCCGTTTCTATTACAAACGGTCCTTCCCATTTAGGCTGAAATTTGCCTTTGGTTTTGTGCGTCGTGATCATCAGTCGTCTGACGGCTAAAACCAAATCTCCTTTATGGAAGACTCTTTGTTTGACCTTCTTATTGAAGGCTTTTGAGATTCGAGCTTGATACAACTCGATGTGTTGCTGAGCTTGTAGTCGCTTCTCATCTAGGGCTTGGAGCTCTTGAAGACGCAACCGATCATTGTCCTCTGATGTGATCTTAGTGGTCAGAGCAACTCGTAATGACGACATCTAGATTTCTAACGGGATGACTGCTTCACACCCGTACACCAGGGAAAAAGGCGTATTGCCTGTCGGGGCCCGAACCGTGGTTCGGTAGGCCCAAAGACACTCACCAAGCTTTTCGTCCCAATCTCTCTTATTCGAGGAGACGAACTTCTTGAGTAACTTGATGATTATTTTGTTGAATGCTTCTGCCAAGCAATTAGCGACGGGATTATAGGCAGTTGAAGCCACATTCTGAATTCGGTATTTATCGCAGAATCGATAGAATACCTGGCTTATGAATTGGGGACCATTATCATGGATAATCCGCCTAGAGACACCAAATCGATGAATGACATGGTGTTTGATGAATTAACCACGTTAGAAGTTTTGACTTCAACCAATGGTATGGCTTCTGCCTACTTTGAAAAGTAATCAGTTATTATCAGGATAAATCGGTGTCCTTTTGTTGAAGAGGGGCTGATTGGCCCTACGACATCGATTCCCCATGCTTCAAATGGCCATGAAGCAACAGTTGGATGGAGCAACTCTGAGGGCTGATGTATGAAGTCTGCGTGGATTTGACATGCTTTACACCTTCGTGCATATTGGATGGCATCGGCTATCATGGTTGGCCAATAATATCCAAGCCTATGCAATCTGTCTTTAAGTTTTAGACCTGGCTGATGGGCTCCGCATATGCCGTCGTGTGCTTCTTTAAGCACTTCCTGTGCCTCTGAATTAGAAAGGCAACGGAGGAGGACACCGTCTTATGAACGACGGTAGAGTGTCTTCAAAGTTGGGTCGTAGTAAAAACGGAGAGACCTTCGTCTGATAGATACTGCTTCTTTAGGATCGTCTGGCAGCAGATCATGTAAAGCATAGTCGATGAAAGGAAATCTCCAATCTCTCGGCTCAAGATCCGTCGAGACATTATAGACCTCTCTGGTTCTTAACATATGTTTAGAGCAGACAAGGTGTCGAGTCGCCACTATGAGGTGATACTCGGTGTCGATTGGTAAGGCTAACGTTGTTGCTAACGCGGCAAGAGCATCCGCCTTAGTATTTTGAGATCGAGACATGTGCCCGATGTAGAAACCATCAAACAGATTAGCCAATTCGATTACCGTGTGATAATAAGGCACCAAATCCTCGTGGTGGACTTCATATTCGCCTTTAACCTGATTGGTAATCAGTTTTGAATCGCCGTAAGCTTCAAGGTAGCGTACCCCCATTCCGTGGGCGAGCTGAAGGCCAATAAGTAGAGCATTATATTCCGCTACATTGTTGGAGCATGATTCCGTCAGAGAGAATGCTCTGGGAAGGACATGATTCTGTGGGGAGATAAACACAACCCCCACGCCGGCGATGATCCTGCCTTTAGAACCTATTCGTGATGCTCCATCGAAGAACATCTGCCACACTTCATCCTCTGAAGTTACATTGGACTCGAAGACTTCATCCAGAATATCTTCATGAAGTTTTGAGTTCTCTGGGACTGGATGAGCAGCCAAGAACTCCGCAAGGGCCTGGCCTTTAACCGCCTTTTGAGGGATAAAGATCATGTCGTATTGAGACAAAAGAAGCGCCCATTTAGCTAATCTTGAATTCAATGATCCGGGCTTCGTCATGAGAAGACGCAAAGGATTCACTCTGGAGATGACATGTATGGTTTGGCCAACCAAATAATGTCGTGTCTTCGAACGGCAAAGACAAGAGCTAAGCACTCCTTCTCGATAGGATTATAGCGAGATTCCGCTCCTATCAGAGTCCTGCTCAGATAATAAATGGCCTGCTCGTGACCATTATCGTCTTTTTGAGCAAGCAGGGCGCCAAGAGAATGGTCCATAGCTTTCACATAAAGCAAGAATGGTTTCCCTGATGTGGGAGCCACTAAGACTGGCGGTTTTGTGAGGTATCTCTTGACATCTTCATAAGCCTCCTGACAAGCTTGATCCCACACAAAGGAAACACCCTTTTTCATGAGTCGGGTGAACGGTTGACAGCGGCCTGAGAGATTTGCGATGAATCTTCTAATATAAACCAGTCTACCTTACAAGCCTCTAAGCTCCTTAAGATTCCTTGGTGGATGCATGCTCTGAATGGCTTTGACCTTGTCTGGGTCAAGATGAATTCCTTTTGATGTAACAATAAACCCAAAGAATTTGCCACTCGAAACTCCCAAGAAGGATTTTGTCGGATTCATTTTTAGTTGATGAGCCCGCATTATGTCGAACATCGTTCTCAAGTCACGAAGATGGTCATTCTTATTACGGCTTTTGACAGCAATGTCGTCGACATAGCATTCTACCGTTTTTCAGAGATGATCGCGGAAGATTGTACTCATTGCCCGCTGATAGGTTGCTTCGGCATTCTTTAGCCCGAAGGGCATCACAGTGTAGCAGTATACCCCCAAGGGTGTTCTGAACGAAGTATGCTTCTCGTCGTCGGGATACATCTTAATTTGATTGTACCCTGAAAAGTCGTCCATAAAAGACATTCTTTCGAATCCACAGGTATTGTCAATCATGACATCGGTGATGGGCAGTGGGAATTCGTCTTTAGGACAAGCTGTATTGAGATCACGGTAGTCGATGCAGTTCCGTATTTTCCCATTCTTCTTGAGGACGGGAACGATATTAGCAACCAATCTGGATGTTGTTCCTCCCGTATGAAGCCACATGCAATGAGCTTGTGAACTTCGGCTTCAATAGCCTCCATAATGTTCGGGCGAAACCGACGTTGTTGCTGCTTGACCGGCTTGGCGTCGGATCTGATATTCAGATGATGCATGGCTACTTGTGGATCAAGTCCGGGCATATCTTCGTAGTTCCATGCGAAGACGTCTATATACTCCTTTACGAGTATTATTAATTCTTCTTTTTCCATAAGTGATTAGCTCTCACTTATAAAGATGGATTTAGGGTGATCTTGACTACCCAAGTTGACCTGCATCACCTTGTCTTCAGTAGGTGGTTTGCGCAGTTCGAATCGCTTTTCCCATTAGAGTTCTAATTGCTGAGCCCATGGTTCCTCATCAGTAGCTTCCGCAGGCTCCAATTGACTGCTTGAGGTCATATTAACGGTGAGATTCTCGAACATCATTCCCACACTGACATCTGAGTCCCACTTGGAGGATGAGACGGAATGCGATGGAATTGGTTCGTCATCCCTGAACTGAACCGTTGCTGGCGGTGTGGGTGTAACATATCCCAACCCCTTGCGTGTGTTGTCATAGTAATTTGCAGGCTCCCTTTTGGCACAAAGTTACGTAGCAAACTACGCCTTCCTTTTTTGAAATTCAGGCCCTCTCCATGCTTTAGGTTGTACCCCATTTTCTTCATAATATGACGCGCTGGTCGCGCGTAATGGAAAAATTGTGGGGTATCTGAGTGTGAACTTGAATATGTGGCTATGGATCCTCGTGGTTGGGTTCTACCGAAAATTATCGGTAACTGACCTTCTTTGGATAAAGGGATCACTGCCCCTTCTATAGATTCCATGAGTGTGTCGGATGCACTTGGTCTATGTAAAGGCATGTGCAGAGAGCTATCCATGTTGGATTCAAACAACCCAATACTCGCAGGATAATCCAAAGAAATATTATCATTAATTACCCACTCGCCCTCATCTTCAGAAGGAGCGTTACATTTAAGACATGCTATAATTGGTTCATTAATCAAAATGGATGGCACGTCTGCTTCAGATTCTGAATCCGCCTCATTGCCACTATCATCATCATCTGGCAACGATTCCTTGGATGTTTCACTGGTCTCTTGATACTGGAGAGCGTCAGTGAAGTAAATTTCCACCCCTTTGAATGGTTGCTTCTCAACAAAGACAGTTCGTACTGTCGCGTCATCTTCAACATATTTGAAGCACTGATGCAGAGTGGAGGGAACAATCCAGTTGGCGTGGATCCACGGTCGTCTTAGTAGCAGGTTGTATGACGTGTCAGCGTCAATGACATAGCACGTCACTTCTGACTTCAGGCTCCCGATTCAGCAACGGAGTCGAATTTTTCCAAGTGGATGACTACTCCCGGCGTTAAAATCGTATATTGTAGTAGCGGTTGCGGATAACCTATATAGTGGTATACCGAAGTAGAGAAGCCTTTTGGGGATGATGCTGAGTGCAGACCCCGGATCAACCGGTACCCTTTCAATGCATGTTGAACCGATGTATCCGGTGTAGTACAATGATCGATCGTGCTTGTTGTTTTTGAGAAGCATATCTTCCGCTGTGAAGGTATAGCGGGTACCTTTGATTGTACATGATGGCATTCGGGGCATGGAAACTGAGCGTCACTTTAGGGATCTCTGGCATATATGTCAGGAATGATTCTGAATTAGCCAGTGCATCTCTGAATGCTTCTCTTGTCTCTTTTGAGAGACGAAGGAGCTCGTGTATTGTAATACGAGCCGGGATATTAGCCAACTGGGCCAATATGTCAAAACAAAAGGGCATGTCAAGCCCTGGGCCTGAAGGCTTCTTCAGGACATGGTCGAACCGGACTTCCTTAGGCTTCTCTTTTCCCTTGGTTGGAACCGAAGTAGGTGCTGGTACTTGTACTGACGTCGTTTGCTGTTATGTCTCGTCAGTAGTTTTCTCATACTGTTTTAAGTATGATTTTTCGGATCGAGTACCCGTCGGCTGAGGTACATCGGCCTGCGTCGCGCAAACATGCTTTTCTCCTTCAGAATCACTGAGAGAAGCTGATGTGAAATTGTCATCGTCTGGCAGGATGGAGATGACATTGTAAGATTTGCCCTTCGACTTGGACTTCTTTGAATCCCATTGTTCGTCTTGGACAAGGTCTGGGTGTATCCACATGATTTCCCCTGTCTCCAGTGTCAAGAGAACAAGACCTCTATTATCTTGAGTTTTAGCCGCAGGATGCTTGACTTCCAGCCGTGGCGCAGGGACTGGATAAGTCCCGTCAGGAACTGTGACCTTTGGGGTTTTGCCGAACTCGAGGGTCACCATATTTGCAGTGATTTTCTTCTGCTCTGACTTCAGTGTCAGGACTCCGGCATCGATCAAAGCTTGAATTCTGTCCTTGAGGACAAAGCACTTGTCGGTAGGATGGTGAATCATCCTGTGAAAGAGATAGTATTTGGGATCATTCGTGCGTCCTATCTCATTAGGACGTCGAGCATCTGGCAGCTTCATTTTATTCCCTTTGTGGAGTAAATGGAATATTATGACCACCTGATCGTCTCTGAAGGAGTACTATTTTGGAGGAAACTTAGACTCCTGATTATTGAAGCCACTTTTCTTGGCCTTCGACTGCACGTCTCCTGACAATTCTACGGACATAGTCTCCTTCCCTTTGGCTTGAGAAGACTGCGCCATGTCGCCACGTCCTTTATTATTCATACCCCATTTGCCTTTAGGGGTGGATGGTTCGAACTTTTTAGCCGACTTTTCGGCTATCTGAGCTTGTTCGACCAGTTCTTTCCAGGTATAGGCTTTGACGGCTCTCATGCGAACCTCTACTTGGTCCAAGAAGTTGTGCCTGCACGTCTGTAAGAGCATGGGTAATGGTGTCACGCCCCGCTTCCCAAAATACGCTGGAGCGGAGACGCGACATGAGTCGGCGACGCATATACGCAAGGAAAATCCCTCACGTATACGCGCTAAGCCTTAAGTAACCCGAAACAAGCTATAAATCTAAACTGTAATGAATACTGAATACTGCAATATCGCATATAAGCAACCACGCATGATATCATATGAATCAAGACTGGAATAACAACTGAACTGATATAACAAGAAATAGGAAATGATACGAAGGCTAGAAAGATAAAAGTACCAGAATAGAATAGGGAGAAGCTCCAGCTATTCGCGAAGCGTACTGCCTCAACGAACACCTGCACATTAGAAACAAACCGTCCAATATCTGGACGTGCAAATCCAGGGTCGTCAGAACGCGACCATGGTGAGTGTGTGTGTAAAGGGAAAGCTCGTGCATAGAAACATGTGCATAAGGCAATAAGATAAACTGCAGACATAAGACAACTGAATAACATGATAAAGTAACTGAACTGAAGTATAACTAATAACAGCATGAACAAGGATATAAGACAACTATCACATCCGTAAACTAACATCTGATATCAAAGTCAACTATCACAAATGTAGACTAATAGCTGATGTCTGAAAGTGTAACCTAGATATGTCACTAGTCTGGTTGGTTATTATTAACCTAACTAATGTAGTACTTAGCTGTGTCCCATACCACAGCCGTTTTCCCACATATCAAACAATGTTATCGTTGTTGTAACTGCCTGCCAATGTAGTGCATGTGTTTTGGAACAGTACCGTGCATGCCCGGTACCACGGTCTAACACCCCTGGCACTGAACCAGGACAAGCCGCAAGGCTCTGACAACTGAAGACCACAGCCCCACACGAAAAGACAACTAGTGTGGCGCCGTAATCCGGGCATAGCCCTGACAACTGACAACTGAATGGGTAGCCAGTAGTACCCTGGTTCCCCATGGTTGGAACCCACAACTCGGTACCATAAGAATCCTCCCAAAATACACGACATGCATCATCAGGCAATTACCCCTTTTCCCCGGGTTATGGTGTCTTTTATTAATAAGCAATCAATTTGTTATTATGTAATAGTAATTGTATCTCCAACAACTGCTGATGTCAATACTAGCTGATAATCTGACAACTGTGATATCTGACAACTGAGTAGCTGACAACTAATATCTGACATCTGAAATAAGATACTGGAGATATAGCCACTAACACAAAGGTGATACAGACAACTAGTCTCACTGACAACTATAACTAGTAACTGTTCTCTGCCATCTCATATCAACAATGAAATACATGATCACTGATCCCTACCACAATGTATCACTGACAACTCATATAAACTCTGAACATGAACATCTTATAATCACCAACAAGTATCTCACTATTAAGTAACAACTGATAATTAGTATCTGGTAACTCTGAAGTACAAGATCAATAATATCAACTACATCACTATCCCAATTACTCAATCTCTACTAACTGAAGTAATCCAGTCTCTAACATCTTAACAAGTCCACGCCAATACTCAAATGAATCATAAGATATATTTTCGAGTACAATATGTCAACACACACCACAATCATATCTGAATAGGAAACGTCCTCAAAGAACATCGTAACAAGTCAACATCAATGTCTGAATGAATCATCACCAATAAAAGAATATCAAGTCAACACATACTGAATCATATTTAAATAGTCAACATCCTCAACAACATGTAATCTAGGATATCTACATCTTGGTACCCAACATTAATACCATGTCATCTAACAGATCCCAATTACCAACAATGTCAATCTCATCTCAATATCAGTCAGGCTCCAATAAAAGGAATATAGATTCTGGATAACCTCTAACTCAAAATCAATCTAAATCACAACTCAACTAATCCAGTCATATCTGATATGTCCTCAAATACTCAACTAATAAAGTCAGGTCTAATTACTGATCATCATTCTATGTAAATAACATAAGTCCCTGGTCAATCCAAAGTCAACACAACCAACTCATGATTCTAATAGTTCCATAATCATCAAGTTTCATTACACATCTAGTAATCTGATTCAATAATTGTTGTTCCAACATATAACCATAATCAGACACAGCTCTCTCACTCTAACAATCTAATCTGATTTCCAAATCCTCAAGGGTTCACACTTCTATTAAGATCAAACATGATATCCCAATACTCGGTGTCCAACATATCATAAACATGTATCTAAGTTCTAACATGATAAGTCAGGTCATTCCATCATATATCCATCTCAATTACCATCATGCTACATCTTGATATGTCTACAACAATACTCTAGATATACATAGGACAAACATGGGGGTTCTAACATGTATCAAGAATCATGCATATCATATTCCTATACATCCAACATGTAAAAATAAACGGGAGATGACCGTCCGCCTTCATGCTCGGCGATCTCCACACATAAACATATAATCCAAGTATTCTACTCAACAAATACATCACATATAAAATAATAGATGCGATCACTTAATAAAAGAGATTAGGAGGAAGAGACACTCACATTGGGGAATCTGATCGTCGCCGGGCGAGTCGCCGTTACGGTCGTTGTGGTGCCGCTCTTCGCTGTTGGACTGCATAGGAGGGTAGCCAGGGTACTGAGGAAGGCTACCGTGCTGGTCTCCGACGACGGCTTGGCATGGATCAGGAGAACTCGCTGCTCGCCCGGGGAAGATGGGGGCGGTCTGGATGGTGCACGGCTGTCCTTGTTGTTGTTGTCGCTATTGCTGGTCTGGATCTCACCAAATAAATCCAAAATGCTGTAACACGCATCCAATACATACAAATAATTATAAATACACGCTAAACACCCACACGTGCAAACGAACATATGCGCGTACACGTACACATACGTATACAAGCATACATATGCATACATACATATTATGTAAATATATACACGTATACCCATGCGCATACATACATGTCCAATCTAATAAATACCTATCATTAATTATAAATATCTATACATTAATCAAATTCCACCCATGCATGTAAAAAGGCATTCACAATATAATATATGAAAAAGGAAATAAATAGAAAGGGGGAAAATTACTCACACAACCGAGTGATTTGCGGCACGCCGACGGAGGCTCCGACGGAGGCGTACGGGGCCGCGGAGGGTGTCGTTGGATAGAGCAACTCGCCGTGAAGGGCGTGGGGTGCGTTCGCGCTCGCCGACGTCGATCAACGGCATCCCGCGGAGAGTCCGAAAATGGTTCGGAGTAGGATGCTTCAAGGCCAAAAGGGAGGAAATTTGGCTTGCCTTGTTGTTGCCGTGAGCTGCACTAGAAAAGAGACATCCCAATGAAAAATACCCAAATCCAAATTATTACCAAGCAATATGAAATCTTAACATTAATTTAAGTGCAACATTATAATACCTAATCACAATATTAATACCTATGTGAAAAATGAATAGGGAAGGGGGTAAAAGCTCACGGCCAATGGGGACTCGGGGCTTGCCTGATGAAGAGGTTGCGGCAACATGGAGAAGGATGGGGACGTGCTGGCTTGGTGCTGCTCTCAGCCAAATAAAAGAGGCAGTGAGGGGCAACCACGGGGAGGACTCGGGGCTGCGCGTGTGCGCCAAGAAAGGAGGAGAGGGTCAGGCCATGGAGGAGGCTGTGGCGCTCGCCTGGGAGGAGATCCGGCTGCTGCTCTGCGGCGCCAGGGAGAAGAGGGAGGCGGCCAGGGGGTTGTCGTGGGGCTGCCGGAGGGCTATTGCCCTGGGGGCGCAGCAAGGGGTGTGCTCACGGCCTGCTGTTGTCGTGTGCCGCCGGAGAGGAGGGGGCTATGCTGTTGCTGCGGCATCATGGGGTTGCTGGGCGGCTGTGTTTGGTGATGTTGGCGGCTGTGTATTGGGGAGGAAAAGATAATTAGATTAGGGATTAATTAGGTTTAGGTTTAGGAAAGGATAATTTATATATGATAGGTTATTGGGTCTAAAGGGTAGCGGGTTAGGATCCGAATAGGTAAATGGGTAATAGGATATAGGTATATGATAACGGGTATTGGGTTTGAGGGTGTGGAATAGGAAATAGGAAAGAAAGATTACCACCAATAATAATATATAAAAGCAAACTATAATAATATCAATCAATAATAGTAATAACAATAAATAATAATCACAATAGAATAATGATAATAACGACCACTAATAATAATAATGAATAAAATAACCTTAATGAAATAATGGGAATAATAATTAAATATCAATTAATAATAATAATGATAAATATAAAAATAATAGTAACAAGTAACTAAAAATATTTATAGGAAATAATGGCAATAAATATATAAAGCCAAATTGTCATTTACTATCTCAAAAATAATTTGCATATTTAATAATAATAATCACAAGAATAATAATGAATTAACTTGATTAAATAAAAAAATAATCAGTAAATCAAATAGGAAAATGAAAATACAGTATTTCTAACTAGGGATCTTACACTCTACCCACCTTATAAAAATTTCGTCCCCGAAATTCAAATAAGGCAGGGAATGGTAAAAGAAATCAAACATCAAAGGTGAAAACAAACAATCATCCACGTTGCCTCGTTGGGACACCACGATTCCGCTGCGCGCTCTGATGTCTGCTGCCAGCTTCCATATGGAGTGACCAATCTCAAGAGACAGAATTAGGAGAAATGAATAGGAAAGAAGGATGAAATCAAGATGGACATCCAAATCACTCTAAATGAAGTGTTGGAATCATGGGTATCAACAGATCAAGAATGGAATTCCAAAGAGAGGACGGTCAATTCCAAATGGGGTCAATACTATCATGTGAATAGTATATGTATATTGCAGTGTAAGTATAACTTGTTCAAGTTACCAGTAAGAACTAGGTCTCTCTTGCGAAAAGAAAAGTCAAAATTCATCATCGCAAGTCGAAAACCTGGCTCTGATACCAAGAAAACCCTGTCATGCCCCGCTTCCCAAAATACGCTGGAGCGGAGACGCGACATGAGTCGGCGACGCATATACGCAAGGAAAATCCCTCACGTATACGCGCTAAGCCTTAAGTAACCCGAAACAAGCTATAAATCTAAACTGTAATGAATACTGAATACTGCAATATCGCATATAAGCAACCACGCATGATATCATATGAATCAAGACTGGAATAACAACTGAACTGATATAACAAGAAACAGGAAATGATACGAAGGCTAGAAAGATAAAAGTACCAGAATAGAATAGGGAGAAGCTCCAGCTATTCACGAAGCGTACTGCCTCAACGAACACCTGCACATTAGAAACAAACCGTCCAATATCTGGACGTGCAAATCCAGGGTCGTCAGAACGCGACCATGGTGAGTGTGTGTGTAAAGGGAAAGCTCGTGCATAGAAACATGTGCATAAGGCAATAAGATAAACTGCAGACATAAGACAACTGAATAACATGATAAAGTAACTGAACTAAAGTATAACTAATAATAGCATGAACAAGGATATAAGACAACTATCACATCCATAAACTAACATCTGATATCAAAGTCAACTATCACAAATGTAGACTAATAGCTGATGTCTGAAAGTGTAACCTAGATATGTCACTAGTCTGGTTGGTTATTATTAACCTAACTAATGTAGTATTTAGCTGTGTCCCATACCACAGCCGTTTTCCCACATATCAAACAATGTTATCGTTGTTGTAACTGCCTGCCAATGTAGTGCATGTGTTTTGGAAGAGTACCGTGCATGCCCGGTACCACGGTCTAACACCCCTGGCACTGAACCAGGACAAGCCGCAAGGCTCTGACAACTGAAGACCACAGCCCCACACGAAAAGACAACTAGTGTTGCGCCGTAATCCGGGCATAGCCCTAACAACTGACAACTGAATGGGTAGCCAGTACTACCGTGGTTCCCCATGGTTGGAACCCACAACTCGGTACCATAAGAATCCTCCCAAAATACACGACATGCATCATCAGGTAATTACCCCTTTTCCTCGGGTTATGGTGTCTTTTATTAATAAGCAATCAATTTGTTATTATGTAATAGTAATTGTATCTCCAACAACTGCTGATGTCAATACTAGCTGATAATCTGACAACTGTGATATCTGACAACTGAGTAGCTGACAACTAATATCTGACATCTGAAATAAGATACTGGAGATATAGCCACAACACAAAGGTGATACAGACAACTAGTCTCACTGACAATTATAACTAGTAACTGATCTCTGCCATCTCATATCAACAATGAAATACATGATCATTGATCCCTACCATAATGTATCACTGACAACTCATATAAACTCTGAACATGAACATCTTATAATCACCAACAAGTATCTCACTATTAAGTAACAACTGATAATTAGTATCTGGTAACTCTGAAGTACAAGATCAATAATATCAACTACATTACTATCCCAATTACTCAATCTCTACTAACTGAAGTAATCCAGTCTCTAACATCTTAACAAGTCCACGCCAATACTCAAATGAATCATAAGATATATTTTCGAGTACAATATGTCAACACACACCACAATCATATCTGAATAGGAAACGTCCTCAAAGAACATCGTAACAAGTCAACATCAATGTCTGAATGAATCATCACCAATAAAAGAATATCAAGTCAACACATACTGAATCATATTTAAATAGTCAACATCCTCAACAACATGTAATCTAGGATATCTACATCTTGGTACCCAACATTAATAACATGTCATCTAACAGATCCCAATTACCAACAATGTCAATCTCATCTCAATATCAGTCAGGCTCCAATAAAAGGATTATAGATTCTGGATAACCTCTAACTCAAAATCAATCTAAATCACAACTCAACTAATCCAGTCATATCTGATATGTCCTCAAATACTCAACTAATAAAGTCAGGTCTAATTACTGATCATCATTCTATGTAAATAACATAAGTCTCTAGTCAATCCAAAGTCAACACAACCAACTCATGATTCCATAGTTCCATAATCATCAAGTTTCATTACACATCTAGTAATCTGATTCAATAATTGTTGTTCCAACATATAACCATAATCAGACACAGCTCTCTCACTCTAACAATCTAATCTGATTTCCAAATCCTCAAGGGTTCACACTTCTATTAAGATCAAACATGATATCCCAATACTCGGTGTCCAACATATCATAAACATGTATCTAAGTTCTAACATGATAAGTCAGGTCATTCCATCATATATCCATCTCAATTACCCTCATGCTACATCTTGATATGTCTACAACAATACTCTAGATATACATAGGACAAACATGGGGGTTCTAACATGTATCAAGAATCATGCATATCATATTCCTATACATCCAACATGTAAAAATAAACGGGAGATGACCGTCCGCCTTCATGCTCGGCGATCTCCACACATAAACATATAATCCAAGTATTCTACTCAACAAATACATCACATATAAAATAATAGATGCGATCACTTAATAAAAGAGATTAGGAGGAAGAGACACTCACATTGGGGAATCTGATCGTCGCCGGGCGAGTCCCCGTTACGGTCGTTGTGGTGCCGCTCTTCGCTGTTGGACTGCATAGGAGGGTAGCCAGGGTACTGAGGAAGGCTACCGTGCTGGTCTCCGACGACGGCTTGGCATGGATCAGGAGAACTCGCTGCTCGCCCGGGGAAGATGGGGGCGGTCTGGATGGTGCACGGCTGTCCTTGTTGTTGTTGTCGCTATTGCTGGTCTGGATCTCACCAAATAAATCCAAAATGTTGTAACACGCATCCAATACATACAAATAATTATAAATACACGCTAAACACCCACACGTGCAAACGAACATATGCGCGTACACGTACACATACGTATACAAGCATACATATGCATACATACATATTATGTAAATATATACACGTTTACCCATGCGCATACATACATGTCCAATCTAATAAATACCTATCATTAATTATAAATATCTATACATTAATCAAATTCCACCCATGCATGTAAAAAGGCATTCACAATATAATATATGAAAAAGGAAATAAATAGAAAGGGGGAAAATTACTCACACAACCGAGTGATTTGCGGCACGCCGACGGAGGCTCCGACGGAGGCGTACGGGGCCGCGGAGGGTGTCGTTGGATAGAGCAACTCGCCGTGAAGGGCGTGGGGTGCGTTCGCGCTCGCCGACGTCGATCAACGGCATCCCGCGGAGAGTCCGAAAATGGTTCGGAGTAGGATGCTTCAAGGCCAAAAGGGAGGAAATTTGGCTTGCCTTGTTGTTGCCGTGAGCTGCACTAGAAAAGAGACATCCCAATGAAAAATACCCAAATCCAAATTATTACCAAGCAATATGAAATCTTAACATTAATTTAAGTGCAACATTATAATACCTAATCACAATATTAATACCTATGTGAAAAATGAATAGGGAAGGGGGTAAAAGCTCACGGCCAATGGGGACTCGGGGCTTGCCTGATGAAGAGGTTGCGGCAACATGGAGAAGGATGGGGACGTGCTGGCTTGGTGCTGCTCTCAGCCAAATAAAAGAGGCAGTGAGGGGCAACCACGGGAGGACTCGGGGCTGCGCGTGTGCGCCAAGAAAGGAGGAGAGGGTCAGGCCATGGAGGAGGCTGTGGCGCTCGCCTGGGAGGAGATCCGGCTGCTGCTCTGCGGCGCCAGGGAGAAGAGGGAGGCGGCCAGGGGGTTGTCGTGGGGCTGCCGGAGGGCTATTGCCCTGGGGGCGCAGCAAGGGGTGTGCTCACGGCCTGCTGTTGTCGTGTGCCGCCGGAGAGGAGGGGGCTATGCTGTTGCTGCGGCATCATGGGGTTGCTGGGCGGCTGTGTTTGGTGATGTTGGCGGCTGTGTATTGGGGAGGAAAAGATAATTAGATTAGGGATTAATTAGGGTTTAGGTTTAGGAAAGGATAATTTATATATGATAGGTTATTGGGTCTAAAGGGTAGCGGGTTAGGATCCGAATAGGTAAATGGGTAATAGGATATAGGTATATGATAACGGGTATTGGGTTTGAGGGTGTGGAATAGGAAATAGGAAAGAAAGATTACCACCAATAATAATATATAAAAGCAAACTATAATAATATCAATCAATAATAGTAATAACAATAAATAATAATCACAATAGAATAATGATAATAACTACCACTAATAATAATAATGAATAAAATAACCTTAATGAAATAATGGGAATAATAATTAAATATCAATTAATAATAATAATGATAAATATAAAAATAATAGTAACAAGTAACTAAAAATATTTATAGGAAATAATGGCAATAAATATATAAAGCCAAATTGTCATTTACTATCTCAAAAATAATTTGCATATTTAATAATAATAATCACAAGAATAATAATGAATTAACTTGATTAAATAAAAAAATAATCAGTAAATCAAATAGGAAAATGAAAATACAGTATTTCTAACTAGGGATCTTACAAATGGCATCCCTGCTGGGCACATCAAAGATAAGTTTCTGAACCGCTCAATGTAGTCACGGACAGATTCGCCCTTCTTCTGCACGGTGGAGAGGAGCTTGTCCATGGTTACCTCGGTATCGTCCTCATAGAAACTGTTGGCCCAAAGGCCTATCACCCTAGTTTTGATGATGATCAACTCATGAAGTTATGTTTACTAATGATCTTGTGTTTAATTAGTGACAGATTCATTATCAAGATCTTAGTAGGTGCATAGCTCAACAAAGGATAAAATGTCAAGATTTGAAGCTAGCACGGTGTGATCCAAGGAGCTTTTGGATCAAGCTTGGACCAAGTCAAGAAGATGAGAAGCCTTCAAGTGAAGACTTCAAGAAGATGAAGACTTGTGTCTAGGTATAAGATTTTATTTTTATTTTAGATAAAATGTAAAGGATAGAGTAGTTGGTGGATTGCTCAAGTACCATGCACACACACTCTTGATTTAGTTGTCTTTTCATAAAAGAATTTTCAGTTTAGAAAAGACTTTCATTTTGGAAAAATACTATTTTGGTTTTTGGTGTTTTCTTATGTATATGTTTTAACCAAAACCAAGTTTAGTGCTTATTGTCAAAAACATAGATATTTCATCTTGATTGTGTAGTGGATCATATCCATACACACTATGCTTTAAAAGTATATCTTGTTTTTGTATTTGATGAAGATTTGGAAAAACATGTTTTGGAAAAATATTGTTTTGAAAAACAGTTTTTATCATGAGCCAATATTTCCAAGTTACAAAAATAGTCCAATCTTTTATAACATGCCTTGATTTTGTACAAGCATGTTTGTATATCAAAGTATATTTGTAAAACTATTTTTGTAGAATTTCTATGTATTTATGGGATTTTATGTGAACCAAAAGACTAAGTTTTAATCCCAGAAAAACAGTTTCCAGGCTTCAGCAAGTCGACTGTATAGTCGACTTGGTCTGAAGTCGGTCGACCGGATCGGTCGACCGACGTGCACAGACGTGCACGCCTTTGTGCACTGGAGGACGGCCGACCGGACGGTCGACCGCTCCAGAGAGCTCTGCTCTCTGGAAATTTCGGCCGACCGTACGGGTCGACCGACAGAGAGTTCTACTCTTTGCTCCAGTGGCTCGGTCGACCCAGGCGGTCGACCGTGGCTCCAACGGTCGGATTTCTGACCGTTGGCGGTCGACCGACCCGGTCGACCGGCAGGCCTGACAGACCCCAACGGCTAATTTTTGACAGCCTATAAATTTGGGGGTTTGGTCATTGTTTTGTAACAAGATTTTAGGAGAGCTTTGAGCCAATTTTTCCCACTCCATTAAAAGAGTTTTCTCCACATATTTGAGAGCAAATACTTCCAATCTAAAGGGAAGATTTTATCAAGAGTGTAAAAGTGAATTCTTTGAGTTTTTCCTCCACCATCTCTTTCCTCGTTTTCTCACACAACACTTGAGCTATCCATTGCTATATCTACCCTATAGGGAGTGTTATTGTGAGAGGATTTTAGGTGATCAAGAGTTGTGATCACCAAAGTTCTACTTTATTCCTTTGAGGAGGCGGACGGTTGTGTTCGCATTGTTTCGGGTCCTAGTGGGGACTCGGTGGTTTAGAGTTCTTGTGTGAACTCGGTGGTTTGAGGTGCGGCCTCGGCGAGCTAGTGAGCTTGCGTGTGTACGGGACTAGGGAATCTGAAGGCTTGTAGGTGTTGCAGCACCGAGGAGAGATCCATTGGGATCTTGCATAGTGGAAATCCTTTGTGTGTCGAAGGCGGGGATGTAGAGCAAGTGTGCTTGAACCTCGAAACAAACCCTTTGTGTTTGCGATTGCCTTTTCTCTCTCTCTCTCCCCCTTATTTATATCTTGCATTACTTTATTGTGTTCATCTTTACTTGCATGATATACTTGTGTGCATATTTGATATATACTTGCTTGGGTTGTTTGCTAACACTTGTATTTAACCAAGAGAGCCAACGCGGCACCTCAACCCATTCAAGGGGAATCTAGAGGAGTTTATCCAGAGCCCTTCATGGGGAATTCGGCAACACTCTTTGGTTATACGTGGTGTTTAGTGTTAAAGTTTTATTAGGTCATAATTGTTTTTAGCTTCCGCATTATTTGGCATTTAGTGACCATTAGATTAGCCATCACCTATTCATCCCCCCTCTAGGTGAACTCTTCAATTGGTATCAGAGCTTGGTACTCTGATTTGGGTCTTACAATCTAGAGTTAAAGATCCTCATTTTTAGGCTAATCACAATTTTTGTACACACACCATGGATTTCATGTCACCACCCACTTTTGACATTCTTAACATCCAAATTTGGAAGGTTAAGATGTCTATGTACCTCAAAGCCCTAGGCATCCATGTTTATCTTGCCATCACTAAAAATGATTATTGTTTAAATGGTAAGAATTTTGAGGCTAATGCAAAAGCCCTTCATGCTCTAAAGTCTACCCTAAATGATGATTTTTTATCTAGGGTTTCTAATTTTGATTCGGCTTTTGTAGTTTGGAACATCATCACCTCCCTTGGCGAAAAGGATCTATATTATGCCGGGAGCGATTCGGACGTTGGATGCGACACCTCCAACGCGTGCTATATGGTCTAAGGGGATAACCCCCTTGAGGTAAGCACCGAATCCGAGGATGAGGATGTTAACATGTCATATGAAGAGCTTTCTACATTTTGTCAATTATTGCTTGAAAAATATGACATTATTAAGAAAGAAAATAAAAATTTGAAAAAAAAATTTGATTGCATGCATATAGAACAAGATTCATTTAAATCTAAGATTGCATGTTTAGAAAAAGAAAAAGAAGATTTGAAAAATGAGAATGTTTCCTTGATGTCTAAATTAAATGATTTATGTGAAGGGAACACTATTTTGAAAGATAAAATTATTTTGGTGGAAACTCAAAAGGAAATTGTTTTAAAAGAAAACACCTCTTTGAAAAGAAAAATTTTTGAAAAAGAAAAAGAAAAAGAAAAAGTTAAAGTTTCCAAAAAGAAGAAAAATGATTCCATATCCCACTATAATCTTCATGCCACCATTGATGATAGTGAGATTACTATTTTGAAAAATAAAATTAATAGTTTGAGCTCAACTTTGAGCTCGTGTGCATTCAACCATTCTAGATTGGAGTCCATGTTTGCAAAGAAACAAACTCCACCTTCTCATGCACATCATCATCATGCATTTTCTTATGTTGCACAACATGATCACAAACATACACATAAGCATTCTAAGGTGTACACATGTACACATTGTGGCCGCAAAGGCCATTTAGCAAAATTTTGTTATGATAAGATTAATGCTTTCAATTTTGCTAATAAAAGATTTTGGGTTCCTTATAGTACTAACCCCAAAGGACCCAAGCAAAAATGGGTACCAAACCCCCACCATGTGTATTTGATGTAGGTGAGGGCTCTCACAAAACGTGAGAGAATTGGTGCCTTGGTAGTGAATGCAATGGACTTGATGGACACACATTTGGATGCATCGCTATCAACGAGATTTTGGTGGGACAACCACCATGTTAGGAGCTTTTGTATTGGTAACAATCTCTAAACTCCTACATTTTATGTACATGCTAGTTCATTTATCATATTCATAGCATGTTCATATTTTTGTGTGCTTCATGTGGTATTTACATGCTTAGATGTAGAATGTGTCAAACTTGCATTTATACATATATGAATAGTGAACTACAATTGACTCATATATATTTGAACTTCATGCTCATTTGTATCCACTATATGCATATGTATAGACTAGTTTTGATGATTCTCTTTTATACATGTTTTGCCTATTTTTATGCTTTACTTCATGTATATGTATTTTTAATTCAAATCTAATAAATATACATGTATACCCGTGAGTCTCTTGCTTTCATACAAATACATTTAATAGACTCTTTTATATTTGGGATATGTATGTGTATTGTTAGGATTGGATAAATCATACATATACCTTGAAGTTTACTTTAAGATGAAAAATAAAATTTTCATGATTTGTTTTTAATGAAAATAAAAAAAAAATTTCATGTCTTGTCTAAAAATGAGATTCATGTTTGATTGAGCTTCATTGTCTATTTTCATGAAAATACCATTTACATAACCTTTGAACACTCATTTTTTATTTTTCAAGATAATTTTGGGCTTTATGGACTATGAGTGCTTGAATTTTTATGTACTTAGTATAATTCATGAAAAACATATGATTTGATGTATTTGAAGGATCTTTAACTAGTTTGTCAAAAATCTATTTAAACTAGTTATTTGTTCTTCAAATTAGTTTATGAGACATACACATGATCTTACTATTCTTCAATCATAAATTCTTTTGTGTTCTCAAAATTTATTTGATGCTTCATGTTTTGAATATTAGTTTATATGTTAGTTTTTGTCAACACTAGGATTTATACTTGTACATATCGTGGGCCACAAATAAATCTATTTATATTTGTGCTTGATGCTTATTTGAACCCATGAAATGTGCTTGTATTGCTTGGTTTTGATGATACATACATTTTTAAACTTGTATTCCCACTTTTGGATTTGATTTATGATCATGTGTTTTCATTTCATGTATATGTGTATTTTGCCAAACTTTAAGATATACATGTTTACCTCTTGAGTCATTTGCCTTTAATGCAAATCTATTTATATGGACTCAATTGTGTTTAAGGGATATGTATGTATACTTATTGTGTTGTCAAAACATACATATATTTTGAAATATAAATTTGTTTTTTTAATAAAAAAATGTATGATGATTTTCATGTCTTCATGATTTAAAGGAATATTGAGATTAATTGACATTTTTGCTTTATTCCTTGCTTGAAGGATTCCGTACTAGTTTTAAAACATTTTTATATTAACTAGTGCAAATTCTTCATATGGTAGAGTATATGATAAGCTTACTCTTCAATTGGTATCATTGGATATTTTCAATTGGTATCAATATGATTTTTATATACTCATATTTTGATTGTATGTATGAATGCTTTCAAATTTAAATTATATCAATTTCTATTGGTATTATCTTTTCATACATATATGATCTTTTTGTGCTTGATTTACAATTGATTCACACTCTTAAAGCACAATGTATATGCTAAGCTTAATTCAACTTTCAATTGGTAATTCTTAAAGCTTATGCAATATGTTTTCAAAATTGATATCAAAATAAAAAAATAATAATATGTTTACTTGATATCTCAAAATGTGTTTTATTAAGAAAGTTCAAAATTTTAAAGAAAAATTCAAAATTTTTGATTTGTATTTCCTATATGCAAGGAGAGCTTAACATCTCTCTTACATATAGATTCATGTTGAGTATATTATAAATTGAGGAGCTTGACAACTCTTCTTTATATGATATACGTGTGTAGGGGGAGCTTCACATCTCCTCTTATGCATTACATAATATGTGTTATGTGAGTTAGGGCTTGTCATCCCTTCTTCATGTAATGCATATGTGTAGGGAAGTTAACTTAGCGTCTTCCTCTTCATGAATGTATATCGCGTATAAATCTTTATTGATTGATTTGTATTACCCCTTCTTGATCTCCTTGTTTTTGACAAAAAGGGGGAGAAAAATTTGTTTGATTTGATTTTACTTTGAACCCTTTGTTGATGATTGACAAAAAGGGGGAGAAGTATTTGAGTTTATATGCATGTTTTTCATTGCTTAAGGGGGAGAAGTATTTGTCTTCCTTGTTAGTTATGCATATATGTTTTGTATTGCAACTAGGAGAAAAAGGATTTCATGTTTTATCTCCATACATTGCATACATATTTATGTGCTTTCATTGCATATATTATTTGTTTGTTTGTTATGCATGAGTTAAGGGGGAGCTTCTTTGAAGCTTTACTTTAATCCATGCATATATAACTTCATGAGTTTTGTCATCATCAAAAAGGGGGAGATTGTTGGCCCAAAGGCCTATCACCCTAGTTTTGATGATGATCAACTCATGAAGTTATGTTTACTAATGATCTTTTGTTTAATTAGTGACAGATTCATTATCAAGATCTTAGTAGGTGCATAGCTCAACAAAGGATAAAATGTTAAGATTTGGAGCTAGCACGGTGTGATCCAAGGAGCTTTTGGATCAAGCTTGGACCAAGTCAAGAAGATGAGAAGCCTTCAAGTGAAGACTTCAAGAAGATGAAGACTTGTGTCTAGGTATAAGATTTTGTTTTTGTTTTAGATAAAATGTAAAGGATAGAGTAGTTGGTGGATTGCTCAAGTACCATGCACACACACTCTTGATTTAGTTGTCTTTTCATAAAAGAATTTTCAGTTTAGAAAAGACTTTCATTTTGGAAAAATACTATTTTGGTTTTTGGTGTTTTCTTATGTATATGTTTTAACCAAAACCAAGTTTAGTGCTTATTGTCAAAAACATAGATATTTCATCTTGATTGTGTAGTGGATCATATCCATACACACTATACTTTAAAAGTATATCTTGTTTTTGTATTTGATGAAGATTTGGAAAAACATGTTTTGGAAAAATATTGTTTTGAAAAACAGTTTTTATCATGAGCCAATATTTCCAAGTTACAAAAATAGTCCAATCTTTTATAACATGCCTTGATTTTGTGCAAGCATGTTTGTATATCAAAGTATATTGGTAAAACTATTTTTGTAGAATTTTTATGTATTTATGGGATTTTATGTGAACCAAAAGACTAAGTTTTAATCACAGAAAAACAGTTTCCAAGCTTCAACAAGTCGACTGTATAGTCGACTTGGTCTGAAGTCGGTCGACCGGATCGGTCGACCGACGTGCACAGACGTGCACGCCTTTGTGCACTGGAGGACGGCCGACCGGACGGTCGACCGCTCCAGAGAGCTCTGCTCTCTGGAAATTTCGGCCGACCGTACGGGTCGACCGACAGAGAGTTCTACTCTCTGCTCCAGTGGCTCGGTCGACCCGGGCGGTCGACCGTGGCTCCTGTTGGCCCAATGGCCTTCCACTCTAGTTTTGATGATGATCAACTCATGTAGTTATGTTTACTAATAATCTTGTGTTGTTTAAGTTTCAGATCATTAACCAAGATATTAGTTGGTGATTAGCTTCAACAAGGAGTTTAGAAGCTATTCATAATGATTCCAGGGCCAAAGCTTCAAGATCACACTTTGCCTAGCCCATGGATGGAGTTTTGGAGCTAGTCTTCTTGATGACACAAAGACTTAGGTATCCTAGTTTAGTTTAGTGTGTTTTAGATCCATTTGTAAAGCTTAGTATAGTTGATACGCTCAAGTGCACAAAACACACACATGTTTGGATATTGGTTTTTCGGTTTTTAGTTTAACCGATATGAGTTTTCATGAATAGTTTGATCAAAACAAGTTTACATGTTTTATATGTATATTAGATGTGCTCTATATACATACATGCTTATATGACTTATACAAACTTAGTTTGACATACCTATTCATGTAGTTTTATGTTTTGGTATAAAACATATTTTTGTAATTAAAGACAAAAACTATGATATATTTGTTGAATGTGTATTAGACCTATGTCCATATGCATCATGCTTAATAATGTTCAAATATCATGTTTTTGTATTTCTATAAGTTTTTAGGAAAATCAGATTTCCTATTGAAAAATCAAGTTTGATAAAAATACAAGTTTTGTTTTTGATAAAATTGGCAAGACACAAAAATGAATTGATATGTTGATATATTGTCTTGAAATTTTTATCACATTGTTTGAGTTTCAATATAAAATGATAAAACAATTTTTATGGTACTTTTAAAAGAGATAAAAGATTTTTTTTGAAAATATTTTTCCAAATTTTCTGACCTTGTTTTTGTGCTGACAGGCTGGTCGGTCGACCCTGACGGTCGACCGCACCAAGGGCCGATCGACCGTTCGGGTCGACCGACGTGCACAGACGTGCACGTCTGTAAGGCACAGACACGGTCGACCGTGACGGTCGACCGAGTTGAGAGCTCTGCTCTCGGGTTTTCTGGGTCGACCGGGCCGGTCGACCGCAGTTACCCAACGGTCATAATTCTGACCGTTGGCGGTCGACCGGACCGGTCGACCGGTGGCCTGTCAGGCTGCCACATCAGCCTAACGGCTAGTTTTGTATAGGGGCTATATAAACCCCATCTCTTTGGGGATTTTGGCCAAGTTTTCTAAGAGAAAAATTTCCAGTTTTCTGAAGTGTTTAAAAGAGTTTTAAAAAGAGTTTTTGAGCTTTAAAAACTTCTCATCTTTATTTGTTTGGGTTTTTTGGAAAATCAAAGAAAACTAGGTTTTGGGATTTTGATTTGGTATTTCATTTTCTATCATATACAAGAGATTCCAAGTAGTTTTTCTTTGTTGCTTGTTTCCAAAAACACCTAGTTTCCATACTTGAGCTATATCTTCTATCCTAAACTATTAGGATCTTTGTTCTGTGGAAAGAGAAAAAGAAAGAGAGAGTTTTGAGGTTGTTGTTGTAACCTCTAAGTTGTACATCCTTATTCTTATTGTATCCCTCTTCGGTAGAGGTGATCGGGTGATTGGTTTGTATCCCTCAAGTGTGAGGTGATTGAGATTGGTTGTGAGCCTCTTCGGTAGAGGTGTTGTTGTTGTTGGTTGTTGTATTGGCTACGGGCCCACCCCTCGGTTGTGAGGTGGTTGTTTGAGAGAGGAGTTGGTACTCCTAGAGTTGTAACAAATCCTCTTCGGTAGAGGTTCCCTCGGTGGGAGATAGTGGATTGGAAATCCTACACGGTGGTGTAGGCGGGGATGTAGAGCAAGGTGCTCGAACCTCGAAACAAATCTCGGTGTTTGCGATTGCTCCCATTGTCTCTCTAACTCTCTCTCTTATAATTGTGCAAAGCATCATACTCATCATCATATCATACTTGCTTGTGTTGAGCATTGATTCATTCATATCTTATACATTGCTTGTGTTGCCTTGCATCTTTTATATTGCAATTCATTCTTATATGCTTGGCTTGATTGTGTGTATTTCATATTGCTTGGATTGCTTGTGTGTGTGTGCCTAACTTATACTCATCCAACAAGAGCTTCACATAGCACCTCAACCCATTTCAAGGGGAATCAAGGGGAGTTAGTCCAGAGCCTCGCAAGGGGAATTCGGCTACACTTGTTGTATTGTATTAGTTTGTGCATAATTTGCATTAGCTTCCGCATTTAGCGCACTTAGTTTGCATTAAGTTTCTTAGATTAGCACTTACACCTATTCACCCCCCCTCTAGGTGTTTTTCAATTGGTATCAGAGCTAGTGCTCCTGATACTTAGGCTTAACATCCTAGGAGTGAGATCCATTTGCTTGCTAATCTACATTTACATTTGATTGTTTGCACATATTTAGTTTATACATGGACTTCATGACCCCACCTAGTTTTGACCCTTCCAACATTGATGTTTGGAAGTATAGGATGTCCATGTACCTAAAGACCCTAGGTTTGCATGTTTTCCTTGCGGCCACCAAGAGATGTTATCTTGGTGATTGCAATCATATAGGGGCCAATGCACAAGCCCTAGAGACTATTAGAAGCACATTACCTAAAGATTATCTTATGTGTGTTTCTAATCTTGATTCCGCTTTTGCAGTGTGGAACAAGTTGACAACAACCACCACCTCCAAGCTTCAATTGCCAATCCAAGAAGAGGAATCTAGCGGAGAATCCGAGCCACAACAATGCTATATGGTCCAAGGGAATGACTCCCTTGAGGTACACTCGGAAACTCCATTAGATAGTGATGATGATGCTAGTTCTTCAAATGATCATATTGATGCCCATGCTTTGAATGAAGAACTTTCCATTGTTTGTGAAAAACTAATAGAAAAATATAATTTGTTGAAAAAGAAAAGTCTAGGCATTAATAATGATAATAAAAATTTGATTGCTAGACTTGATGTTGTTTTGCAAGAGAAAGAGGAGATTGCTAATGAGAGGGATTCATTAAAATCTCAACTTGGTCTTGCATTTAAAGAAAATGAGTTTTTGAAAAATAAAAATGATTGCCATGTTCTTTTGAAGAAAAATGAAAACTTGTCTTCAAAAATTGATTTTGTTTTAAAAGAGAATGTTGATTTGAAAAATAAAATTATTTCTATTTCAAATGATTTAGATGTGTGTTTAAAGAAAAACATTGTTTTGCAAAATAAGATGGATGCACATGTTTGCCATGCTAGTGTAGCTTCTTCATCTAGTCTACCTAATGCATGTACCTCTTCTTCTAGGATCAATGATGATATTTGTATGTTAAAGAAGAGAGTAGATTGTTTGGGCTCCACTATGAGCCAATGTGCCAGGAACCACACACGCTTGGAAACCTTGGTTCGAAAGAAACAAGTTCCATCCTTTATGCATGCACACCCATCACGGCATACACATGCTTCACACGGACACCATCAACACAAGTATGCTCATGTGTACACATGTACACATTGTGGCCGAAAAGGCCATCTTGCTAAATTTTGCTATGATCGTTTACATGTTGAAAATTTAGCCAAGAAGTTTGTTTGGGTTAGAGAAGGGACTAACTCCCATGGACCCAACAAGAAGGTATGGGTACCAAAGACCACCCCTCCTATTGTTTTTGATGTAGGTGTGGGCTCTCACATGACGTGAGAGTGATGGCACCTTGGAGTGGATGCGTTCCGGACTTCATGGAAATCAAAATGGATGCATCACTTTCAAGGGAAGATTTGGTGGAGATGACCACCATATTTTGGAGACAAGGAGAGTTGCTTTTTCGGTTTTGGTAACAATCCTTTACTCCCATTTATTATGTTTACATGCTTTCCACTTCATTGTTTATAGCATGTTTTGATAGTTTATAGCATATTTTTTTTTTGATGTCTATGGATTAGTATGTTCATTCCATGTTTATTAGATCCTTGACATACATGTATAGTATTTGAGACACACATGCTTATTTGAATCGTACTTAGTGTTCTCACTTTTGTTTAAACTATAATGTACATCATGAATCTAATACATGTGAATTTACATAGTAATCATGTTTTAGTTTTATCATGATGATTTTTATATTGTGTTTTGATGCTTCATGTTAAGGTTACTTGTTTAGATGTTAGTTTTCATTAAGACTAGGAATTATACTTGTACATATAGTGGGCCACAAATAAATCTATATGTGTATGAGCTTGAACGCTTATTTGAACCCATTAGATGTGCTAGTATAGTCTAGTTTTGATGATTCATACATTTCAAACTTGTATTCCATTTTTGGATTTTTTTATGAGTTTTCACTTCATGTATATGTGTATTATTGTCAAACTTTAAGATATACATGTATACCCTTTGAGTCATTTGCTTTTCATGCAAATCTATATATGGACTCAATTGTGTTTAGGGATATGTATGTATACTTCATGTTTGACAATTCATACATATACCTTGAAATGAAATTTGTCTTGATGAAGATTTAGTTTCTCTTGATTTTGTGTTTAATTGTTTAACTTCATGTATATGTCTATCTTGTCCAAACTATTAGATATACATGTTTATCCTTTTGAGCCACGTGCCTTAATGCATATATTTTGTGGACTCGTTGAGTTTGGATATGTATGTATACCTTAGTTTGTATTAGACATACATATGCCTTGAAGATTAAATAGTTTAGATGGTTTTTCATGTTTTCAATGTTTTAAGGAATAAATGAGCTTATTGATTATCTTTCATGATATTGATATTCACATTGTTCTTGTACACTCACATTTATCGCTTGCTCATGTTTTGTTTTCATGAGTTATATTTATGCTTAATTGAATTAGAGTGTTGATTATCATGTGGATTTCATGTTTCATGAAAAATTACTTTATTTTATTCCGGCTTGAAGGATTTCGTACTAGTTTACAACTTTTCTTATAACTAGTTACGGTATTCTTCATTTGGTAGAGTTTTTCAAACAAAACTTATTTTCAAATCTAATTTTTGAAAACCCTACCATCCATGGGAGGTTGGATGGGAGATCATGGTCATGTATGCTTTAAAATGAAAATCATTTAAAACTTGAAACTTGATTGGGTGGTAGATTATATGAGATATACACTTGATTATTATTATTGATTCAATTGGTATCATTGAACTCTTTCAATTGGTATCAATTTTGACATTTTTGGTATACTCATATATTTGTTTATGTATATATGCTTCAATTTCAATGGTATCAATTTCTATTGGTATCTAAATTTTCATACATATATGTTTTATTTGTGTTCAAAAAAAAAATCACAAATTTAGTTTTTGTTTACTCAAGCTCTAGCATGACCCAACACCTTGAGTTTCACTTTTGTTTCAATTGATTACTTTTAAATTGGTATCAAGACTATGCATATTTTAGTTTGTATTTCATAAAGGGGGAGAAAATTTGATTTTGTATTTCAATTGGTATTTGTACTCCCACACTTTATGATTAAAAGTGTTATTTTAAACATATGATGTCAACATCAAATTTGTTTATATGTTTTAAAATGAACAATTCTTACAATTGGTATCAATGTTTCTAAGAAATTTTACAATTGGTATCATATTTAAGAAATTCAAAATTTGTTTTGGTTTCAAGATTCATGTTTAAGAATTCAAGACTTATGTTTAATTACAATTGGTATTTCCAAAATTTTGTTTAAAGAAAATATTCAAAGTTTTGATTTGTATTGCTTATATGTAAGGAGAGCTTAACATCTCTTCATATAGATTCATGTTGAGTGTATTGTGTATTGAAGAGCTTCACATCTCTTCTTTATGTGGTACACGTGTGTAGGGGGAGCTTCACATCTCCTCTTATTCATTACATAATGTGTGTTATGTGAATTAGGGCTTAACTTCCCTCCTTCATGTAATGCATATGTGTAGGGAAGCTAACTTAGCGTCTTCCTCTTCATGAATGTATATAGCATATAACACTTATTATCCTTGTTTATTTTCTTTTGGTATCAAGATACTTCATTGACATATTTTCAATTGATATCATGTTTTTAAAGTCACCCCTTATTGATTTTGTTTTTGTTTTAGACAAAAAGGGGGAGAACATTGTCTTTTATTATTTTGTTTGACATAAAGGGGAAGAAAGATTTTTACCCCTCGTTTTATTTATGGTTTTGATTACCCCTTTGTTGATGATTGACAAAAAGGGGGAGAAAAATTTATGAAGTTTTATATGCATGCTTATGTTTATGCATATATTATGTTTTAATCTCAAGAATCTCAAGAATACTAAGTTTAATTGATTTATAGAGTTTGCTTTGTAATTGGTATCTAGAGCTTATTTTGTTTTGAATATTCTATTTGATATCTAGAACCATTTATTATTTATGCATATGCATGTTTCATGCTTAATATTCATTGCATATATTTATTGTTTATCCCTATGCATGAGTTAAGGGGGAGCTTCTTTGAAGCTTAACTTTAATCCATGCATATATAACTCCATGAGTTTTGTCATCAACAAAAAGGGGGAGATTGTTGGCCCAATGGCCTTCCACTCTAGTTTTGATGATGATCAACTCATGTAGTTATGTTTACTAATAATCTTGTGTTGTTTAAGTTTCAGATCATTAACCAAGATATTAGTTGGTGATTAGCTTCAACAAGGAGTTTAGAAGCTATTCATAATGATTCCAGGGCCAAAGCTTCAAGATCACACTTTGCCTAGCCCATGGATGGAGTTTTGGAGCAAGTCTTCTTGATGACACAAAGACTTAGGTATCCTAGTTTAGTTTAGTGTGTTTTAGATCCATTTGTAAAGTTTAGTATAGTTGATATGCTCAAGTGCACAAAACACACACATGTTTGGATATTGGTTTTCGGTTTTTAGTTTAACCGATATGAGTTTTCATGAATAGTTTGATCAAAACAAGTTTACATGTTTTATATGTATATAAGATGTGCTCTATATACATACATGCTTATATGACTTATACAAACTTAGTTTGACATACCTATTCATGTAGTTTTATGTTTTGGTATAAAACATATTTTTGTAATTAAATACAAAAACTATGATATATTTGTTGAATGTGTATTAGACCTATGTCCATATGCATCATGCTTAATAATGTTCAAATATCATGTTTTTGTATTTCCATAAGTTTTTAGGAAAATCAGATTTTCTATTGAAAAATCAAGTTTGATAAAAATACAAGTTTTGTTTTTGATAAAATTGGCAAGACACAAAAATGAATTGATATGTTGATATATTGTCTTGAAATTTTTATCACATTGTTTGAGTTTCAATATAAAATGATAAAACAATTTTTATGGTATTTTTAAAAGAGATAAAAGATTTTTTTTGAAAATATTTTTCCAAATTTTCTGACCTTGTTTTTGTGCTGACAGGCTGGTCGGTCGACCCTGACGGTCGACCGCACCAAGGGCCGGTCGACCGTTTGGGTCGACCGACGTGCACAGACGTGCACGTCTGTAAGGCACAGACACGGTCGACCGTGACGGTCGACCGAGTTGAGAGCTCTGCTCTCGGGTTTTCTGGGTCGACCGGGCCAGTCGACCGCAGTTACCCAACGGTCATAATTCTGACCGTTGGCGGTCGACCGGACCGGTCGACCGGTGGCCTGTCAGGCTGCCACATCAGCCTAACGGCTAGTTTTGTATAGGGGCTATATAAACCCCATCTCTTTGGGGATTTTGGCCAAGTTTTCTAAGAGAAAAATTTCCAGTTTTCTGAAGTGTTTAAAAGAGTTTTAAAAAGAGTTTTTGGGCTTTAAAAACTTCTCATCTTTATTTGTTTTGGGTTTTTTGGAAAATCAAAGAAAACTAGGTTTTGGGATTTTGATTTGGTATTTCATTTTCTATCATATACAAGAGATTTCCCAAGTAGTTTTTCTTTGTTGCTTGTTTCTAAAAACACCTAGTTTCCACACTTGAGCTATATCTTCTATCCTAAACTATTAGGATCTTTGTTTTGTGGAAAGAGAAAAAGAAAGAGAGAGTTTTGAGGTTGTTGTTGTAACCTCTAAGTTGTACACCCTTATTCTTATTGTATCCCTCTTCGGTAGAGGTGATCGGGTGATTGGTTTGTATCCCTCAAGTGTGAGGTGATTGAGATTGGTTGTAAGCCTCTTCGGTAGAGGTATTGTTGTTGTTGGTTGTTGTATTGGCTACGGGCCCACCCCTCGGTTGTGAGGTGGTTGTTTGAGAGAGGAGTTTGGTACTCCTAGAGTTGTAACAAATCCTCTTCGGTAGAGGTTCCCTCGATGGGAGATAGTGGATTGGAAATCCTACACGGTGGTGTAGGCGGGGATGTAGAGCAAGGTGCTCGAACCTCGAAACAAATCTCGGTGTTTGCGATTGCTCCCATTGTCTCTCTAACTCTCTCTCTTATAATTGTGCAAAGCATCATACTCATCATCATATCATACTTGCTTCTGTTGAGCATTGATTCATTCATATCTTATACATTACTTGTGTTGCCTTGCATCTTTTATATTGCAATTCATTCTTATATGCTTGGCTTGATTGTGTGTATTTCATATTGCTTGGATTGCTTGTGTGTGTGTGCCTAACTTATACTCATCCAACAAGAGCTTCACATAGCACCTCAACCCATTTCAAGGGGAATCAAGGGGAGTTAGTCCAGAGCCTCGCAAGGGGAATTCGGCTACACTTGTTGTATTGTATTAGTTTGTGCATAATTTGCATTAGCTTCCGCATTTAGCGCACTTAGTTTGCATTAAGTTTCTTAGATTAGCACTTACACCTATTCACCCCCCCTCTCGGTGTTTTTCAGCTCCAACGGTCGGATTTCTGACCGTTGGCGGTCGACCGACCCGGTCGACCGGCAGGCCTGACAGACCCCAACGGCTAGTTTTTGACAGCCTATAAATTTGGGGGTTTGGTCATTGTTTTGTAACAAGATTTTAGGAGAGCTTTGAGCCAGTTTTTTTCACTCCATTAAAAGAGTTTTCTCCACATATTTGAGAGCAAATACTTCCAATCTAAAGGGAAGATTTTATCAAGAGTGTAAAAGTGAATTCTTTGAGTTTTTCCTCCACCATCTCTTTCCTTGTTTTCTCACACAACACTTGAGCTATCCATTGCTATATCTACCCTATAGGGAGTGTTATTGTGAGAGGATTTTAGGTGATCAAGAGTTGTGATCACCAAAGTTCTACTTTGTTCCTTTGAGGAGGCGGACGGTTGTGTTCGCATTGTTTCGGGTCCTAGTGGGGACTCGGTGGTTTAGAGTTCTTGTGTGAACTCGGTGGTTTGAGGTGCGGCCTCGGCGAGCTAGTGAGCTTGCGTGTGTACGGGACTAGGGAGTCCGAGGGCTTGTAGGTGTTGCGGCACCGAGGAGAGATCCATTGGGATCTTGCATAGTGGAAATCCTTTGTGTGTCGAAAGCGGGGATGTAGAGCAAGTGTGCTCGAACCTCGAAACAAACCCTTTGTGTTTGCGATTGCCTTTTCTCTCTCTCTCTCTCTCCCCTTATTTATATCTTGCATTACTTTATTGTGTTCATCTTTACTTGCATGATATACTTGTGTGCATATTTGATATATACTTGCTTGGGTTGTTTGCTAACACTTGTATTTAACCAAGAGTGCCAACGCGGCACCTCAACCTATTCAAGGGGAATCTAGAGGAGTTTGTCCAGAGCCCTTCACGGGGAATTCGGCAACACTCTTTGGTTATACGTGGTGTTTAGTGTTAAAGTTTTATTAGGTCATAATTGTTTTTAGCTTCCGCATTATTTGGCATTTAGTGACCATTAGATTAGCCATCACCTATTCACCCCCCCTCTAGGTGAACTCTTTAGAAACGAGAAAGGAATCGGGTTTCCAGGTCGATCCAGGAATTGACGGAGCCCAGAGGAAGACTTCGGAACCAATCAAATGCCACCTTCTTTAAGGTGCCAATGAACAGCCTAGCCATGATGGCGTCATTGTCTATAACATTACCGGTCTGAGACCGGAAATAGTAGATGTGCTGGTTTGGCGAGCTCTTACCATCGTACGTATGTAACGTTGGTGGTTTGAACTTCGGTGGGTATGGCACTGAATCCCACTCCAGCGGGTAAGGACGGACTGCCCCTACTTTCTTTAATTCATCCCTCTGAGTTAGGGATGCAATTTGAGCTTGGATGCCCTTAAGGACTTCAGCGTCCAAAGAAGAACCCTCCTTGGACTTCTCCATCTTTGGCTGTTCATTGCTAAGATGTTCCTCCTCATCGTGATTGCTTCTGGTATCATTGTTATTCCGGTTATTGAGGAGTTGAGCGAGCATCTGTTGGATGTTATCCAGAGCTTCTTGTTGGGTTTTGGAAGCTTGCTCCTGAGCTTCCAAACATCGACGAAGGTCGTCATTACCATTGTCAGCCATATTAACTTATGCTCTGTCTGTTCGCACTGAGCTGACTGTCGCCAAAGAGGCATACCCACTATCTTCATCTTCTTCATCAGACCACTGGACTGATCCTCTCTTTGGTTCCAGTGAGGCTACTACAGTTGAAGAGGATGGCTGTTCATAACTGTAGGGTATTGCAACCCTAGATCTGGTGTTTCGGAAGACACCTTCTTCATGTACCAGGACTTTGCCCAAGCCAGGGCTGTAATCTGGATCTGGGGAGCTGTAGGGAGTGTCGTAGGACGCTTGTCTGCCCCTGCGCAGTTCTCGTCCTCTTTTGGTCATGTTAACGGATGCAGAGGGTAGATCTCGCGATACGCTCCTTTTGCGATGCTTCATCGGGGCCTGCGCCGTCAGTCGATCAAAAACTGACCATCGACTTGGAGGGGTGGCGGGGATTGGCGCTAGCGGCAATGGACCGAGTGGACTGTCACCAACTGACATCCCACTTGTTGACAACAGGAGGAAGAAGTTTGGAAAGATTCTGACTTCCGTTTGCTTGTCAAGAATTCCCGCAAGTCAGACCCTGTTGGGCCTAAATGAACCAGCGCAGAGGCTTTGTTGGATCATGCATAGGAGGATGTCCTGCTCCTTTTATCACCGCAGAGGGGATTAGCACAAAATAGTGCTTTAGTTCTAGCTTCGCGGCTAAGAACCTTGGGAGTGCCCTTGGATGTTGAAGCTGCATAAGCAACGCTATCAACGTTTAGGGACAATCCCTTAGCTCCGCTACAAAGCGCGAGCTTAGCGCTTGATGAACTAGGAAGCGAAGCACGTTGTGGTGCTTTATCCGCTATGCTGCTGCGAAGGCGATTAGCCTTAGATAGTGCTTTAGATCTTGATTCGCGGCTAAAAGCTTTGGAAACGCCCTTGGGCGCTGAAGCTGCATAAGCAACGCTATCAGCACTTAGGGACAATCCCTTAGCTTCGCTGCGAAGAGCGAGCTTAGTACTTGAAGAACTGGAGAACGAAGCAAGCTGTGGTGCTTTGGTTCCAGCTTCGCGGCTATGAACATCGTGCGTACCCTGTGGTACAGTAGCTACGCTCATGAGAGCGAGGCTGGCGCGAGGCGTTACCGCTCTTGAATTAGGCGAAGGTATGGTCGCCGCTGTGACTTCGCGGCTAGCAGCATTGTTGGAGCAGGCAGGCATCTTGCCTTTTTCTTCGCGAGAGAGACGCACTTGTGGCGCAGCTACGCCTGAGGCTTTATACAGAGCCTTCTGCTTTGGCCTCCACATCTGCTTTGACAAGGGAGGCATAGGTTCACAGGGAACCTGACTAGCCACACGCGAGGCTGAGGGGTGTTCGCAGGATTCTACTTCCGGTTTCTGCTTCGAAACCTTGGCCATGGAGACCTTTCTATGCTTTCGTGCATAAGCATTAGACCACCCCCAGAGAGGACTTCTTCAAATTTTTCTTGTTCGAAGTGAACGACCAGGTTCTCGAAAGTGATGGACTTGCACTGCGGGCCTGCTTCCTTGTTGCACCAGAGGACCGCAGTAGGCTCGCAGAGAGCCTTATTTGTCTCCGCAGAGACTTGCTTTGAAGATTTAGCCAGAGAGGCTCTGGCCACATTGGCTTCCTTGAATTCAGAGATAGACCTGAAGGTCTGTTCGTCGCATTGCGACACTTGATTCTCAGCAGTGGAGAATTCGTTCCCCAGTGGAGTCGCCATCTTGTTTTCCATTGATTTGCAAAGGGGAAAACTTAAAAAAAAGGGTCGAGGAGCTAAATTACAAGTATTCTAAAAATATTATAAGTAGATCTCCTCTGAGATTCTGGAGAAGTGTGCCGGTAGGAGTTTGGTCAGCGCGCGACCACTTTGTCCCTTTGACGATGCGAGCGATAAGATTCCTTTCTCGCCTGGTTCGGGGAATCGGAGAACAGAAGGTTGGTAGAACCCCCTTGTGACTTCTCAAAATCGCCTTCGCTTAGGAATTCCTTCTCGCCTGGTTCCGGAGATTCCTTGAGAAGTATTAGGGTATCAGCACCCTGATTAGAGAAGCAGTTCTCTAAAGTCTCTGAATTCTTGGAAGTAAGAGAATAGCTCTCTGTTTAGCCTCTCTCTCTCTATGCGCGCGGTGCGTCCTCGTCTCGTCTCCTCTCGTGCCGGGGGTCCTCTCTCCTTGTGCCCTTGGTGGGCTATTTATAGGGAGAGCAAGAATATAATTGTCCCTTAAAAATATGGAAACAGGTTGAATCAAATCTGTTCAAATCTGGAAAGTAGCCTTGCTGCGAGGCTAGAATTAGCTTCTGCGAAGCTAGAAGTAGCAGGTAGATCGGTCCCCTGATTTATTTTGATCCTTTTCATATAATTGAAAGATTTCCCTTGATCCTCTTACTCGTTTTAGGAGAGTCAAGAGATTATGGCAAGCAACGGCCAAATTTGATCTCAGATTTGATCTTGATTAGATTTGATCTTGATCTGAATAGATTTGATTTCATCTGGAGATTTAATTGGTCAAAGGTTGACCATAACAGACCCGCAGCGGAGCTGCCGCGTCGAGCTCACAGCGGAGCTGGAAGGCGCATCTGGCGAAGTCAGAAGAAAGTTCTTCAGCGGAGCTAGATAACATCTGTGGCGAAGCTACCGAACATCCTTCTGCGCGGTTGCGTGTGGCTTCGAGCGAAGCTAACTCTCTCTGCGAAGTTAACTGAGCATTTCAGGCGAAGCTGTAAGTTAGCTTCCTGACAGAGTTGTGAATGGCTTCAAGGCGAAGTTGGATGATCTTAGCCTCAGGCGAGGCTATCCCTTTGGGCTCATGTGATGCTAAGTGTTAGCATCTTAGACCTGCTGAGGTCTATTTAGAGACAATCCGGGCTCACCGTCCGCTTTACTGGATCAGTAGAGTCCAAGTTGCTTCTTTGTCCCTCGGGGGATGGGTGAAAACTGGTCGTCAGCTTATCTGTCACTTGTCTTTTGTAAATGTCAACAAGTATAGAACTGATCGTCAGCTTGTCTGTCACTTGTCTTTTGTAAATGTCAACATGTTTAGACATTGTTCGGGCCAGTCAGCTTATCTGTCACTTGTCTTTTGTAAATGTCAACATGTTTAGACACTGTTCAGACCAGTCATGATCTTGTCTTTTTTAAAGGTCAACAAATGGAAGTCCTTAATTAGGCATAAATTCTCATTACACTAAAGAAATCAATCGTTTATATCAATCTTGGCCCCTAAATTTAGTTTCATTGATACAAAATCAAAAACCACAAAAACCGAACTTTCTGAAAGTATTAGGCATAAAATTCTCAGCCCATCATATATCAAAACAAAATAGCTGATCCTCTTTATGTTTAAAAGAATTTTGCCATATATGTTTTCTGCATGATATCTAACCTTCTCATGTACCTTCTTCTCAAAGAAAATAAATAAATAGATATACAAAAAACTTAGGCAAAGAAGTATCAATTGCGCAACTATCAGCAGAGATAAGTATCTAAACTAAAACCATGGGGATTTTATATCATAGTTCATTAAGAAAGTCTTGGGTCTCTTTTACTGCGCCTAAGAGCAAGAGTAACGACCGGAAACAATCAAAAGGGAACCACTATATATAAACTTAACAATGCCAATGGCAAGGGCTGCCAAGTATGCGTTAATATCAGTACTTTAGCATCTCAATTTAACTTTTCTGATAAAGGATCAAAACCATGAACAGTTTGTTTTAAGAAACTATCAGCCATAAAATTCTCATCACGCCATATGTCATAATGGAATAGCTAAACATATTGATCTGTTAACAATTTTGGCTCGTAGCTTTACTGACTACTACCTAAAGGATATACGTTCTTCTCAAAATAAATAAATAAATACATGAATCCGTAAAAAAGATGTATCAATTGCAAGCTTATCCATATGAAAGAAGCATCTAAACTTAAACTTTGAGAGAATCAAATTTATAGTTCACCAGCAAAATCATGGGCCTCGTTTAGATGAACCTAAGTAAGGATAACAACGGGAAATCACTAAAAGAAATAACTATTTGTTGGGTTAACAATGTCAACAAGTAAGAATCAACTTTACTTCCTATGGAACATAATAAAACCACAAACAACTTATCTTTAACAAACTATTAGACAAAATCCTCATCACGCCATATACCAAAGCAGAACATTTACCCATTTTGATCTCTTAAGAATTTTGCTGCATAGCTTTTCTGAACACTATTTGACCTTCTCGTGTACCTTATTTTAAAAGTAAATAAATAAATATACGAAACCTATAGAAAAGAAGTACCAATTCTTAACCCACCACAAAAGAAGTATCTAAACTAAAATCTGCAGACAATTCATATTGTAGTTGATTAAGGAAAACAGTGCCCCTCTTCTAACTGCACCCAAAGATATGTTTTTCAGTAAGGCCTAAATAAAACATTCATGGTTTCAACAAAATTATTCACAAACAAAAAAAAAAACATGTGGCCTCCTATAAACAGTGGCAAACTAAGCCTACAATAGACAAAAAAGAAGAAAAAATAAATATAAGTTCAACAACAACAAAATTTTATTCAATCTGAAGGAAGGCCTAAGTGACCACAATTACAGTAATCACTTCACCAGCAATCTAATTATCTTTTCTCTCTAAACTAGCCACATATATAGTCACAGAATTTTCTGTCGAACCTTTGATTTCCATCTGTATCTCTTCTTTCTGAAAACCCAAGTCCCTTCTGGACAAAAGCTGACCTCCCCTCACCTCATGTGAATATAGCTGCTGAATGGCCCTGCACTCACCTTGGCTGCAGACTTCTTTGCTAATTGAGGAGTCCCGAACACGTTCCAGAATCTCAATGTCTCATCCCCCGCCGCGGATGCAACTATACACCCATCTGGACTCTGCAGCAAAATTAAATCCAAACCCAAAAAAGCTTTTAGCCCACATTATCACAACACAACAATCATTAATCCTAATCAACCAATAATATCATTCAAAAAATTTTATCCATACCTGAGCAATGAACAAAACCTGTGAAGTGTGCCCAATGAGTTCTGCAATCTTAACCATTGATGGGTACTTCCAGAGTGTCAGCTGGTTATGAGTGAATCCATGGAAGCTCAGCAACTCCCTCTCATTCTTGTTCCACAGCAATGAGCACACCTGAGAGCCTGCGTCGACCGAATTGAGGCAAGCGCCGGTGCGAGTGTTCCAGAACATGATGCACCGGTCATTGTCACCCCCACCCGAAGCCAGCAGATTACTCTGGAATGGGCACCAGGCAAAGGCCTTGACGGCGGCCATGTGGTCCTCAAAGCGGTACACCCACTGGTTCTGGCCCGGGGCTGCAGTTGATGAGGCCATCGACAGGTCCCAGATGTGGAGCAGACTGTCATTGCCTCCACTGGCCAGCTACTGGCCTGAGCCAGACCACTTGAGCCCGCAGACCTCCTTAGTGTGTCCCTGGTAAGTCTGGATGGCATGAGACCGGGTCCGCACATCATTGTTGACTATCTTGCCATCCATGCCACTGGTTGTTAGGATGTTATTGTTCCAGGCTAGAGACCCAACTCGAGTTCGGTGCACCCCTCTCAAAGTCCTCAGCTAGTAGAAATTGCAATAGAAAAAAATGTTAAGTAGTTGATTTCAGGAGACAATAGGCAATAAAGCAATGAAATCATGAAACCAAAGATAATATAGCTTGACTTACAGTGTAACAATAGAAATATAGTGAAAATGACATAATATAGTAGAATTTATAACAGAACTGTTGTTCAGCTTATAGTTAATTTCAAGCAATGTTTTTTCTTTTGATTAATAATTCTAAGCATTACAAGAACAAAATTTTGCTACAATTTATACACTTTTCAGTAGTGACTGAACTACGTTGATCAAATGAATGAAAATCAACTTTAAGTTAGCAGAACTGTATTTGACATAAAATGATCAAATTCAATTTTAACGGAGTAGATATTTTAGGAGATGAAAAAAAGAGATCCCCCACCACCACCACACACACACACACAAAACCAAAAAAACGAGCAAGGGGAACAGGGGAAGAGGACTAACCGGGTGATTATTGCTTGAGTCCCACAACAGAATGTGCGAATTGTTGAGGCCAACGGCAATATACTACCCATCAGGAGCCCAGCTAACGCTTGTAACAGGTCCAGTGTCCTCATCAATGGTCACAAGCTCAAAGGCTGACCCATCCGATGCATTCCACAAGTAGACCGTGTTCCCAAGGGCAATCGACAGCACATTGCTGCTCCCCCAATCAAGAAGATTGAAGTAGTAGTCATCAACGAGATCCAGAGCATCCAATGTCCTCTCTGGTGTCTGCAAATAATTTTCAAAGAACCAAGAACAAGTGCAAGTCAGAAAACAATCAATCACATAAGAATTTAATAATGGTGTACTATTACTCACTTGAGAAATGTATCTCCGCTTGCTGGACTTGGTCACATGAGAGGATACCATAGATTTGAACAAGAAACTGTGAGTGGCAGCGGCAGGCTTGCTCTTGAAGGCGAGGATTCGGGTCGGTTGTCGAAAAGAGTCTCTGCGAGCAGTTTCCTGTAGAGCAGTTTCGAAGGGGATGAAGCAGCTGTATTATTCTCCCTCTCCTTCTGCCTTCTTGATTATGTTAGCTGGTAGTGAGCGAAGCCGGAGTCCATTGCAGAAGGATCTGGTATGAATCTGTCGCTCTGCAAATTAACCAAATAAGAAAACCAACAATTTAACAAAACTGAGTCATGAAAATTTGAAGATGAAACAAGCTGTGAAACCTTCAAGAATTTAAAACTGAGAAGAATTATTACCTACTTAAGAGAAATTTACGATCATATTACAGGGAAAAAATGAGAACTTCTCCCACTAGTAAAATCTCAGGAAAATCTAAAGAACCAATACAACTTCAATAAATATTTTATTCCTAAGCGTTCCAAAATCCCAAAAACGCCAGAAATACAATAAAAAGGAACAAAAAAAAATACCAATTTTATTACAAGAAAAGGAAAGAAAGGGGGGAAATTAAAGAACAACCATAAATTTTCAAAAAGAGCCCAACTCTGTTGAAATTTCTTCTGTTAATAAAATACCCAGATGAAAATCTTATTGAAAAAAAGAATCTCTAAAAACCCAACATAACCCACAAACACCAAAGACAAGAGGCCCATAATCAGAAAGGAAAAACAATAGATTTTTTAGCAAGAAAAACTGAATCTTTAACCACCAAACATAAAGAAAATAAAAACCCAGAAAGAATAAAGGATTCTTGGGATGAAAGAGGCTTACATTGCCATGCCTCGAAGCTGGGTTCGAGGATCGAAGTGGAGGGATATAGAACGTGGAAGCGACTGCTCGAAGAGGCGCCCGATGATGTCTCGATCTCGATTTCATCTTCTCAGAGGAGATTGAAGCCAAAGATCCTGCGTCCATTGTTAGCAAAAACACAAGAAAACCTACAAAGAAACTAAAACCCTAACAAATAAACAGGGAATAAACAATCAAAGTATTGGTTAGTAGCGCAACAGCAGTCACAAAAAAGAGAGGAGGATTCTTGAGAGCTTCGTTGAGAAAAAATGGCCTTTTCTCCTTTCTTCTTCTTTCTTGCAGAGCGAGGAAAGAGAAGAGAGAGGAGAGAGAGTTTGAGATGAAGAGAGAGAGAGAGAGATAGAGAGAGAGAGAGAGAGAGTTGCAATGGAGAGGTTGCGTCCGGCGTCCGCGTTTATATATGTTTGGAAGTTTTTAAATTTTTTTTTCAAACAGCTGTTACGGATCTAAACCGATCAGTTTGGTTCGGGTTCAAGCAAATCTGAATCCGAATCAAATCGGATCCGGACACGGGTTCGGTCACACTCACACTCTCAGATTTGGGTCAGGCCAACGAATAGTTCCCTTTTCCAGCGCCTTCCTTTTATGAACAAAAGCCTGCTCTCTTTCCTCACTACTTCCTCTCAAACCAACCGTCAAGCAGGATAGCAGGGACTCCTGTTGAAGTGAGACAACCAAACCACTTGTAGATTGGGACCCCCTACAAAGGGAAAATGATATTCCTGATACTGGTTTTGTGGATTAATCTACCCCGGAATACCACCATCTGTCTCCGATCCCTGTGCTTTTTCAACCTCGGTTAATGTAGTAGTGTTGACTCCTCTCCTATGAGAATAGTAAGGATTCTTCGGCCACTCCCCGTGTTCTTTTCAATGCTTTGCTTGGGGCACCGAGCACGGTGAGAGGCGGCTGCTCACCTCGCCCCCTGGTGTACGAAGGCAGCGAAGGAAGAGGAGTACAACTGTCACTTGTGAAGCGAACAATGCGTCAGCGCTCAAACAAAGCAAAGGGGATCCCGTACACTCTCTGTTCTGTGGTGCCCCTAGCGCAGTGCCCAAACTTACCCACTGATCTGAGGTATCCACCAATATTATTATTGAATGTTAGCCATAAAAAAAAGAAGCCCTGTGCTTTCTTCGACACAGTTCTTGAAGCAGCGAACACAGGAACCGCGCGAACAGCAAAGCAAGTAGCCCACGCGAGAACGCGGTTACAGCGTTAAGGGAAGGTAGTGCAAGTGTTATTGCCAGGGAGCAGTGCGCAGTGTATAGCGTGTGTTGCACCCTCTTGCGTTCATTAGCGGGTTCAAGGAGCGTGTTGTCGCATTAAGACTTTGGAGAGCGGTAGTAGCGTGTGCGGGCTAGAGCAGTATAGCGCAGTAAGCGTTAATGCCTTGTTTTCGAGCTGCAAAGCGCGCTATTTGCGTTGTGAGCTGCGGAGCGCTCCTTCTTTTTAGTTTTTCTTCTTCTTCATTCATTCTTCTCAAAAGAATTGGTGGGTAGGTAAAGGTAAAGGCGCGCAACGTTTTTCATGACCCTACTTTCCCCTCTGGGCCTGAAGTGTGTAATGTCGTATATGAAGAAAAGATGGTCTTGTTAGGATGAAACCTAAGAAGGTAACAAAATGTACGTTCGGACAGAAGAAGCGAGGGGAGAAATTTAACCTACCAGGCCGGGACTAAAATCTAGTTTTCAAATAAAATATGGGGTATAGAATGGATCTGCTTCAACCGGAATCGTTGCCCGACCAGTAGCTGAGGATGGTGAGGAAGAATGGAAGAAAGAAGAAGAAGGGCGCGTTTTTTTTATTTATATAGTAAAGTATAGTTATGACGTGATTATAGTATATTATGGTATAGTTATCAGTTTAGTTAGGAGAGGGGAGTATATAGTATCGTATAAGTGGGAAGAAGGAAATTCTATAAGCTAGGTGGCTCGGTAGGGTAAGGCGCTTGATGAGAGAAACCAACTCCAAGTAAAGCAGTAAGAAAACTGTTCTTTGCGGTAGGTACCGTCAGTAAGCGAGGTGGGTAAACGGTTCCAAGAGGGGAGAATCCTAGCAAGCTTTTTAGACCAGGGGTAAGCAAAAGACTCGTTTATAAGAAGCTGATAACTCAAGCGTTACCAAAGGTCAATAATTACAGGTACTCGAGGGAAAGAAAAATTTGGAAGAAATGATAGTTGCAAAAAATTAAGTAGATCAGATAATGTTTCATTCCTGTTACTGCTGGGCCAGTTGTATACAAATCTTTCTTTGCGGTTAGCTCTTGAGGTGGCGTAGGTCAACATTTCTCCATCTATGGCTTTGACTACATCATCTGACGTACTTTTGCTCGCTTATAATGTTGTGCACTGCTCCACTTCCATATCCGTCGAACTGATCATGATCTTACTCTCACTTGTAGATGTGGCTATACGAGTATTTAGGTATTAGTCATTCACGTTTACCAGAGAATGTCCCTAGAGGCGTCACCTAGAGGGATGAGGTGATCGTACTGCTTCTGGCGCCACAACATGCACCACCAGGGGCTGTTTTTCAGACAGGAGTTTGATACCTTGACTCCTCAGCAGGTAAGCTTGTTCTTCCGAGAGATTTCCTTCATCATTTGCGGGGATGATTGATTGATGCTATGTGGATGTAGATCACCTGGAGGCCTTTTATAGATAAGCTTTACACTGCTAGGCCAGCTGCAGAGCTATATCTGATCCGTACTTCCTTGCCCGAGTGGAGCTGATATACCTGGACCACGTCGAGCGGTACCTGGGTGAGAAGTGTTACAGAAGTTTGGGATCGATCAATCAGTTTCTGACTGCCACCCCAATCCTTCCATGCATTATGGATGGGTGGAGCTGCTAGATATAGCTTACTGAACACTTTCAGAGATCAGATTAGGTACTTCAATCCTGGAGGATACTTCTTCAAGATGCATTGCGAGGACTATGTTGAGTGGTATGCGTTAGTGTCCACAGGACGTATGCGTCCTCATAACATGAGTATCGGGTAGGTCCTTCACTTGCGGGTCGTTCGCGAGTTGAACTCGCTCTCTTGCCACGCCTTTCACTCACTCGCTTGAGTTAGACTCAGTCACTCTTTTTGGAGGATCGTTCATTCTTCACTCTCTTGCTATATTACCCGCAGGGAGTGCAGCAACCGACGGTGCATATTATCATATAGAAACAAGCGAAGCATAGCGATTCGTACTACCAGAAAAGTGTCGCGGAACAGCAGGCAATAGAGTTAGTTTACGGGGTAGGGAAGAGCAAGCGCAGCGAATCACATAAAGTTGCCCCTACCTGCTAGCACAGATGGATAGGACAGGCAAAGCGCAAAGGGATGGATGTCTGAGCAGTTGAAAGAGTCGGTCTTGAAATCGAAGTATTGATAGGTAATACCGAGGGTTCGAATCCCTCTCCATCCACGAGGTCATAAGTTCTCTCTTGCGTTATCTATATATAAGAACAAATCAGACCGACTCGACTGATATGATGGATGGAATGGGTAGACGATTGAGGTCATTGTGTGTTGATTTAGTTAGGATTTTGTCTCCCTTTCTTCCTCTTCCGCCCGGTGTGGATTACCTGTGGGAGCGGGGTTGAAGATCTTGTCGTCATGAGTGGTTGATAACTGCGATTGTAGTTTGATTTAGGAACTCCCAACGTTGTGAGGCTTAACAGATAAAGAAAATAATAGAAACTTTCGGGTATAAGATAAAGGCGTTGTTAAGCCCTCGTATCTATCTTAGAAACAAACACGTGAACTATATACTTTAAAACATTATCCCAAAGTGGTGGATAGACCTTAATATCAATTGACGCTTATATTCACCCCGGCTTGTACCAAAGTCTATAGTACTCCCGGGGCCATCGTATAGTCTCTTTCCTTGTTCTCTCCAAGTGAGATCGCTTTCATTTCAATGAACTTTTTCCCCTATACCTATAGTACACCCTGAGATTTATGGTTCAGAGAGCATGAGTATGTGGGACTTCTTTCTTAGGTAACCCATAAAGGCCTATGAAGCTAAGAAAGAAAAATAGACTTTCTAAATTTATCTCCTGTGGAGCGGAGGGTGGATTCTTAAGGTTTTGCTGATCCATTTCCTGGAAGTAATACAAATGTCGTTGGTCGCCCTTAAGGATACAGGAGTATAGTATATTGTATCGCCCTTTATATAGAAGTAACCCAAGCCGACGCAATATAGTTCCGATTGACGGGGTTTGCGGTAAAAGTCAAATACTCCCATCAAAGATAGGTGTCAAACTTTTTCTATTATGTCCGAACTATATTGTCATGGAGTATAGTAGGAAGGCCATTCAGTTTGTATACATTCCCTAAATGACTGAACGAATGGTACATTTCACCCAGAGACGTCCTGAAGGACTAGTTCATATGGTTAGAATCATCACCCATTATAGATCATTGCTCCTTTTTTTAACGGGAAAAAATATAAGCCTATTTTTTCAAGCGTTCACTGACAGTCCTTCGTATTCTCTTATAGTCAACCCTTATGGGAGCTATACTCAATGGGTCCCGTAGTTTTATAGCTCCAAGTCATAGTGAAAAATACACCTAAAGGGGGGGTAAATAGGTGTAAGGCTAATCTAATGACAAATGATGCGGAATTAAAAACTAATTGCAACACACTTAATGTAACCAAAGAGTGTAGCCGAATTTCCGGTGATGGGCTCTAGACTATCTCCTCTAAATAAGAGTTGAGGTGCTATATGAAGCTCTCTTGGTTCAACATTAGTAAGGCACACAAACAATACCAAGCATATATATGATATGAACAATATGAAACAATGCAAGGCATAAAAGAGAGGTTTAGAGATAGTGGATCAATCGCAAACACCAATATATGTTTCTAGATTCGAGCCACTGCTCTACGTTCCCGCCTTCACACAGAAGGATTTTCACTATACGTCCACACAAGACTTCCCATACAGGGAACCTCCACTAAGGATTTGGTAAATACAAACTAGGAGTACACAACTCCTCTCTCCAACAATACAACCTTTACACAAGAGGCAATGCACAATAACTATCACCTCACACAAGAGGGATAAGGCACTAAGCCAAACAACCACAATCACCTCACACTAGAGGGATAGGTACAAAGCCAAACTCCACAACAATCACCTCTACACTTAGCGGGATACTAACAAACCCAAATCTCCTCCACAATCACCTCTACACTTAGAGGGATAACCACAAACCTAAAGCAAAGAAAGATTACAACTCTTGGTGATCACAAAGATCACAAACAACCTTGGTGATCACAATAGACCACAAACCAATTTTCCTCGCAAAACAAGATCCTATAGATAAGATAGAGTTGATAGCTCAAGTGTGAGAAAACTAAGTGTTTGAAAAACAAATCACAAAAAAAAACACTTGGGAAAAACTCTAGAATGAAATAGAAATGAAGATCAAAACAATTTCCTAAAGACTTTATTTTTCTTTGATTAAAAACAAATAAAAGATAAATCTTTTAGCCCAAAAACTCTTTGAAAACTTTTTGCTAAATCACTAGGAAAGATAGGAATTTTTGTTCTTAAAATTCTTAATGAAAACAGCCCAAGGGATGGGTATTTATAACCCATTCTAAAAACTAGCCGTTGGCAATCTAGAAAAGCCAGATTTGCCCTTCCGGTCGACCGGCCGGTCGACCGGCTAACGGTCATATTTCTGATCGTTGTGCCTCCGGTCGACCGCCCAGTCGACCGGGCTAAGCTATCATATTTCTGACCGTTGTGTCTCCGGTCGACTGAGCCAAACCATCGGTCGACCGCCGGTCGACCAAGCACCCGAGAGTGGGGTGCTTTCAGTCGGTCGATCGCGCGGTCGACCGGCCGTTGTAGCTGGCCTTTATGCACGTCTCGTGCACATCGGTCGATCGATCGGGTCGACTGCCAGCTGATCTGGCTGGGATTTTTCACGGATTAAAAACTTGTTTTTTAAGTTCCATAAAATCCCATAAAATCGCATAAATTCCACAAAAATAAGTTCTTATAAGATCTTTGAATAACAAATATGTGTAACTAAAATTCAACACATATTATAAACAATTTGAACCATTTTTGTGATATTGAAATTTGGCCTTTAAACAAAAACCGTATTTTCAAAAATCAAACTTTGAAATGGAAAACCGTTTTCTCCAAACTTGTATAAATACAAAAACATGATATTGAAACAAATTTGAAGCACATTGTATATGGATAGAATCCAATATACATGTAATTGATATATCCATATTTTTGACATGAATCCAAAACCGGTTAAACCGAAAACCAATAAACTTTAAATTTGCGTGTGTGTGAACTTGAGCATATTAACACTATCTACCTTTACACAAGATCTAAACATAAACTAAACAAACCGAGGTCTTCTTATAGAACTCCTTCTCCAAGTCGACTCGATTCAAACACGATCCAATGAGCTTGACTCCAACCGAGTGCTAGATGTAATCTTGACGGGCGAGCTCTTGAATTTACATGTGTTAGTTTCAAAACTCCTTTGTTGAATCCAAACACCTACTAAGATCTTGATCAAATATCTAAACGAATTAAGGACAAGATCATTAGTAAACTATAACTACATGAGTTAATCATCATCAAAACTAGAGTGAAGGGCTTTTGGGCCAACAATCTCCCCTTTTTTATGATGACAAAACTCATGAGTTATATATGCATAGATTAAAGATAAGCTTCATGGAAGCTCCCCTTAACTCATGCATTGAAATAAACATAAAGATATTCAATGAATGCTCATAAATTAAACACAAACATATATGCATAAATGGAAATAAACATGCATAAACTCACCAAATTCTTTTCCCCCTTTTTGCATAAACGAGGAAATAAAATAAACATGCATATATAAATTCATCAAATACTTTTCCCATTTTTTGTCAATTCATCAACAAAGGGATAAAAACAAATCAAACAATAAAGTTATATATGCGATATACATTCATGAAGAGGAGAGACATAAAGTTAGCTCCCCCTGCATACATGCATTATATAAAAAGAGTAACTAGACCCTAACCACATAAAGCATAATATACAATGTATAGGTAGAGATGTGAAGCTCCCCTACACACGTGTATTACATAGAGAAGAGAGGTCAAGCTCCTTAATATGAGATACACTCAACATGATTCTATATATAGAGAAGATGTTAAGCTTCTCTTACATATCATTAATATATATCAAAACTTTATGAAACCTCTTTAAAACAACTTTATGATACCAATTTAAAATATCTTGTAAAATTTTGATACCAATAGAAAATGAAACATTGTACGTTTTTGATACCAATTGAAATATATATTGTAAATTTTGATACCAATTGAAAGTAAAAACCAAATTTTTGGTTAAACACAACTCATTTTGCAATAAGGATATCAAATTGAGAATAATACCAACTTAAGATTATTGATACCAATATTGAAAATGGTAGCATATACCAAAACAAAGTATTTTTCATCATAAAGAGTGCGAGTAAGATACCAATTGAAAATAAAATCGATTGAAAGATAAAACACGAATGTTTCTCCCCCTTTATGAAATACTAATAAAAACAATACATAAGCTTGCATAAAATACCAATTGAAAAATAATTGACATTAAGGACTAAATCAAGCTTAGCATAAACATAATTTATACTTTAAGATATAAAGATATTGTAAGCACAATCAAATCGTATATATATGTATGAAAATGAATATACTGAAATTGATACTAATTGAAGTCTGAAGCATACATATATAGAAAAACACAAATATGAGTATACAAACATAAAAATTTCAATTGTGATACCGATTGAAAATATAATGAGAATCAAGTGTATAACTCATACCTACCACCCTATTCATGCACATATTTAAATAGATTTTCAATTTTGAGCATACAAGGCATGGTCGCCCATCCATCCGCCCTTAGAAGGAAAGGGTTTTTAAAAATATGAATTTGAAAATAATTTTAACACAATTGAAAACTCTTCCAAAATGAAGAATTGGGTAACTAAATTTATGATAATCTTGTAAACTAGTATGAAGTTTTTCAAGCAAGAAATAAAACATGAAAAATATGAAAATTTAATTTTCATCAAAATAATACAAACTTCATGGTATATGTATGTTTTGTTTAAACTAGAAGTATACATACATATCCTAACACAAATAAGTCCATAATAAAAATTTGCTTGAAAAGCAAGTGACTCTAAGATAGACATGTATATCTAAAGTTTTGGCAAAATTAATATATACATGAAGCTAAACACATTATCATGAAAATTATGTGCGAAAAATAGGGAATACAAGTTAAAATGCAAGAATCATAAAGCATAGGCTATACAAGTACATCTAATGGGTACAAATAAGCAATTAAGCATAACACATAAATAATCAAATGTGCCTCATTAGTTGTACATGTATAGACACAAGTTTTAATGAAAACTACATTTAAACAAGTAATCAAAACATGAAGTACAAAAATAAGTATGACCATTATAGTAAATGCACGTGCTTTAGAGTTAAGATATACACAATAGTTAAATTAAAGTGAGAACACAAGATAATGATCCATATAAACATGGATGTATCTCAAATACTACATATGTATATCACAAGTCTAATTAACATGGTTTTTAACATAACAATCATGAAAAATCAAAACATGCTAAAAATCAATCAATGAAAGCATGTACACTAAATGAGAGTTAGAGATAGTTACCAAAACCATTAGGGCTTATCTCTAGGTCTCCAAACCATGGTGGTCCTCCCACCAAACTTTCCTTGAAAGTGATGCATCTAAAATTGTCATCATTTAGCTCAGAACGCATCCACCATCAAGGCACCATTACTCTCACGTCAAGCGAGAGCCCACACCTACATGAAATAAAATAGGAGTCCATTTTAGTACCCATACCTTATTGGGTCCATGAGGGTTAGTACCTTTCTAACCCAAACAAATCTATTTACAAAATTTGAATCATTAATTCTATCATAACAAAATTTTGCCAGGTGGCCCTTACGTCCGCAATGTGTACAAGTGTACACATGAGCATACCTAGTGTCATGTGTGTGAACATGAGAAGCATGTGTATGCCGTGTTGGTGTGCATGAATATGAGGTGCATGTTTCTTGTAAAACATAGATTCCAATTTCTTATGATCCAAAGCACATAGGCTCAAAGTAGAGCCCAAACAATCTACACTCTTCTTTAACACAATTGTATCATTTTACTTTTTGAAGAAGAAGTGGAGCAAGCATTATGTTTATAACTAGTGGAAGAAGCAACAGGAACTTGACAAACATGAGAAGACAAATATTTTTTAAAGTTTTATTTTCATTTGAAACTATATTCAATTTCTTTAAAATTAAAGCAATTTATTTTTCAAGGATTCATTCTCTTTTAAAACAAAAATAAGTTTTGAAGATAGAGCCTCATTTTTCTTTAAAACAATGTCACAGTCATTTTTATTTTTCAAAATTTTGTTTTCATTTAGAGCAAGGTCAAGTTGGGATTTCAATGAGTCCCTTTCAATTGAAATCTCATCCCTCTCTTGCAAAATATTATCAAGTTTAGAAGACAAATTTTTATTTCTTCTTTTAATCCAAAACTTTTCTTTTTCAAAAGTTTATACTTTTCTAACAAGTTTTCACAAACAATAGATAGTTCTTCATTTAATGCGTCAGCATCAATATAATCATCACCTAAAGAACTAGCACAATCATCTAGATGAGTTTCTGAGTGTCTCAAGGGAGTCATTCCCTTGGACCATGTAGCAAGCTTGGTCGGACTCATCTCCACTAGATTCCTCCTCCGCATATTTCGTCGTTTGAACCTTGGGAGAGGTCAAAGTGTTCCACACTGCAAAAGCGAAATCACAATGAGAAACCATAGACAAATATTCTTTGCTTAGAGTGCGTCTAAGTGCCTCTTGGGCTTGTGCATTGGCCTCTATATGCTTGTTATTACCAAGATAGGATTTCTTGGTAGTAGCAAGGTAAACATGCATACCTAGGGTTTTTAAATAAGCACTTATCCTAAGTTTCCATATATCGATGTTAGAAACATCAAATATAGGAGGGGCAAGATAATCCATGAGTATATAAACTATCTGTGCAAATAAAAATGTAGATTAGCTAACCAAGATCTCACTCCTAGGTGGTTAAACCTAATATCAGGAGCGTAGGCTCTGATACCAATTGAAAAATATACCTAGAGGGGGGGTGAATAGGTGTAAGGCTAATCTAATGACAAATGATGCGGAATTAAAAACTAATTACAACACATTTAGTGTAACCAATGAGTGTAACCGAATTCCCGGTGACGGACTCTGGACCATCTCCTCTAAATTCCTCTAAATAAGAGTTGAGGTGCTATATGAAGCTCTGTTGGTTTAACACTAGTGAGGCACACAAACAATGCCTAACATATATATGATATGAACAATATGAAACAATGCAAGGTATAAATGAGAGAGTTTAGAGATAGTGAATCAATCGCAAAGACCAAGATATGTTTCAAGATTCAAGCCACTACTCTACGTCCCCGCCTTCACACAAAAGAATTTCCACTATACGTCCACACAGGACTTTCCACACAGAGAACCTCCAGGATTTGGCAAATACAAACTAAGAGTACACAACTTCTCTCTCTTCAATAACACAACCTCTACACAAGAGGTAAGGCACAACAACTATCACCTTACACAAGAGGGAAAAGGCACTGAGCCAAACAGCCACAATCACCTCACACTAGAGGGATAGGCACAAAGCCAAACTCCACCACAATCACCTCTACACTTAGAGGGATACCAACAACCCAAATCTCCTCCACAATCACCTCTACACTTAGAGGGATAACCACAAACCCAAAGCAAAGAAAGATTAAACTCTTGGTGATCACAAAGATCATAAATAACCTTAGTGATCACAATAGACCACAGACCAATTTTCCTCACAAATTAAGATCCTATAGATAGGATAAGTTGATAGCTCAAGTGTGAGAAAACTAGCTGTTTGAAAAATAAATCACAAAGAAAAACACTTGGAAAAACTCTAGAATGAAATAGAAATGAAGATCAAAACAATTTCCCAAAGACTCTCTTTTCTTTGATTTTCCAAACACTTTAAAAAAAATAAAAGATAAATATTTTAGCCTAAAAACTCTTTGAAAACTTGTTTCTAAAACACTAAGAATTTTTGCTCTTAAAATTCTTAATGAAAATAGCCCAAGGATGGGTATTTATAACCCATTCCAAAACTAGCCGTTGGTAATCTGAAAAAGCCAGATTTGCCCTTCCGGTCGACCGACCAACGATCATATTTCTGACCGTTGTGCCTCCGGTCAACCGCCCGGTCGATCGGGCCAAGCCATCAGTCAACCGCCTGGTCGACCGGCCAGCACCGAGTGTGGGTGCTTTCAGTCGGTCGACCGCGCGGTCGACCGGCCGTTGTGGCTGGCCTTTGTGCACGTCTCGTACACATCGGTCGACCGATCCAATCGACTGACCACTGGTCCGGTCGACCGGTCCGATCGACCACCAGCTGATCTGGCTGGGATTTTTCAGGGATTAAAAACTTGTCTTTTTAACTTCCATAAAATCCCATAAAATCACATATCCACAAAAATAAGTTCTTGTAAGATCTTTGAATAACAAATATGTGTGACTAAAATTCAACACATATTACAAACAATTTAAACCATTTTTGTGATATTGAAATTTGGCCTTTAAACAAATACCGTATTTTCCAAACCCAAACTTTGAAATGGAAACCGTTTTCTCCAAACTAGTATAAATAAAAAACATGATATTGAAACAAATTTGAAGCATATTGTATATGGATAGAATCCAATATACATGTAATTGATATATCTATGTTTTTGACATGAAATACGAAACTGTAAGTTCACCTAGGGGGGGTGAATAGGTGATGGCTAATCTAATGTCACTTAATGCCAAATAATGCGGAAGCTAAAAACATTATGACCTAATTAAATCTTTTACACTAACACCACGTATAACAAAAGAGTGTTGCCGAATTCCCGTGAAGGGCTCTGGACAAACTCCTCTAGATTCCCTTGAATGGGTTGAGGTACCGCGTTGGCTCTCTTGGTTGAATACAAGTGTTAGTCAACAATCCCAAGTAATATATCAATATGAGCACAAGGAATATATCATGCATATAAAGGTAAAGACAAGATAAGTAATGCAAGATATAAACAAGGAGATAGAGAGAGAGAGAGAGAAATGGCAATCGCAAACACAAGGGTATGTTTCGAGGTTCGAGCACACTTGCTCTACATCCCCGCCTACGACACACGAAGGATTTCCACTATGCAAGATCCCACTGGATCTCTCCTCGGTGCCGCAACACCTACAAGCCTCGGACACCTAGTCCCGTACACACGCAAGCCCACCGGCTCGCCGAGGCCGTACCTCAATCAACCGAGTCCGCACCTGAACTCAAACAACGCGGACACACACGTCCGCCTCCTCAAAGTACAAAGTAGAACTTTGGTGATCACAACTCTTGATCACCTAAAATCCTCTCATAATAACACTCCCTATAGGGTAGATATAGCAATGGAAAGCTCAAGTGTTGTGTGAGAAAACAAGGAAAAGAATGGTGGAGGAAAACTCAAAGAATCACTTTTACACACTCTAAATAAAATCTCCCTTTTGATTGGAAGTATTAGCACTCAATTTTGTGGAGAAAAACTCTTCTGAAAGAATGGGAAAAACTAGCTCTAAAGTCTCCAAAATCTTAGCTCAAAACAATGACAAGAACCCCCAATTTATAGGCTGCCAAAAACTAGCCGTTGGGGCCTGTCAGGCCTGCCGGTCGACCGTGCGGTCGACCGCCAACGGTCAGAAATCCGACCGTTGGAGCCACGGTCGACCGCCCGGGTCGACCGAGCAACTGGAGCAGAGAGCGAACTCTCTGTCGGTCGACCCGTACGGTCGGCCGAACTTTCCAGAGAGCAGAGCTCTCTGGAGCGGTCGACCCGTACGGTCGGCCGTCCTCCAGTGCACAAAGGCGTGCACATCTGTGCACGTCGGTCGACCCAGCCGGTCGACCGACTTCAGACCAAGTCGACTATAAAGAAGGTCAAGTCGACTTATCTGAAGCCTGAACAATTTTATGGGATTAAAAAGTTTGTCTTTTTGGCTCAAATAAAATCTCATAAAATACTTAAAAATCTACAAAAATAGTTTTACCAATATACTTTGATATACAAACATGCTTGCACAAAATCAAGGCATGTTATAAAAGATTGGACTATTTTTGTAACTTGGAAATATTTGGCTCATGATAAAAACTGTATTTTTCTAAAACATGTTTTTCCAAAATAATATTTTTCAAAATGAAAGTCTTTTCTAAATCTGAAAATTCTTTTATGAAAAGACAATTCTATCAAGAGTGTGTGTGTGATAAATACTTGAGCAATCCACCAACTATCTATCCTTTACATTATACTCTAAAACAAAAACAAAATCTTATACCTAGACACAAGTCTTCATCTTCTTGAAGTCTTCACATGAAGGCTTCTCATCTTCTTGACTTGGTCCAAGCTTGATCCAAAAGCTCCTTGGATCACACCGTGCTAGCTCCAAATCTTGACATTTTATCCTTTGTTGAGCTATGCACCTACTAAGATCTTGATAATGAATCTGTCACTAATTAAACACAAGATCATTAGTAAACATAACTTCATGAGTTGATCATCATCAAAACTAGGGTGATAGGCCTTTGGGCCAACAATCTCCCCCTTTTTGATGATGACAAAACTCATGAAGTTATATATGCATGGATTAAAGTAAAGCTTCAAAGAAGCTCCCCCTTAACTCATGCATAGACATAAATAATAATGTATGACAATGAAGCTCATAAATATGTATGCAAGTATGGAGATAAAACATGCAACAAGTATAAATCAAAATCTTTTTCTCCTATTTGCAATACAAAAATATATATGCATAAACATAAATCTTACTCAACATGCATATATAAATCTTACTCAACATGCATATAAGTCTCAAATTCTTCTCCCTTTTTGTCAATCATCAACAAAGGGGTAAAAGTAAAATCAAATCAAACAAATTTTTCTCCCCCTTTTTGTCAAAAATAAAGAGATCAAGAAGGGGTAAAACAAATCAAAAATTTTGAATTTTCTTTAAAATTTTGAACTTTCTTAATAAAACACATTTTGAGATATCAAATCAACATGAATCTATTTTTTTATTTTGATATCATTTTGAAACATATTGCATAAGCTTTAAGAAGTACCAATTGAAAGTTGAATTAAGCTTAGCAAATAGATCACATATATGTATGAAAAGATAATACCAATAGAAATTGATATAATTTAAATTTGAAAGCATTCATACATACAATCAAATATGAGTATATAAAATCATATTGATACCAATTGAAAATATCCAATAATACCAATTGAAGAGTAAGCTTATCATATACTCTACCATATGAAGAATATGCACTAGTTAATATGAAAATGTTTTAAAAACTAGTACGGAATCCTTCAAGCAAGGAATAAGCAAAAATGTCAATTAATCTCAATATTCCTTTAAATCATCACACATTTTTTTATTAAAAACGAAATTTTATATTTCGAGATATATGTATGTTTTGACAACACAATAAGTATACATACATATCTCTTAAACACAATTGAGTCCATATAAATAGATTTGCATTAAAGGCAAATGACTCAAGAGGTATACATGTATATCTTAAAGTTTGGCAAAATACACATATACATGAAATGAAAACACATGATCATAAATCAAATCCAAAAAGTGGGAATACAAGTTTAAAGATGTATGGATCATCAAAACCAAGCAATACACGCACATTTCATGGGTTCAAATAAGCATTCAAGCACAAATATAAATAGATTTATTTGTGGCCATGATATGTACAAGTATAAATCCTAGTGTTGACAAAAACTAACATATAAACTAATATTCAAATCATGAAGCATCAAATAAATTTTGAGAACACAAAAGAATTAATCCATAAAAATAGGATCATGTGAAAATCTTATAAATTAATAGAAGAATAGATAACTAGTTTAAATTGATTTTGAATAACTAGTTAAAGATCCTTCAAATAACATCAAATCATATGTTTTTCATGACTTATACTAAATACATAAAGTTCAAGCACTCATAGTCCATAAGCTCAAAATTATCTTGAAAAGTAAAAGATGAGTGTTCAAAGGTTATGTAAATGGCATTTTCATGAAAATAGACAATGAAGCTCAATCAAACATGAATCTCATTTTTAGACAAGACATGAAATTTTATTCTCATTAAAAACAAATCAACTCAAAATCATTTTCATAAAATCAACAAACTTCTAGGTATATGTATGATTTATCCAAATCTAACAATATGCATACATATCCCAAATACAAAAGAGTCTATCAAATGTATTTGCATGAAGGCAAGAGACTCACGGGTATACATGTATATTTATTAGATTTGAATTTAAAATATATACATGAAGTAAAGTCATAAAGATTGGCAATGCATGTATAAATGAGAGAATCATCAAAACTAGTCTATACATATGCATATAGTGGGTACAAATGAGCATGAAGTGCAAAAGTATATAAAACAAATGTAGCTCACTATTTGTACATGTATAATACAAGTTTTGATAAAAACTACATCTAAGCATGGTATTACCACATGAAGCACATACAACACAAAACATGAACATGCTATGAATATATGAATGAACAAGCATGAACATAAATAGTAGGAGTTTAGAGATTGTTACCAATACCAAGCTCCTAACATGGTGGTTGTCCCACCAAAGCTCCTTGATAGTGATGCATCCCAAAAGTATGTCCATCATGTCCAAGTGCATCCACTACCAAGGCACCAATCTTCTCACGTTTTGTGAGAGCCCTCACCTACATCAAAAGCAAATAGTGGGGGTTTTGGTACCTATATTTTCTTGGGTCCTTTGGGGTTAGTCTTGTTGTAAGGAACCCAAACATTTTTATAATTAGCAAAATTTAGAGAATAATATTATCATAACAAAACTTTGCTAAATGGCCTTTGCGCCACAATGTGTACATACGTACACCTTAGTATGCTTATGTGTGTGTATGATCATGGTGTGCAACATAAGCATGATGATGTGCATGAAAGGATGGAGTTTGTTTCTTTGAAAACAAAGACTTCAATTTAGTGTGATTGAATGCACAAGAGTTCAAAGTTGAACTCAATTATCCATTTTATTTTTCAAATTCTTAATCTCATTAGTGGTGGCATGAAAAGCATGATGAGATAAAGAATCATTTTTCTTTTTCTTTTCGAGACAAATCTTTTTCTTATTCACAAATCTTTCTTTTTAAAGAATTATTTTCTTGAAAAATAACTTCTTTTTGTTTTTCCACCAAATCAATTTTATCCTTCAAAATAGTGTTCCCTTCACACAAATCATTTAGTTTAGACATGAGGGAAACATTTTCATTTTTCAAAACTTCATTTTCTTTTCTAAGCATGCAATGTTATCTCTAAAAGAATCATGTTCATTATGCATGCAAGCAATATTCTTTTTCAAATTTTTGTTATCTTTCTTAATCATGTCATATTTCTCTAATAGTTGTTGACAAAAAGAAGCAAGTTCATCATATGACATGTCATTATCCTCATCCTCGGATTCGGTAGTTACCTCAAGGGGGTTATCCCTTGGACCATATAGCACTTGTTGGAGATGTCGCTTCCAACATCCGAGTCACTCCCGGCATAATGTAGATCCTTTTCGCTAAGGGAGGTGAGGGTGTTCCATACTACAAAAGCCGAATCAAAGTTAGAAACCCTAGATAAATATTCATCATTTAGGGTTGACTTGATAGCATGAAGGACTTTTGCATTAGCCTCAAAGTACTTGCTATTATTAACATATGAATCATTAGTAGTAGCAAGATAAACATGAATGCCTAGGGCCTTGAGGTACAAAGACATCTTAACCTTCCAAATTTGGATGTTAAGAATGTCAAAGGTGGGTGGTGACATGAAATCCATGGTGTGTGTATAAATGTTGTGATTAGCCTATAAATGAGGATCTTTAACTCTAGGTTGTTAGACCCAATATCAAGAGCACTAGCTCTGATACCAATTGTAAGTTCACCTAGAGGGGGGGTGAATAGGTGATGGCTAATCTAATGGTCACTTAATGCCAAATAATGCGGAAGCTAAAAATAATTATGACCTAATTAAATCTTTTACACTAAACACCACGTATAACCAAAGAGTGTTGCCGAATTTCCCGTGAAGGGCTCTGGACAAACTCCTCTAGATTCCCCTTGAATGGGTTGAGGTGCCGCGTTGGCTCTCTTGGTTGAATACAAGTGTTAGTCAACAATCCCAAGCAATATATCAATATGAGCACAAGGAATATATCATGCATATAAAGGTAAAGACAAGATAAGTAATGCAAGATATAAACAAGGAGATAGAGAGAGAGAGAAATGGCAATCGCAAACACAAGGGTATGTTTCGAGGTTCGAGCACACTTGCTCTACATCCCGCCTTCGACACACGAAGGATTTCCACTATGCAAGATCCCACTGGATCTCTCCTCGGTGCCGCAACACCTACAAGCCCTCAGACTCCCTAGTCCCATACATACGCAAGCCCACCGGCTCGCCGAGGCCGCACCTCAATCAACCGAGTCCGCACCCGAACTCAAAACAACGCGGACACACACCGTCCGCCTCCTCAAAGTACAAAGTAGAACTTTGGTGATCACAACTTTTGATCACCTAAAATCCTCTCACAATAACACTCCCTATAGGGTAGATATCGCAATGGAAAGCTCAAGTGTTGTGTGAGAAAACAAGGAAAAGAATGGTGGAGGAAAACTCAAAGAATCACTTTTACACACTCTAAATAAAATCTTCCCTTTTGATTGGAAGTATTAGCACTCAATTTTGTGGAGAAAAACTCTTCTGAAAGAATGGAAAAAACTGGCTCTAAAAGTCTCCAAAATTTTAGCTCAAAACAATGACAAGAACCCCCAATTTATAGGCTGCCAGAAACTAGCCGTTGGGGCCTGTCAAGCCTGCCGGTCGACCCGTGCGGTCGACCGCCAATGATCAAAAATCCGACCATTGGAGCCACGGTCGACCGCCCGGGTCGACCGAGCAACTGGAGCAGAGAGCGAACTCTCTGTCGGTCGACCCGTACGGTCGGCCGAACTTTCCAGAGAGCAGAGCTCTCTGGAGCAGTCGACCCGTACGATCGGCCGTCCTCCAGTGCACAAAGGCGTGCACATCTGTGCACGTCGGTGGACCCACCGGTCGACCGACCGACTTCAGACCAAGTCGACTATAAGAAGGTCAAGTCGACTTATCTGAAGCCTGAAACAATTTTCTGGGATTAAAAAGTTTGTCTTTTTGGCTCAAATAAAATCCCATAAAATACTTAAAAATCTACAAAAATAGTTTTACCAATATACTTTGATATACAAACATGCTTGCACAAAATCAAGGCATGTTATAAAAGATTGGACTATTTTTGTAACTTGGAAATATTTGGCTCATGATAAAAACTGGATTTTTCTAAAACATGTTTTTCCAAAACAATATTTTTTCAAAATGAAAGTCTTTTCTAAATCTGAAAATCTTTTATGAAAAGACAATTCTATCAAGAGTGTGTGTGTGATAAATATTTGAGCAATCCACCAACTATCTATCCTTTACATTATACTCTAAAACAAAAACAAAATCTTATACCTAGACACAAGTCTTCATCTTCTTAAAGTCTTCACTTGAAAGGCTTCTCATCTTCTTGACTTGGTCCAAGCTTGATCCAAAAGCTCCTTGGATCACACCGTGCTAGCTCCAAATCTTGACATTTATCCTTGTTGAGCTATGCACCTACTAAGATCTTGATAATGAATCTGTCACTAATTAAACACAAGATCATTAGTAAACATAACTTCATGAGTTGATCATCATCAAAACTAGGGTGATAGGCCTTTGGGCCAACAAAAACCAGTTAAACCGAAAACAAAAACTTTAAACTTGTATGTGTGTGTGAACTTGAGCATATCAACACTATCTACCTTTACACAAGATCTAAACATAAACTAAACAACCGAGTCTTCTTGTAGAACTCCTTCTTCAAGTCGACTCGATCCAAACACGATCTAACGAGCTTGACTCCAACTGAGTGCTGGATGCACGCTTGACGTGCGAGCTCTTAAATCTACTTGTGTTCGCTCCAAAACTCCTTTGTTGAAGTCAAACGCCTACTAAGATCTTGATCAAATATCTGAAACTAATTAAGCACAAAATCATTAGTAAACTATAACTACATGAGTTAATCATCATCAAAATTAGAGTGAATGGCCTTTGGGCCAACACATAGTACCAAAACCGTCCAGGACATTCGATGTTGTTGGCAAGAAAAACCCATGACCCTAAATATTCAGATGATCAAAAAGAAGGAAAAGCATCCTCTTCACAATAAGATGCTGAAGTATAGTATGAATTCTTTTGAGATTAAAGAACCCATGGATCAGCAAAGGCTTGGGTATAGAGATACCATACTATAAAGTCTTGTATTATATATATATTATATATATATATATATATATATATATATATATATATATATATATATATATATATATAGTATCAAATCTCGCCTTTGAATATATGCTTGGTCAGTTGCTTAAAATTGAAAGAGAGGGTAAGACAGTAGGGCATCAAGCCCATGAACTGCCTTGAAAGACAGCCAAAGGACCGAGAGGAGAGTTAATAATACTACCAACCAACAACTAGCAACTACAGGGCGAGGAAATACTACTTGAAAGCGAAAGCGGGAATGAATACTTTAAGTCGAATCGAGATCTAGCCCTTTGAGACAGGATACGATGAGTATTCCAAAAAAGTGCTTGAGTTGGTGTTCAATGGATGTCGTTCATTCCGTGTAGTCAAGCATGAAAACTCCGGAGCAAACAGGAGCCCAGAAGAACTACATGAAACAAGCTACTACAGAAGGCAGGTAGCCTATACAGAGGAGCCGGAACCCTTAGTGGAGTATTGTTCTCGTAGTGAGCTTTCATAAGGCAGTTCAAACAATAGCAGATAGTGAAATAAAGAGATCAAATCATATTTCTAGCTTAAAATAGGACTGGAATAAGGCAAGGCTGTTACAACAGTACCTTCTAGTGAAAGAGAAAAGAGAGAAGCGCTTATCGTAGGACTAGAATAAGGTTGTGTGCTTTCATGAGGCTGTTCCAACTATTGTTTACCATAGGACAGCTCCACAGTAAAAGTAGTTTCAAGCCAGGGTGGGCATTCACTTTATAGCTTATTGTAGTGTACTTATTATATGTGTGCTTATCCATATGAGTGGTTCAAAGCTGCATATTACGATTCACGTCTGTTTTCAGCTTTCTCTTGGCTTCTTTCCCTTGGCTTTCAGCTGCTTTAAGGTCCGAGCTTTCAGCTTCCATACCAACTAACTACAGAAGCAGAAAGGAGCTAGGAATGACTATTAGAAGGGAGGAAGGGAGGCAAGTGATTAGTCTACAATTCTGTATTTTTTATATCACATTTTCCTAACGATTTATGAAGAAATAACGTTTCTCACCCGTGTTTTGGTCTCTTTTGCATATAATCAAGATTAGAAGGGCAAAAGGGTAATAAAAGCTTAATTAATCCCATTTTTGAGTAATTAAATCCGGATTTCTTAGAGGCCAAGTTAGAGAGTTTCTAAAAGATACATCAAATCTAGACATTAGCACGAATTTGACGAGAACCCGGATCCAAACACCCGGATCCAACGATACCTGAAAGATCCTAGAAGAGAGACGTGACTGCTCGCCTAATCCAGGGACCTAAGTCCTTGGTATAAGCCGCGCTTTCGCGGCCATCCTAGCAAGCCACACGTTAATTTTTGACGCGTGGCTTCGTCTCGTCTTTTAGAGGCTTCACTTGCCTATAAAAAGCCCTACAGAGGATCTGAGACGAGATTCTGAGAGCAATAGCTGGGGTTTTCTCTTTAGTGTAGGTTAGTATAGTTCTTCTTCTTTCTTTTGTATTTTGTTTTCTCTTTTAGATTTATGTATTAGGGCTGAGATGATTCAGAGAGAGATAGAGAGATATTGATGTAATAGAGAGTGACAATCTATGTAAAGGTGTCTCCTTTCACCTCTATTGTAATCTTCTCTATCTTCTACATGATGTTTAGCTAGTTTTTCTTCTCATGGTGACTAACTACTAGCCACTAACAAGCTAACCACTTACTTGATAATCCACATGAATCTAATAGCATCTACAAGGCCTTGCTCTTACAAGGGCCATTGATGGCCCATGATGATGGATTCTAACATTTAACATCTAACCACTAACTTGCTAATATGCAATGCTAACTTTATTTCGTGCTCTCCTCTAATCAGTTTTGATGATTTAATAGTAACTTGCATCTTGTTTTATGGTTTGGATATTGATGAACAATCTTATGTGCCATGCTTTGTTCATCTTTTGAAGCCAAGGATTAGTGATGGCCAAGAATTCATGTGAGGCAACTATCACTAAGAGGTTAGCATGGTAGTGGAGCAATTAGCAGTTAGAAATCATGAGCTTTCTTTTATAACTTTTCTTCTTATTTTCATTTTGTTTTAAAAACCATTCTTCAACATAAAAATACCATTTTTATTTCATATTGTTTCCATCTCCTATTTCTTCTACTTCTTCTTTTCTTTTATTTTGTTTTTAAATAATTTTCTAAACAACTTCACCACACTTTACACTTCTTTTTTTACTTTATTTTTTACTACCTTGTTTTCTTCCACTGATTCCAACCTTCTTCTTTATTATTTTCACGTCACCGTTTTCATCACTGAAAATCACCTAGAGGGGGGTGAATAGGTGATAATGCTAATCAATGCACAATTTAAAATATGATGCAACAATCGCCCAAATAAGACTAAGAGCTGAATGCTCCGTGAAGGGTTCTGAACTCCTTCCTCCTGATTCCTCGTGAAATGAGTTGGAGGTGCGCAATGCAACCTTGTTGTATGGGACAATGATTGACAAGATGAATGACAACAAGTGAATATAGCAATGACAATTAAAAGCAAGCAACAATAGCAATGAAAGTAGTGCAAGAACAAGGAAAGTAAACCAAACGCAAACACAAAGAATTGTTATCGAGGTTCGAGCACCCAGCTCTACTTTCCCGCCTTCCCCAGAAGGATTCCAACCACTTCCACTATCACAAAGATGTCACAAATATACCAGAGTACCCAACTCCACAATCTCAAGTACAAGTTCTCTCTTGGTAGTCAAAAGACTACAAACTTTCTCTTTCAAATTCTCTTCCCTTACAAAGGTCCTTAGAGAACAATGAGTAGGAATGAAGCTCTTGTGTGCAAAGAGAAAAGAAAATGAAATCAGAGAATTCTTGAAAACACTTCAGAAATTGAGAGAGAATTTCAGCACAAAACCAAGAACCAAGTCTTTTTGAAAGCCTTAAACTTGTGGAAATTTTGATAATTTTTCTAGTAACCAAACTCTCCCTAAACACCCCTATTTATAGGAGAGGGCTAGGGTTTAAAGATAAAACATTTTAAGGCTAATCAGAATGTATTAAAACCAAAACATGTCACTTAAACACACTTAAGTGAGAAAAGGACAAAAATAAATCTGCTCAGAAAACTAGCCGTTACTGTTCAAACGGCTAGTCCGGTCGACCGGCCCGGTCGACCGCTAGTACAAAAAAAAATAGCCGTTGTAGGCTACGGTTGACCAGCCCGGTCGACCCAAACAAACAGAGAGCAAAGTGTTACAGTCAGGCAGGTCTCGGTCGACCGTCACGGTCGACCGTGAAACGTGCACACTGATACGTGCATTTGCCAGAACCTCGGTCGACTCGGGCGGTCGACCGGCAAAGCCTGACATAGGCACGGTCGACTCGGGCGGTCGACCGCTCAGGCCAAAAATCAAATTTCAAACAGAATTTTGAGGAGATGAATATTTTTACCAAAAGATGTTTTAAATAGAATAAGTATAAAACATAAATATGGATTTACAGGCAGAGGATTTGTATCAAAATATTTTTGTATAATTTATATGAATTAAACTTAGAAATAGATGTGCGCAAAACGTGTGTGATGGAGCTTCAAACCTATTAACTATTCTTTAACAAAACTCTAAACTAAAAACAATCTAATAATTTATCTTGAGCAATCTTGAAGTCTTGAGCCAAGCTATGCCTTGCTAGAGCCTTCATTTCTATGTTCCTTCTATGATGTCCAATATGCCTTCTTTGCTTCATGAACCTAGAAATTCTTGCAATAGCTAAGCAATGGCCTCCAAATATGATACAAACCTGAAACTTATCTTAACAAACTAATTAGTACCAAATAGCTCCTATTTGGTTTGTTATCATCAAAACTCTAACATTTGAGAGTGTAACCTTATGGGCCAACAATCTCCCCCTTTTTGATGATGACAAAACAAATAGGCTATAAACAAATATAGGGGAGGAGAAAACTCCCCCTCAAATTATGCTATATTAAACAAGGAAAAACAATGTAATTTGTAATTTGCAAGTAAATATCATGAAACCAAAAACCATGAAATATAAAACACTTGTAAAACACTTAAACTCAAATTACAAGAATTCATGAAAACACATCAAAAACTAAAAACATAAACTAAAAACATATATGAACTCACATGGAACCATAACCATATGAACTCATAATTCTTATCATAAAAACTCATTCTCCCCCTTTTTGTCATACATCAAAAAGGGTTATGAAAACATTTTTATTCAATAACACAAACATTAAGTTCACCACAAATGAAGGAAAATCTAGCAAAATCAAGTGGTTTAGTGAAAATATCGGCTAATTGTAAATCCGTAGAAACATAATCAATATCTATATCTCCTTTCTCAAAATGATCTCTAAGAAAGTGATATCTAATCTCAATGTGCTTGGTCTTACTATGTTGATTTGCATTCTTTGTCATGTGTATAGTACTAGTATTATCACAAAATATTTTTATATGGTTATAATGCAAATCATAATCAAGGAGAGTATGTTTCATCCAAAGGACTTGTGCGCAACAAGCTCCCGCGGCAACATACTCCGCCTCGGCGGTTGAGAGAGCTACGGAATTTTGTTTCCTAGAGGACCATGAAACAAGACAATTACCAAGAAATTGACATGTCCCACTAGTACTCTTTCTGTCTACTCTACAACCCGCATAGTCGGCATCCGAATAACTCGTCATTGAGAAATCTCCGGTTTTCAGATACCATAGACCCATTCCAATCGTTCCATTAATATAACGAATAATGCGTTTTACCGCAATAAGATGAGACTCTTTGGGACACGATTGAAATCTAGTACAAAGACACACACTAAACAGATATCCGGCCTACTTGCCATCAAATACAAAAGACTACCTATCATGCTTCTATATAATTTAATATCAACATTTTTACCTTGGTCATCCCTATCAAGCTTGGTGGTAGTTGCCATGGGAGTGTTGCAAACTTTGAGTCTTCAAGTCCAAACCTCTTTACGAGTTCCTTTGCGTATTTGGCTTGACATATGAAGTTCCCATCTTGCAATTGCTTGATTTGGAGTCCAAGAAAGAAATTAAGCTCACCCATTGAAGACATTTCAAACTCACATTGCATAACCTTTTCAAATTCCTTGCATAAAAACTCATTAATAGAACCAAAAATTTTATCATCGACATAAATTTGCACAATTAAAATGTCATTATCAACATGCTTAGTGAATAGTGTTGTATCTACTTTGCCTTTAATAAAATCATTTGAAATGAGAAAACTAGAAAGCCTTTCATACCAAGCTCTTGAGCTTGTTTCAATCCATACAAAGCTTTATCAAGTTTAATAACAAAATCGGGATGAACATGATCAACAAAACCGGGAGGTTGAGCAACAAAAACTTCTTCATTTATAAAACCATTCAAAAATGCACTTTTCACATCCATTTGAAAAAGTTTAAAATTTTTGAAAGATGCAAAATCTAGTGTCATCCGTATGGCTTCAAGCCGTGCTACGGGTACAAAGGTCTCTTCAAAGTCAATTCCCTCAACTTGAGTGTAACCTTGGGCCACTAACCTAGCCTTATTCCTAATCACATTTCCGGACTCATCCATCTTGTTTCTAAAGATCCACTTAGTACCAATTATTGGTCTATCGTGGGGCCTAGGAACAAGGTGCCAAACTTGGTTGTGCTCAAATTGATTGAGTTCCTCTTGCATGGCTAGCAACCAATATGAGTCCGCCTCGGCTTCGAGGATGCTTTTGGGTTCAAAATGAGAAATGAAAGCAAAGTTACCACATAGGTCATGGAGTTTGGAGCGAGTTGTTACCCCTTTAGATGCATCACCTAAGATGAGCTCCTTGGGATGATTTGTAGCGTATCTCCAAGCTTTAGGAAGCGGTTGAGAGCTTTCCTCTTTATCCTCTTGAACATCACCAATTGATTCTAGTTTTTCTTCTTGAGCGGGTGAGTCCTTCAAGGATAGTCTCTCCATGTCTTCTCCTAATGGGTCAATCTCTACAACATTCTCAACAACCACATTAGATTCTTCAAATTTAACATGCATGGATTCTTCAATGGTAAGTGAAGATCTATTGAATACTCTATAAGCTTTACTAGTTGTAGAATATCCAACAAAGATTGCTTCATAAGCCTTAGCATCAAATTTACCCAAATTATCTTTAGTGTTCAAAACAAAACACTTACAACCAAAAACTTTGAAATATGCAACATTAGGTTTTCTAGAATGATACATTTCAAAAGATGTTTTGGAAGAATTTTTACACAAATAAATACGATTTGATATATAGCATGCGGTGTTTACGGCCTCGGCCCATAGATATTGAGGGAGGTCATACTCACTTATCATTGTCCTAGCCATCTCTTGAAGTGTTCTATTTTTCCTTTCTACAACTCCATTTTGTTGTAGAGTTCTAGGACAAGACATTTCATGCTTAATTCCCTTTTCATCACAATAAGTCATGAAGAGTTGGTTAACAAACTCACCACCTCTATCACTCCTTATTCTCAAAATCGAAAAACCCTTTTCTTTTTCAACTCTTTTTCGAAATTCTTAAAATGAGAAAAAGTTTGATCTTTGTGTTCCAAGAAGAAACCCAAGTGAAACGGAAAAAATCATCAACCAAAAATATGCATATCTACTACCATTTAAATCTTAGTTTTAGTAGGTCCAAAAAGATCCATATGAATTAATTCTAAAGGCCTAGTTGACATGATATCCTTGATTGGTTTGAAGGAAGACTTGGTTTGTTTCCCAAGTTGGCACGCACCACAAATGCGGTCTTTCTCAAACTTCAAGTAAGGTATACCCTTCACCAATTCCTTTGAATTAATCCTAGAAAGATGGTCAAAAGATGCATGTCCTAATCTTCTATGCCAAAGCCAAGAATTTTCATCAAAAGCATTTAAGCATTTAGTAGAACATTCCACATTAAGCATGTCAATGATATAAACATTATCATCACGAAAACCGGTGAGAATACAATCATTGGTTTTAACATCAAAAATCTTGCAAGAAGAATCATCAAAAACAACTTTAAGTCCACGATCACAAAATTGACTAATGCTAAGCAAATTATGTTTCAAACCATCAACAAGTACAACATTTTCTATAGTAGGAGATGAATCAATTTGAATGTTACCTATACCGATGATAGTGCCTTTGGAGTCATCCCCGAAGGTGACGAAGCCACCTTCCTCATACCTTGATAGGGTTGTAAAGTTGTTGATGTCCCATGTCATGTGTCTTGAACAACCACTATCAAGGTACCACCGCTCCCTACGTCTTGGAGCCTTGGTGTGTACCTACATCAAATAATTTAGGACTTGATTTTGATACCCACATTTTCTTGGGTCCTAAAGGGTTAGTTTCATTACCCAAACAAGATTATTTGATCTATTAACTTGGTCATAACAAATTTAGCTAAATGCCCATTCTTACCACAATATGTGCATCTATACACTCTACCATATTTAAAAGCATAGTGAGTGTGTGATTTATGAGCATGAGAATTGTGAGCATGAAAAGATTTAGCATGAGAAGTGTTATGTGTAGTGTGAGCATGAGTAGACTTAACATGTGAATCTTTAGCATGAGAGGTGTGCTTTTTAGAAATTTTTCTTCAAGTTTCTTAGTGTTAAAGCACAATCTTTTAAAACTTTTTCAAAATCAACCATTTTAGTTTTTAAAGAAGAAATTTCTTTTTCATCAATCTTAGGAAATTTAGCTTTACATGCAACTTTGTAAGCATTAAATTCATTTTGGGTAGAAATGAGGTTTGAAGAAATTTCATCTTTTTCTCTAGTAATTATAGCAAGTTGATTCTTAAGAAAAGCAACTTCTTTTTCTAATTTAGAGCATTCAATCTTTTTATTATCATAGGTTTCGGAGAGTTCAACAAAAGCATGAACAAGAACTCCTTACTTAATTCATCATCTTCATCATCAAGAGGTTGAGGGGTTACCTTTGGTGTGTTTGCCATGAAACACATATTCGCTATATCCGCCTCTTCCTCAGACTCGCTTTTCGAATCCCAAGTTGCCTTGTACGCTTTCTTTTCTTCCGTTTCTTTGGCTTGAAGGAGGAGGTCATCTTCTTCTTGAACTCCGGGCAATCCGCCATGATATGTCTGGGTTTTCGGCAATTGTAGCATATAATTCTTCTCTCCTCTTTGCCTTCAAATTTTCTTCGGAAGTTGAGCTTGTTCCTCCGGTACATTCTCTTTACATTGCGAACAAGTAGTGATAGCTCCTCATCTTCTTCTTCTTCTTCTTCATCGTCCTCAAGAGTGGATGAAGACTTGAAGGCTATGGACTTCTTCTTTAGCGGAGCGGCCTCTTCTCTTACCTTCTTTTCCATCTCATGGGTTTTTAGGTTCCCAATGAGACTAATGAGGTCCATTTCATCCTTGTCGTTCAATTCTTTCAAGGTGGTGGCCTTTATCTCCCATGATGTAGGAAGAGCCCGAATCACTTTTTGCACCTTTTGGTCATAGGAGATATCATCACCTAAGGAAGAAAGAGCATTGGTGATTTTAGTAAATCTAGTAATCATACAATCAATAGATTCTTCATCAATCATTTAAAAGACTCATATTGGGACCTCAAGAGATCTATCTTAGCTCTCTTGACTTGTGAAGTCCCTTCGTGTGTGACCAATAGATGTTGCCAAATCTCATAGGCGGATTGGCAATGAATTACCCGTGAAAGGTCATCCTCATTCAAGGCGGTTAAGAGGGAATTTTGGGCCTTGAAGTTAGCCTCATATTCTCTAAAGTTGAAGTCGGTCCATGTGCTCTCATCACTATCGGGTGCTACATAGGGTTTGGTCAAGGATTTAGCTACTAAGCTACCTAAAGATTGCAAAAAGATAGTCATCCTAACCTTCCAAATAGGGAAATTGAGTCCATCAAATTTAGGAGGGTTTGTTTTGATGTTATCGGCCATGTTTACTAGTGATGACAAATGGAATGCAAATGTTGATTAGCAAATTTTAAGGATCTCTCTATGGATGTTAAGCCAAAACCTAGAGTCCAAACTCTTATACCAATTGAAAATCACCTAGAGGGGGGGTGAATAGGTGATAATGCTAATCAATGCACAATTTAAAAATATGATGCAACAATCGCCCAAACAAGACTAAGAGCCGAATGCCCCGTGAAGGGTTCTGAACTCCTTCCTCCTGATTCCTCGTGAAATGAGTTGGAGGTGCGCAATGCAACCTTGTTGTATGGGACAATGATTGACAAGATGAATGACAACAAGTGAATATAGCAATGACAATTAAAAGCAAGCAACAATAGCAATGAAAGTAGTGCAAGAACAAGGAAAGTAAACCAAACGCAAACACAAAGAATTGTTATCGAGGTTCGAGCACCCAGCTCTACTTCCCCGCCTTCCCTAGAAGGATTCCAACCACTTCCACTATCACAAAGATGTCACAAATACACCGGAGTACCCAACTCCACAATCTCAAGTACAAGTTCTCTCTTGGTAGTCAAAAGACCACAAACTTTCTCTTTCAAAATTCTCTTCCCTTACAAAGGTCCTTAGAGAATAATGAGTAGGAATGAAGCTCTTGTGTGCAAAGAGAAAAGAAAATGAAATCAGAGAATTCTTGAAAACACTTCAGAAATTGAGAGAGAATTTCAGCACAAAAACCAAGAAACCAAGTCTTTTTGAAAGCCTTAAACTTGTGAAAATTTTGATAATTTTTCTAGTAACCAAACTCTCCCTAAACACCCTATTTATAGGAGAGGGCTAGGGTTTAAAGATAAAACATTTTTAAGGCTAATCAGAATGTATTAAAACCAAAACATGTCACATAAACACACTTAAGTGAGAAAAGGACAAAAATAAATCTGCTCAGAAAACTAGCCGTTACTGTTCAAACGGCTAGTCCGGTCGACCGGCCCGGTCGACCGCTAGTACAAAAAAAAATAGCCGTTGCAGGCTACGGTCGACCGGCCCGGTCGACCCAAACAAACAGAGAGCAAAGTGTTACAGTCAGGCAGGTCTCGGTCGACCGTCACGGTCGACCGTGAAACGTGCACACTGATACGTGCATTTGCCAGAACCTCGGTCGACTCGGGCGGTCGACCGGCAAAGCCTGACATAGGCACGGTCGACTCGGGCGGTCGACCGGCTCAGGCCAAAAATCAAATTTCAAACAAAATTTTGAGGAGATGAATATTTTTACCAAAAGATGTTTTAAATAGGAATAAGTATAAAACATAAATATGGATTTACAGGCAGAGGATTTTGTATCAAAATATTTTTGTATAATTTATATGAATTAAACTTAGAAATAAGATGTGCGCAAAAACGTGTGTGATGGAGCTTCAAACCTATTCACTATTCTTTAACAAAACTCTAAACTAAAAACAATCTAATAATTTATCTTGAGCAATCTTGAAGTCTTGAGCCAAGCTATACCTTGCTAGAGCCTTCATTTCTATGTTCCTTCTATGATGTCCAATATGCCTTCTTTGCTTCATGAACTTAGAAATTCTTGCAATAGCTAAGCAATGGCCTTCAAATATGGTATAAACCTGAAACTTATCTTAACAAACTAATTAGTACCAAATAGCTCCTATTTGGTTTGTTATCATCAAAACTCTAAACATTTGAAGAGTGTAACCTTATAGGCCAACAATCACCTCATCTACCTATCACTTCTGAATTTTCTTTTCTTTTCTTTTTCTCATTCGTAAACAAGAAGAAATTGTTTAACATATGACGTGAATAAGAACCATTAATTCTTCTATTGTCTTCCGTCCCTGTGGATTCAACCCGTTGAGCCAATACTATAACGAAAGTATCGAGGGAACATTAGAGCACACACTTTCACATTGATTTCATAAAACACACATTTTCAACCTCTAATTTCGCTTTGATCAAAATTTTGACGCCATTTCTAAGGACGGGAATGGTTTTGATTTCACATTTTTGTTAACATTTTATTCTTTGTTTTGGTGTGCAGGTCAATTTTTACCGAAACTTAATATTGAAGAACACCCATTAGCATTGTAGCTCCCTGCTCTTGAAAGCTAGGACCTTGCTTACACAGAAAAGCCACGCAAATGCAACTTTTATTGCGATTCTACGACAACCTTATGGCATTTGTGTATCTTGTTGTGCTGGGATGTGTAAATGTAATAGCTAGTGGATTTATATTGTTAGTTTCCTACTTTGATTGCCTAAACACTGCAATACAATATTTGGATGCTTTTAAAACAGTTTAGACATTTCCATATAGGCACGTGTCAAATTTTTATTTCAATATACTGTATTTTGTTCTGTTGTTGTGATCTGGACTGAGGTGTACATATGGCATTGTATATAGCATAAAACAAACACGTAGGTGATTTACTCGCTTTGTGTGTTACTTTATCTATATTGTACACTTGCACGAATTGAAATTAAGGGCAAAAGCTAATACAGATAAGGTGGGGAGTTCATCACCCTTCCTTAACCCAAAAACCACTTTCCCACTCACACAACCTAAGCCCTAATTTAAAAATTGATAGATGTTGGCTCTTAGAGATATCTCGGACTCATTAAAAGATTAACCGAGGGTGGAACTTGTTTGAATCATTCTCTTATAAAATCAGTGTCTTAGGTTAGGGATTAAGAGGTTATGCCTCGAAGATACCATGGTTTGGCGTAATTAAGGCCCGTTACTTACGTACGGATACCTCCTACCTATTTTATTTACTCCTACTTACCGATTAGCTTTTGGTCAGATTCATACAACAACCTCCCCCGAGTAATCTCCCAGTTAGGAGTCGGCTGAGTCTAGGTTACCCTAATATAGGCTTGGATTTGATTTTTTTTCTTTCTTTCTTTTTTGTTATTTGCTTTTTTTTGTTTGTGTTTGCTTGTAATATGGATCTCAATAATAATTTTTTCAATCCACATATGAATCTATACTTCACATCAACTCATTGTCGAATAGCTCTAACCCAGCTTTGAAAAACATAAACCAATCAAATAATCTGGATTGAATATATTTGACTCAATATAACCCATACCTCTTATTTAATGACCAACATTCTAAAATAATTTCAACTCTTCACAGAGTCGATGGGGACCATGTCCCCGAGGTCTTATTTTCAACCACCTTGTCCACAATTTTCACAATTCCCACAATATTTATTTCTCGATTTTGCTTCCCATACTTCTTTTTCTAGAATAACAAATTGAAAAAAAATCCAAATTAGAAAAGAGTATGGAAGCTGCACAAGCCATAATTGAGTCCCAACAAAACAAGCTCGACTCACAATATTCACAAACTTTTCCATATCATGCTTCATATATTTCTTTTCTACAAAACCCATAGAAGGAAAATCTGAGTTAGAAAAGAATATAGAAGCCATGCAAGAGGCGAGTGACAATTTCAAAAAATGTTGGACTCCCCAATTCCACAATATTTTCAAGATTCATACTTAGTCCCACCTATTCAAAAGAAAATCAATCGGTCTTGGATACGAGTATAGAACTCTTGCGTGAGACGACAATCTCAAAACTTGTTAGACTCACAATCTTCATAATTTTTTTCAAAACCAAGATTCCTACACTTCCTTTCTAAAACAACCACTTGAAGAAAGATCTAAGCTAGAAAAGAGTATAGAATCTTGCATGAGACATCACAATAATTTCAAAATCTTCTATCCAGTCTATCAATAGGTTAGAAACATAACTGAGTCAACTGGTCAATATTTGTAGGAATGAGGAAACTCACTTTTATCAACTTTTGACCAATCCAGATATCTCTAACTCTATCAATCTATACCAGGAATCATGTTGTTTTGAATACCAAGATTCAATTTCAGCACACCCATTTGAACTTGACCAAAATCAGAATTTTGAGAAGCACATTGATATTTTGGCAACTTATCCCTTTTCTGAAATTAAACCTGAGTATGAATATGATTCTAAAGCTTAACTTGGTAATTCAATTCACTTCTTGACTCAATATTGACTCCGGTATCATTGCCTGATTTCAATCCTTTTCCGGAGTCAGTATTGGATCCTGTGCCCATTCATCATGAAATTGAATCACCAATTTTTTTATGATCATCGTATTGAACTTGACCAATACCATACTTTTGAGAGTCACATTGACAAATTGACAAAATTTCCTTTCAAAGAAGTCGAACTCAGACAAGAATGTGACTTCGATCCTCAAATTTGTGATCCAATTCAAATTTCTGAATCAATATTGACTCCTGTTTTGCTACCCGATCTGAGTAACATTTTAGAGTCAGTTTTGATTCCCATACCTGTCATTCTTGAACTCGAATCACCAACCTTGGGAAATTGCCTTCCATTGTAGGGAAATGAATGTAGATATGAGTTTCAACTTCTTGATTTGGACCCACTTGTTGGCCCAAGGTTACAATCACCCGATTTATGATTTTGATGATAACAAAATATATGTGGTTATTTAGTACTAATTGAGTTCAATTGTTTAAATATATTTTAGGGTTCTAAGGATTCAAGGAGTTTTCTTCCTCTAAAGGAAGGTGTTGAAGACTCAAGTATAGTCAAGTAAGGGATTGAAGCTAATGACTCGATGTCGCTGTTGACACTCTAAAAAAGACAAGTTTCCTAGCTGGCCTGAACAATGTCTAACTTATTAACATCTACAAAAGACAAGTGGCAGACAAGCCGACAACCAGTTCTTCACCCATCTAAAAGGGGACGAATCAGTAACTTGG
>JAVJIF010005248.1:0-222682 GCA_038442645.1 Agave tequilana | reverse complement strand
AAAAAAAATTTGCAAAATACCCCACCCTAGGACCCCTAACGACTAAAAAAAAAAAACGTTGGGGGTGGGCTAGCCCATCCAGACCCGGGTTCGACCCAAGCGCGAAACGGACCCAGACGCGGCATAAGTTCAACGGGCCCGAAATGGCACTGGTGTGGCCTGGCCCGCCGTGTCGTGGGCCGCGTTATGCCCACCAGGGTACGCCCCGTGGAAAGGGGAGGGCTTGGGCCGGGTCTAGGCCCGGGTTACCCGGGTTGGTCGGGCGCGTGCCAACGTGGGTCAGGTCTCTGCAGGTTTGCAGGCCGGCCCGTTTCGCGCCCCTATTGCTGACCCATTGGCTGCGTCTTGTATTCAAGAAATCACTCGTTGCAGTTTGAAACAAAATGCATGTATAAAATTTTTAATTTCAGGGGTGTGGGCGGGAGAGAGTAACAATCGAGTTGGTAGGGTTTTTTTAACCCAAACTAATGACAGCAATAGTAGAAGACTGGAGCAAATAACCGCTGTCGACAGGCCTAGGTGTTGTCAAAAGTTGATACTTAGATACGCAGATATAGAGAGTAGAGTTATACAGACTGTCGACAACCCTATCGACAACTGTGGCTCATTCTGTCGACATGCCCCCCATGGCTATCAACAGCAGCAACCTGAGAGTTGGGTGTTCTGCAGTCTTGACAGACACGTATTCTGAGCGGTTTTCAAGTCAGATTCTGAGTTTGTTTCTAATTCGAATTTAGAGCTTTTAGTTTCCTTTTCTTCGTAGGCTCTCTGCCTTTACAAAGAGGGGTATTATCCCCATTGACCGTAACTTGAATTGAATTATTTGAATCAAAAGTTCTCCCTTTTGTTCCCGAGGGACGTAGGCAATTACCGAATCTCGTTAAATCTGTATTTTCTCCCTTGTTCTCGTTTGCTTTGTTCTTACTATTTGTGATTGTTCTATGGAAAAAAGTCTGGTGTTTGCATTAGACTTCCGGCAGTATTCTCAATAAGTGGCATAAGAGCTTTTCAGGTTTTCGACGGGGAGTTCGTTTGGGTAGAAGAGATCACTTTGAAAACTTGTGGATGGTTTCGTTTGGAGGTAAAGATTCGATCTTTATCTATTTTAATTTGTTTTCACTATTTGTTTCTGCATTGCTTTGTTAGATTTGTTGGAGGAGATGGCGGGAATAGTCAACCCACAATGCTTAGTTGCATGTGCACAAGCAGTCTGCTTGTGACACCACCGATCGACTGGCCCTAGGCCAAATAGCTATATTTTGTATATTATTTTTTTAAATCCCAATAAATTTATATAAAATCTACAAAAAATAAGTTCTTATGAATATATATGAGCACAAATATGTGTGATCAAAATCAACACATATTACAAACATGTGAACTTCTTATTGAGATGTTAAATACAATTTTGAAATATAAACTATATTAAACATTATTTTTCCAAAATTAAACTTTAATTGAAAATAAGTTTTTACAAAATTTGTATAAATACAAGAACAAGTTTCTCAAACATATTTGAAGCACCGATGTATATGGATAAAATTCAATGCATATATAAAACAATATGAACTTGTTTTGAGAATATATACTCATAAAATCAAAACATAATCTAGTTAAACCAAAATAGGTTAAACTGAAAACTAATTTCAAATTTTGGTGCATGTGTATGTGTATAAGCTTGCGCAACCAAAACTAATCTATACTTTACACAAATCTAGCCATTCTTACGAACTAGAGACTTCTTGTCGATGTGATCTTCTTCTTCACTTGACTCGATAAAAAACTTGATTCCTTTGAGTTAGATTCCTTCTTGAGTACTTGATGTGATCTCTATACTTGAGCTCTTGAATCAGTACATGTTAGCTTCAAACTTGACTTTGAGTTTTTTAAAGAAGTTAAATTCCAACTAATATGTTGATCAATATCTGAAACTTGAATAATACAAGATCATTAGTACTATAACTACATGAGTTAATTATCATCAAAACTAGAGTGATGAGCCTTCGGGCTAACAGTGAGGTATATACCTCAATTGAAGAAAAAATCTTATCTCAGTTGGTACCTTGAAAGTATTAGGTCTAGAGAAATATGATAGAGATGGTGTTCTCAAGATGCTTGGAGGCTCGATAGTTATGATGAAGGCCGTCAGACGCAATAACTCTATTACTTGAAGGGTAATATAGTTACAAGACAAGTGGTGACTTCTTTGGATCAAATGATGATTGTACGTAGCTATGACACATGAGGCTCGGACATACAAGTGAAAAATCTTTGCAAGCTCTAGCAAAGTAAGATTTCTTGAAAGATGTCAAGACCTGCAAATTGAAATTTTGTGAGCATTGCGTCATCAGTGAGAAGACCAAGGTGAAATTCGGCACTGCGATTCATCGCACTATGGGATTCTTGATTATATTCACAAGGATGTTTGGGAACCTGCCAAGACGATATGTATTGGAGGTAACAACTAGTTTGTGTCTTTTATTGATAAATTTTCTAGGCGATGTTGGGTATATATTATGAGACACAAAAGGAAAGTCTTAAAGTTGTTTGTGAGTGGAAAAAGAATGTGGAGAAGAATACGGGAAAAAAATTAAAATACTCCATTCAGACAATGGTCGTGAGTACACTAGTGATCTTTTCATATAGTTATACCTCGATGAGGCATAGAAAGGCACTTCACAAAGAGAGAGACATTGCAACAAAACAGGATGACCAAAAGAATGAGCATGACCCTGTTGGAGAAGGTTCATTGCATTTTATCCAATGCCAGATTATTGAAATCTTTTGGGCTAAGGCATTGGCGTATACTTGCCATCTCATTAAAAGGTTACCTTCGTCTGCGATAGGAGGAGAAACTCCTTTGAAAGTATGGTCAAGAAAGGTTCCACAAGCTATGACTCGCTTCAGATATTTGGTTGTCCGGCCTATTACCATGTCAAGTTAGACAAGTTGGGTCCGAGTGCAAGGAAATGTGTATTCGTGGTTTTCAAGAAAGGTGTGAAAGGCTATAAATTTTGAGATCCAAAGGACAAGAAGATGGCTACAAATTTTGAGATCCAAAGGACAAGAAAATCATCTTGAGCAGGGATGTCACATTCGACGAGGCTTCAATGGTGAAGCCTATGGACTCTCTATAGGTGGAGAGTGAGAAGACCAATAGGATAACGCAGTAGGTAGATAGTGATGCTACTCTACTATCTCCAGATAGCTTAGTATCATTCGAGAGCACACCTGAAGTGACACAGGGTGATGATCATGTAGCTGATAAGGATGTTGATGATGTTGAGGATCAATGACCGGTTATAGGTGATGTCTAAAATTCTGTTACCGTAGGAAGGACAAAAAGAAATCCAAGCAAGCCCAGCTGGCACACTACTAACATAATTGTGGCCTATACTTTTTCGGTCGTTGAGAAGGCAATCCCGTCTACATATAAGAAAGCTGAAATTAGTTTGGAGTCCAAGATGTGGAAGGATGCCATGATGGAAGAGATGAACTCTCTTCATAAGAACAACACTTGAGATTGATAGAATTACCTAAGGAAAAGAAGGTTATTGATTGTAAGTGGGTGTTCACGAAGAAGCAGGGATCTCTAGATGGTGATATTGTATGCTACAAGGCTAGATTGACAGCTAAAAGCTACGCCAGCGAGAAGTCATTGACTACAATGAGGTATTCTCACCTGTTGTAAAACGCTCGCCAATTTGGATATTGTTGACATTAGTGGCACAGTACGAGTTGGACCTTGATCAACTTGATGTGAAGACTGCCTTTCTCCATAGCGATCATAATGCGATCTTTAAGTTTTAGCCTATGGGGTTCAAGATGCAAGAAAAGAGAATATGATGTGCAAGTTGAAGAAATCGATTTATGAGCTATAACAATTGCCAAGGCAGTGATATAAGTGTTTCGATAGCATTAGAGAGGGAAGAGGTACACACAAAGCCATTGCGACCCACGTGTTTACTACAACAAGCTACCGGATAGATAGTATGTTTATCTACTATAATATATAGACGATATGCTCATTGCTTCTAAGAGTAGACTAGCTATTAATAAATTGAAGAAAGACTTGTCTTCTAAATATGAGATGAATGATTTTGGTGAAGCGAAGAAGGTTTTACACATGGAGACTGAGAGAGAGACCATAAAAGTGGCAAGGTTTGCTTGACGCAAAAGGGGTATTTGAAAGAGATACCTCAAAAGTTCAACATTAATAGTGACATGAAGTCTGTAAGTACACTGTTGGCCCTCACTTCAAGTTAAAAGCTACAATGTCTCCGACTACAGTTGAAGAGCGTGAATAAATGTCTCACGTATCATATGCTAGTGTAGTTGCTAGTTTGATGTATGTGAGGGTGTATACAAGGCCTGATTTGTCACAAGCTATATCGATGGTTAGCAGATATATGCACGATCCGGTAGGGATCATTGAGAGGCAAATAAAGTGGATTCTACCGTACATCAAATGTACCATAGATGTTGGTTTGATATTTGAGAAGGATACTATGGGTAAGCAAGAGTGTATCAGATATGTCGATTCTGATTACGCAGGAGACCATGACAAGCGACGGTGTACGATGGGGTATGTATTCACATTGTCTCAAGCATTGGTGAGTCAGCGCTCTATTCTACAATCTACTATCACATTCTCTACTATAGAGGCCGAGTATATGGCCCTGACAGAGGCTACTGAGAAGACAATTTGGCTTCAAGGGTTGCTTGATGACTTGAGAATTGATCATGATCTACTGAAGATCAACTGTGATGGCATGAATGTTATCTATTTGACAAAGAATAAAGTCTATCACGTAAGTAGGTTCCACTTTGTTCCGGAGATTCGCAATGAGGTTAACATCGAGCTAAAGAAGATTCACACGAAGGAGCGCCGATATGCTTACCAAGATTGCTCCGAGAGTAAAGTTCGAGCATTGTAAGAAGTTACTCTATATCGTTCTAGTTGTTTGAGTTCAGTGGAGCTCATTTGGATGAACTACAGATGGCTTGATCCTTAGGGCATGGGTACGTAGACAACCACATTGGTGCAGCCCAGTTGAGTCGACATGGTGATTCATTGTTTTAACTCAGATTTAAGAAATATTCATCAAGGTGGAGAATTATGAAGAGAGGGGAAAATGAGTTGGTATGGTTTTTAAGCCCAGACTAATGATAGCAGCAGTAGAGACTAGAGTAGAGAACCGCTGTCGACAGGCCTGGGTATTGTCGACAGCTGATACGTGGATACGCAGATATAGAGAGTGAAGTTGTACAGACTGTCGATGCCATGTCGATAGCTGTGGCTCAGTCTGTTGACAGGTCCCCCATGACTATTGACGGCGGCAAACGAGTGCTGGATGTTGTGTAGTCTGTCGACAAGCTCTCTTGGCTGTCGACAGACATGTATTATGAGCGGTTTCCAAGTAAGATTCTGAGTTCGTTTCTGATCCGAATTCGGAGCTTTTGGTTTTTTTTCTCGAGCTCTCTGCCTATATAAAGAGGGGTTCTGCCTATATAAAGAGGGGTATTGTCCTTATTGATTGTAACATGAATTGATTGATTTGAATAAGAACTCTCCCCTTCTGTCCCGAAGACATAGACAATTACCGAACTCGTTAAATCTGTGTTTTTTAGCTTTCTTTCTAGTTTGCTTTTTTCTTGCTATTTGTGACTGTTCCGCGGCAAAAACTCTGGTGTTTGCTGTTGGATATGATTTTGATTTTGGAGGAAAAACTTGAGTTTTCTCTCTAATTTGGCTTTGGTTTTAATACCACATTGGAAGGGAGATGGGAGGTTGAATAGTATATATACCAACTCCTCCCAAGCCTAATTTATGATTAGTTGAGCTATGCAACACACCCCACACGCGCGCACACACGTCGAACTGAACCGGGTTGGGCTCAGGTGGCGCGCGCCCACGACTTGCGGAGATGAATGCTGTTTGATTGGGGAGTTCTTGGACCTGCTATATTTTTGTTTTGATTTTATCTATTAATATTTTATTTAAAAATCTATTATTTGATTTTTGGGTTTTGATTGTTCTACTTGGACCCATTCATAGTTTATGAGATCTACACGATCTCAGAGTGTTGTAACAACTCGCACAATTGCACAATTTTCTCTGGGCTGTTACAACTAGAAAGGTCGGCGAGGGCTATAAATAGACCTTATCTCTGTATGTACCTTTTTACATGAAATAACTACTTTTGATATTCTCCCTGTCTATTTCTCCCTCAAATTTCTTCTTAAAATTCTGCTGGAAAATTGTGTTCTTATGATTCGAATTTTGGTGATTTCTCAAAGTTTTCTTTTCACTTCTGAGCAACAAAACTCCATTAGAGCATAGTCCTAGATCATCGTCCTGAGTCGGATACCAGTGAATTATCGGGAGAGTTTTACCGTTAGGAGAGAAGCTCTCTTCAAGGTCTGGATGAGGGACTAGCCATCTTTTACCTAAGACAGCGCTTCTGCACGACTACATTACCCCAGGCCAGCAATTTTATTTTCTTTTGATTCATTTTACTAGTTGCAAGTTTAGGACAAGTAAAAATGTTTGATTAAAAGATTTATTAATTTGTTACATGTTTCTAAAATTTTTAGAAATAATGTTTTACATCCTACAATATAGAAGAAAGATTATTATTTCTTGATAATTTCTTGCAATTGAATCTAGAAAATTATTTCATGCAATTTAATTAAATTTTTTAATATTTATTTTCATGCAATATAATTATTTATCTGTTTCATTCATTAGAAATATATGTAATTAGAAAATTATTCTTGCAAATAAAAGATAACTATTTAAAATCTTAAAAAGAAAATTTGCATCCTAACAAATTTATTTTTTACAAGTTCTTGCAAATTAAAATATATTGTTCTAATTCTTACAAACCCAAATCTTACAATACAAGATCTTAGAAATCTTTACATAACCTTTTCCTTTTAATTACAATATTTTATCAAATTATTTCATTGCAACAGCTTATTTAATTATTTTTGTTACAAAAGAGAAATCATTTACATAAGCCAAATCTTGCAATACAAGATCTTAGAAATCTTTATATAACCTTTTCCTTTTAATTACAATATTTTATCAAATTATTTCATTACAACATCTTATTTAATTATTTTTTGTACAAAAGAGAAATCATTTACAAGATAATTTATATTATTTTTTATCTTGTATTATTTAAAAAATTATTATAAATCCTTATTGCAAGATTATACGTACATGTATTAGTTAATTAACTGCTCATTCTTGCAAGAAATTTGGTAAAGTAGAATTGTCTAATTCTTACTATTTGTTCCAAGTATTATTTATCTTGAATCTTGCAAGTCAATTGTTATATTATTTCCTGCTAGTTTATTTTCAAAAATTTAATTAGACTTATTGGTTAGAAATTTAGAAATAAATTAGTTTACAAATTGGAATAACCTTTTAAAAATTATTATTAATATAATTTTGAATTAGAAAATTAAAAGTATCTTTCCCCAAAATTCTATGTAGTTGGTGTTTAACTAAGAAAGGATACTCTGTGTGATTTTATAATTAAAGAACACCATGTGCGAAAAACCTCCCTCCTGAGATACGCCGACCTGGCCAATTGGACTGGTAAAATTGAGATTTTGACTAATCCTACAATCTTGGAAAACAAATTGATCTGATCAACTTCTACAACTTATTATTGCTTGACACAAACTATATTTTGCTGGAATCATTTATCACATAATTAAAGAAGAATTATACACCATTTTGTTCTGTAATTCCTAATTTAAAATCTACTAACATAAATTTAATTCTGACATTTCAAATAGATTCTTCTCTTCTTATTGCCAACGCAATTACCTTCTCTTCGGACTGATGGTTAGACTCAAGAGTCAATATTCATATTTGCACTTATCGTTCCTGTTTTAAATCCTATCAGGAGCAATGTGGAAGAAGCGTGAGCCTAACAGATGACTCTACCAGAGAGATAAGGAAAACTAGACGCATTGATCTGAAGAAGACCTCCGAAGAATTCTGACTCTTTAGGGCGTCATGCATATACCACACGTCAGAGGAATCTAATCACTAAGTCTTCACTTCTTAGTGGCTATAGGATTATGAAAGAGTCCAATATGTTGTAATCTCTAAGTCTAATATTTTCGTTAGAAAGGATTTTGTTTGTGATGGCTTTTTTCGGCTCAATGTAATCAATCCTTCTGATAATGAAATTTCTATTCATGTTGCTTTAAATGTTGAGTCTTGTGATATCAAGCATGGAAGATTGGGACATGTCAACTTCAATTCTATCAAAAAATGATTAACTTGAATTTCATTTCTAAATCTTCTTTTGACTTATCTTCTAAATGTGAAATATGTATTCAAGGAAAACATGTCCGACACACCTTTTTATTCTATCACAAAAAATTCTGAACCCCTTGAACTTATTCATAGTGATGTGTATGACTCAAATAGAGTTCTCACCCATGTCGGTTGAAGATATTTTGTAACATTCATTGATGATTACTCCAAATTCTGTTACACCTCTCTTCTTAAATCCAAAGATGAAGTCATCATTTGGTTTAAGGTGTATAAAGCCGAAGCTGAGAACCAACTTGAAAAGATCAAAATCCTAAGATCTGATCATGGGAGAGTATAACTCAAATGAAACAACTGAGTATTACCAAGAGCACGATATTATTCATAAGGTAACGCTCCCTACACATCTCAGTCCAATGGTGTGGCTGAAAAAAGAATAAAATACTGATGGACATGGTAAACTACATGTTACTCAGCTCAGGTGCACCTGAGAACCTTTGGGGTAAAGCTCTCCTTTCTGCTTGTTTTATTCTCAATAGGTTCCCTAAAGAGACTCCAATGTTACTCCTTATAAACGTTGGAAAGGAAAAACTCCTAACATTCAATTATTTAAAGTCTGGGGTTGCCTGGCTAGGGTTTCAATATCAAAACTGAAGAAAAGAAAAATAGATCTCAAGACTATTAATGCTACATTCATCAGATATGCACTAGATAACAATGTTAACCGATTTCTAGTGGTAACTCTGATATCAGTGAAATATTCAACAACACCATCATCAAAGTTAGGGATGTTATTTATTTCGAAAATATCTTTCCTTTCAAATATAAAATCCCTAATGATCCTTCTTGAACTCCTTCTGCCTCTGATATCCTTTCTTCTAGTTCTGCTCCTACAACTGATTTTGAACATAAAAGGAGGATGAAAACTAGGACTTTTATACCTTCCATAAGGACTGTAACGCCCCGATCCCGCAGGTACGGGGACGTTATGGCGACGTACATACGCGAGGTGGAAACACCTCACACGTACGTTAAGCCTCAGTACAGGACATAACCTCAATATACACAGGAGTTCCAGCAGGAAATAAGTACAAGAATACCGGCAGAAGGGGTTAGCGATCATAACAGATATAAAAAAACAGGGATAAAAGAGATAACAGGAACAAAGCACAAAGATACCTATAAATAGTCTCGATGAGGAATATCCTATGTAACTCCAAGGCCCTATCAGAGAATACGGTGACTCGGATCTCCAACCTGGGCACGCAAACCCAGGGTCGTCAGAAAGCGACCTAGTGAGTGGTAAAATGAAGGAGGCAGTAATAGATGCAATAGTAATACAATCACGATACTAATATATAATACATGATGTTGTCTAGTGATACCATATAATAAGTATATCATAAGCAGTAGAAATATATAATCATGTCAGTCTTTTAATACCATCACTACCTAGCCGGTTATCATCAGGTCATGGCTATAGTCGTATCCAGTTGATATAATAAATAGTGTTGTCTAGTGGTGATGTGATAGAAATGACCATGTTAGTAGTGACGTGATGGAAATGAACATGTAGATGAAGTATGCAACATAATCATCCTACTGTGTTGTGCCTAGGCAGCATATAGACAATGCAAAACAGAACATAAGCAATGCATAGTATACATGTACATGAGTAGTACGCCACCTCAGAAAGTATAGCATGAAACATGTAAAGTAACAACGCATACATGTAACATGATAGCGAATAAATGATCAGGAACAGTAACAAGTACATCTAAACAATAGTAGACAGGTATCAGGCAGGTCATGTTATTTATACAATAGTAGCAATCAGTACCACATGGTATTTTGATCAATCTCTTCCAGTGTCCCATACCACCGGCAGTTCATACTGGAGCTCGCACTCCAGTCGAACCCATCCGGACATGGTCTACGGGTACCATTATCCAAATGAGAGAGTGACCAAATAACAAGTGTTCCCGATATCACTATTGTGTATACTGTTTTATTAAGTTAATTGGAAACCCATGGTCGAGGAGTTCTTATCGGGTGGTGTGTATCCCGTGCATACTCGGGACAACGGCCTTACCAGATCCCTAGCTGCTGAGACCAGGGCCAGCCCGCTAGGGCTGTAACATGTAACGGGAATCTCAATGAGCTAAAACATAACGGGAAACGGGAGCTCATGAGTAACAGATGGTAGCCAGCACTACCTCGTCCCCTGCAGTGGGACAAACAATATGGATCCAGTACATCCACCTGATATGATTTAATCAACCGTCAAGTCTCCCCCATCCCAAGTTCTCTTTATTATCTTTCACTATACAGTATATCAGGAAAAAGTACAGGATATGGTACATGTAACACGATAACATAACATGAGCTCTGTTGATAGCACAAAACACGATAACGGGAAACGAGAAACAATAGATGTGGGATTCCACATATCGCATATCAACAACTCATGTATCCGGTAACGGGAATATCAATATCACAGGAAACAATCATATAACATGAATACAGGGATAACATGGAACAATAATACATGTAACATGGTCGGTGATCTATATGACAAGACATAATACATGCATGTACAATCGTGCATTGAGCATGTGTAACAATGATGTGTGAACATGAGATCACTGTGTATCGAACATCCATATAACGATGATAACAATAATATGAAATGCGGTAGTCCGTGCATTGGTATATCCGTGTACCAGTGGAACATATATGTGTAGCCATAATCCGTATAATATCTCTGTGATATTACATGCAATAACAGTGGTCAGTGTAGAATGTAATACCATGTCCAGTGACTTACAGTATTGGTGTCTAGCATGCATGTCTAGTGACAGTGTAGTGTCATAGCGTATCTGTGGATCAGTAGACATGTGACAATAGTTATCTAACTGTAATATAATACATGAAATAATAGTGTACAAGAATATGATGAAATAGTGGTCCGCGTGTCAGTGGCTGTGCCGGTATGATGACTGTGTCCGAGTTGTCTATGTCCGTATTTATTGTGATTATTATTACATCACTAAATCAGGAAATACCTTTATGCCTATTAGAATGAGTTTCCAATAATTCCAAGTTAATAATTAATAATTACCGTATTTTATCCATAATCAAGATCTATCAATCACTTTCACTAAACATGGTAAAATATATACAGAAAATAGAGAATATTAGCCTGTGACATAATATGAAAACGGTTTGAAGAAATTCTGTCTGATTTTCAATTAAAAATCCTAGAAGATGTCGCGGTATCGGGCGACACCGGTTGGCCCGATTTTTGATAAATTCAGAAAAATCTCCAAAAATACCCTAACGTAGATAATACGAGTCTAAGACACATGGTGAAAGTTGATTCTCAAAATTCTACTCCGTTTGTGAAATAAAAATCGTAAAGCCGATTATCGGTATCGGTCGACACGACTACGGAAATTTTTCAAAATAATCCAGAAAAATTCCAGAAAATCCTGAAAACTCTAAAATATAAGAAAATAATTTTTAAAACTGAAATCAGCTCAATCTGATGACCAGAAAGGTTAAATCAACATTCTACGTCGTATGAGTACTGATACGGTGATACGTACACCAGGGAGCAGGGGTTACAAGGACTTCTTTACATATCTTGTAGAAGGTGATCCTAGCTCCTTCAAGAAAGTAATGGACTCTTCTGAATCTCCTTTCTGGAAAGAAGCCATTGATAGTGAGATCAAGTCCATAATCGAGAATAATACTTGGATACTCACTGACCTTCCTTCAGGATGCAAATCTGTAGGTTATGCAAACCTGTAAGTTGTAAATATATTTAAAAAAAACTCAGACCCGATGGCACTATTGACAAATATAAAGCCGGATTAGTTGCCAAGGGTTTCATCCAACAAAAGGGTATTGACTTCTTTGACACCTTGTCTCATGTTGTCAGGATCTCCTCTATTAGAATTCTTCTACTTGCATCAATTCATAACATGTTCATTCACAAAATGAATGTGAAAACTGCTTAATAGAGATCTCGAGTCAGAGATCTATATAGACCAACCAGAAGGATTCATTACCAAGGGACAAGAAATCAAAGTGTGCAAAATCATGAAATCATTGTATGACTTAAGCAAGCACCTAAACAATAACATCTAAAGTTTAACAAAGTTGTTGCACAATTTGAATTCACTATCCATGAACATGCTGACTGTATCTATTCTAAGAACTTTGGTAATGTGTATATCATACTTTGTCTATATGTAGATAATATCTTATTCTTGGTACTTCTCTTGATGTAGGGCCAAGTGTTGCTACCTAATTAAAAAATCGTGGATCTTGTAGAAACCCACCAGTGATCTCTCTAATACGACTCAGTAAAAGAATGAATGAGTGAATGGTCTTATTTAAAAATTTATCCCCATCTAATTTTCAATTTTCAAAAATAATTACTGAGTCATTTTCTTCAACATCCTTGTCCCACAATGAAGTGTGATTTTGGGAGATGATTGATTTGAACTCAAATGGAACATGTATAAAAATCGCTACCGACTCAGGAATTTGACTCAGATCAAGTCGAGATTCAAAAGGGGGAGTCAAAATTGGTTCAAAAATGGGGTCCAAACCAAAGAATTAATGTTCATACACTTTCACCATCAATGAAGTGTGATCATAAGATATTGGTGATTTAATTTCACGGTGTACTGATACAGGATTCAATGTTGACTCTGAAATAGAGAAAAAAAATCTGATAAAGATACCGGAATTATTATTGAATCAAAAAGTGAAATGGAATTACCAACTTGAGGTTCATGATCACTTTCAAGCTCAAGTTCAATTTTAGGAAAAGGATAACTTGCCAAAATGTCAATGTGACGTGATTTTCAAACCTTGGAGTTTGGTCAAGTTTCAATGGGTTTGCTGAAATTGAATCTTGATTTTCAAAATAGCATGATTCTTGGGTCCAATCAATAGAGTTAGGGATATACGGTTGGTCAAAGGTTGACAAAAAAAGACTTTCTTCGCTCTTATTGATCAAATCGCTTATTATTGAGTCTAACCTACTGATAGGCCGGGTAATAGAAATTTGAGTCTGAATTATGTCTTCCATACTTTTTGCAATTGGTTCTTCTTGAAAAGGTGAGTATGAAAGTTGATTTTAAAAATTGTGGCGAAATTGTGAGTCCATCAGATTTTACGATTGCTGCTCGGACTCACGCAAGGGTTCCATACTCAAGTCTAGTACTGATGGTTGTTCATTTTGAATCGGGAGACTGAAAAAGATGAGTAGGACTCTTGAAATTTTGGTTGAGATAATGATTCCAACATATTTTGAATTTGTTGCGCCATTTCACAACAGACTTCCAAACGCTTTTCTAACTCAGATTTTCTTCAATTGGATGTTCTAGAAAAGGAGTATATGAAGTTTGATTTGGGAAGGATTGTGAATTGAACAAATTTTGAATTTGTTGTTATGACTCAAGCATGGCTTCCATACTCCTTTCCAAATTGGATTTTTCTTCGGTTGGTGGAACAGGAAAAGGAGTATATGAATCAAATCGGGGAATGAATATTGTGAAAATTGTGGACAAGATGATTGAAAATTTGACTCGGGGGAGGTAAATCCCCATGAACTCTGTGAAGACTAAAAATTATTTTGAAAATTATAGTCATAGGATTGGGGATATGATTCATATTGAGTCGGATAATCTCAATCTGACATATATGGTTGGTTTATGTTGTGCATAGCCGGGTCGGAGTTATCCGAGTCAAATGAGGTCATGGTGAAATATGAATTCATATTATGATTGAAAAAATTGTTGTTAAAATCCATTTCACAATTTACAAAAAAAAAAAAAAAGAAAATAAACAAACAAACAAAACAAAGAAAAAGAAAAAAAACAAGCCTATGCTATGGTTAATATAGACCTAAACGACTCTTAACTGGTTAAACTGTCCATGGGGGTACACTGTCGGAATCTGACCACAAGTTAATCGGTCAGGTAGGGGCAAGATCAGTGGGATGTATCCGTGCCAGAGCAACGGGCCTAATTATGCCAAACCACTGTTTCTCGAGGTTTTGCCTCTCAATCCCCAGCCTTCGACACCGATTTGATAAGAGTCAACTTCTAACAACTTTCCCCTTAGGTCAATCTCTTAAATAAGTCCGAGATGTCCCTAAGGGGCAATATCTCATAATTTTTATTAAGGCTTGAGTTATGTAAGTGGGGAGGTGATTTTTGGGCTAAAGAAGGGTAATGACTTCCCCACCTTATGTTGTATTGGGTTTTGTCCTCAAGTTCAATTCGTGCAAGTGTGCACTATAGATAAGAATGAACACACAAAGAGAGTAAATCACCCACGTGTTTATTCTAACTATATGCAATGCAATATGTACATCTCCGTCAAGATCATAACAACAGAAGAATAAAATACAGTATATTGAATGAAAATTGACACGTGCCTAGATGGAAATATCTAAACTATTTTAAAATATTCAATTACCGTATTTTAGTTCTAAAAATTATTACAGTACACAAGTAATATAAACAAAAAGTAGCAGTAGAATATAATAATATACAAGAATTTACCCAACCACACAAAGCAAGTGTGGACTTTCTGCAATGCTAAAAATTTGACCTGCACACCAAAAATAAAGAAAAAAGTTAACAAAAATGTGAAATCAAACTGTTTCCATCCCCGGCAACGGCGCCAAAATTTGATCGGGAAAAAAACCGTGCACGAAAAGTGTATGTTTTAAAATCAATAGTTAAAAGTGCGTGCTTTGGATTTCTCGATACTTCCGTTATAGGAAAGAGGCTAAACGGGTCGAATCCACAAGGATGGAAAGCGAAAGAAGCTTTACAGGAATGTTCACGTGTGTGTTAAAAGTTCTTCAATGTTTGAAAGAATGAAAAGAAAAGAAAACAAAAAATGAAAAGGGAAGTACGGTGAAAACAAAGAAGTGGAAAACATAAAAAAGAATGGTATTTGTGGTTTTTGATAGATTTCTAAAACAAAGTAAAAAGAAAAGAAAACTCATGACTACTAACTACTAATGGCTCCACTAACTATGCTAACTTCTTAGTGATAGTTACCTCACATGTATCCTTGGTCATCACTAGTCCTTGTTCAAGAGCATTTTAAAGCATGACCCATACAATAACTTTCACATCTAAAATCAACAAAACAAGTTCAAGCGACACTTAAACCATCAAATTAAACAAGAGCATGCATTGAATAAAGTAATGTTAACTTGTTAGAGAGTTAGGATGTCTAAGTGTTAGATCCATCATTATGAACCATCAAAGGCTCTTGAAAGAGCAAGGCTAGTATATGGATTAGGATTAGGATTGGGTTTTGGGTTAATGGGTAAGAATCTCAATGGTAATGGGTTATGGGTTAGGAAAAGGAAAAGATATGAAGAATAATAACAATAGTAATAATAAATACTAATAATCAAAAAGAGATATTAGTAATGATAATAATAATAAAATTATTAACATTAAAAATATTATCTAATAATACTTGGTAAAAATACTATCATTAATAATAATGATTAAAATAAAACAATAAGAATAAGAATAATAACAATATCAATATTAACAATAATAGCAACTACAATAATAATAATAGTAACATAGTATTGAAAAAAATACTAGCTAGTATTTAAAATGATAATACTTAATAAAGCTAAATATAAATATAAGGCCAAAATACCATTTACTATCTTAAAATAATTTATAGTATAAATCAAGTTGATAAATAATAATAAAATAGGCAGTAAAATAAATAAATACTTTAGAAAAAATACCACATTTTAGACTAGGGATATTACAGATATAGAGTAACTCTTTGCAATATGCAAACTTTACTCTTGGAACAACCTTCGTAAGCATATCAACGAGATTCTCCTTTGTATGAATTTTCTGTAACTCGATGTCACCTTCATCAAGAATCTCCAGAACAAAGTGGAACCTGACATCAATGTGTTTCGTCCTTACATGATATACCTAGTTCTTTACCAAATAGATGCACTCATGCTATCACAATTGATCTTCAACAGATCATTATCAATCCCCAAGTCGTCAATCAACCCTTGAAGTCAAATTGCCTCCTTCATTGCCCCTATTATGGTCATATACTCGGCCTCCATAGTAGACAATACGACAATAGATTGTAGAGTAAAGCGCCAGCTGTGGGACAATATAAATACGTATCCCATTGTGGACCGGCATTTATCGAGGTCTTCAACATAGTTGGAATCAATATATCTGATAAACTCATGCTCACCAGCAACATCCTTTTTGAAAATCAAACCAATGTCTATGGTACCTTTAATGTATCATAGAATCCACTTCACTGCCTCCCATGACCCCTACCGGAATCGTGCATATATCTGCTTACCATTGAGACAGCTTGTGACAAGTTGGGTCTTGTATACACCATTTCAGACATTAAACTACCAACTGTGTTAGCATAGGACACGTGAGTCATGTACTCATGCTTTTCAACAGTAGTAGGAGACATAGCAGTTTGTAACTTGAAATGAGGAGCCAATGGTGTACTTACAGACTTTATATCATCATTGATGTTGAACTTCTAAAGTACCTTCTTCAAATACCCCTTCAGTATTAAGCTAACCTTGTCACCTTTCCAGTCTCGCTGAATCTCTTTGCCTAGCACCTTTTTTGTTCACCTAGATCTTTCATCTCGAAATCAGAAGACAAGTCTTTCTTCGGTTTATCAACAACAGATATGCTCTTAGAGCATATCATCCACATACAAGAGTAGATAGATATACTCTCCACCATGTAGCTTATTGTAATACACACATGGGTCATAATGGCTTCATGTGTACCTGTTCCCTCTTATGAAACTATTGAAATACTTATACCACTGCCTTGGTGATTGTTTTAATTCATACAATAATTTTTTCAGTTTGCATATCATATTCTCTTTTCCTGCAGTTTTGAACTCCGTCGGCTGAGACATGTAGATCTCCTCTTCAAGATCGTAATGAAGAAAGGCAGTCTTCACAACAAGCTGATCAAGTTTCAACTCGTACTATGCTACCAGTGTTAACAAAATCTGAATATATGAGTGTTTTACAACAGGTGAGAATACCTCGTTGTAGTCAATGCCTCTCGTTGAGCGTAGCCTTTAGCTACCAATCTGACTTTGTAGAATACAGTATCACCATTTGAAGATCCTTATTTCTTTGCAAATGCCTACTTACAATCGATCGCTTTCTTTCCCTTAGGCAACTCTGATAGTTTTCAAGTGTCGTTCTTGTGTAGAGACTCATCTCTTCCATAATGGCATCCTTCGGCATCTTGGACTCCAAACTGATTTCAGCTTTCCTGTAAATAATTAGGATTGCCTCCTTAGTGATTGGGAGAGCACAGGCCATGATCATGTTAGTAGTGAGCCAACTGGGCTTACGTGAATTTTTTCGAGTTCTTCCAACTGCAATAGATTCTTAGACATTACCTATAGCATGTCCTTGATCCTCATCATTATCAGTATCCTGTTCGGCTACCTGATCATCTCCCTGTGTCACCGAGAGTATGACCTTAAATGGCACTCATTTTTCTAGAGACAGTGAAGTAGCGTCACTCTTCACCTGCTGCAATATTCTGTTGGCCATCGAACTCTCCGCCTGCTGAGAGTTATAGGCTTCACTATTGAAGCCTCATCAAACGTGACGTCTTTACTCGAGATAAATTTCTTGTCCTTTGGATCTCAAATTTTATAACAGTTTACTCTTTGAATCCTGTGAACACACATTTTCTCGCTCTTGGGTCCAACTTGTCTTATTTGACATGATAGTATGTCGAACACCCAAATACTCGTAGTGAATCATAATCCTAAGCAATTTTTTCTGACCAAACCTCTAGAGGAGTTTTACCTCTATTGCAGACGAAGGAAACCTGTTAACAAGATGGCAAGCATACACCAATTCTTCAGCTCAAAAATATTTTCGATATGTTGGTGTTGGATAACTGCAACAGACCTTCTCTATCAAGATCATGTTCATCCTTTCAGCCACCCCATTTTATTGCGATGTTTCTTTTACTGTGAAGTACTTTTCTATGCCCTCATCATGATATAGTTGTAAGAAAGGATCACTTGTATACTCTTCTTCATTGTCTGAACGGAGTACCTTGATCTTCCTTCCCGTATTTTCTCCATATTCTTCTTCCACTTTACAAACAACTCCAAGACTTCTCATTTGTGCTTCAGAGTATATACCCAACATCGCCTAGGGTAATCATCTATAAAAGACATAAAGTAATGGTTACCGTCAATAGATGCCGTCTTGGTAGGTCCCCAGACATCTATGTCAACATAATTCAGAATCCCCTCGGTGCAATAAGTTGCGGTGCCAAATCTCACCTTGGTCTTCTTTTGATGATGCAATATTAACAAAAATTCAATTTGCAGGTACTGACATCTTTCAAAAACCTTACTTTGCAAGAGTTTCCAAAAAATTTCTCCTGTATATCCGAGCCTCATGAATTTGTAGAAGTCGTCACTTGTCCTGTAACTGTACTACCCTTCAAGTAGTAAAGGTTATTGCGTCAGATGCCCTTCAAAATAACCATCGAGCCTTTAATCATCTTGAAAACTCCATCTCTAATAGATACTTCATGACCTAATGCTTCCAAGGCACCAACAGAGATAAGATTCTTTTTAGTTAAAGTACATACCTCACATCCTTCAATTCCTGCTCCATCCCATCAAAAATATTGACCATGACAGTACCTATCCCTTCTATGTGACATGGACGACATCATCCATGACATCGGAACAACTATCTAGTTTCTTAAAACTAGATTGTCAATCCCTGTTGGGACATACATGATAGGTAGCTCCTGTGTCAATCATCCACTCAGAATCACCTGAGTAACCTACGATAGGAGTAATGACTGAGAATGAAAATACAGATGAGTCTGAGTCTGATCCATCTACCTGTGAAGTATAACTCGATTGGGTATTGATCACCCGTGTAAGATTTGCCTCGATCTTTGACTCCTTTTCCTTATTCTTATCCTTGATCCTATGTGCAGTCCCAGATGAAAATGGACAATATTTGTGCGGATCAATAAATGCCCAGTTCAGGTTCTGTTCCAAAAACCTGCCCATTTCAATTGGGTCAACTTTAGCCGGCCCATTCTCACCCCTAGTCCTGCTAGACTCCAATTCACCCCTACTGGATTCTCCCTAGACCAAGTTCTCGACCCACGCTCGAACCGACTTGGTCAACCAGGAGGCCGTCTGCAAGATCACGGCCTCGACGCAACTCGTGGGTCAGGTCTATACCCAATGTGTGTCGCGGCCTATGACAGGGGATCGAGTGTACGCCATACATTGTAATATCCCCTGACTAATAATACTTTATTTCTACATTTATTAATTTCATTTAGATTACTTATTATTATTGATTAATTTATTTTATACTATATGTATGTGCATACATATTAAGTGCACATGTTTTTGAATTGCAATTATACAAGTATATATATGCACTATATTTTATACATTATGATTAGCATTATTATTATTATTATTATTATGTTATTGTTGGTATTATTCTCAATTGATCTTCTTTTCCAATCCATCTACCCATAATCCAATTATCCAATAAACTATTAACCATTTAACTCATACCCAAAAATAAAGTAAAATAAAACAAAATAAATAAATAAATAAAGTTTAAACAAAAAAAATATAATTATATATAATTGTGTGCTTAAATTGTTTATTCCAAGTTTGAACTCTTGTCCTTTTACCAAATCTTAATACCTGAACCATAATGCCACATAGGCGTGTGGTTAAGTTGGAGATCTAAATTTATATAAACAAACCTAAAACCAAATCTAAATTTCAAATTCTAACTGAAAGATCTCAAGAGATCTTTAGGGATCTTATCTTAATAACCTGATTGCTAAAAATCCAAAAAAGATCCTATCCTGTAACTTTCTTCTCTGACTCCGTCAAAAAAAAAGAAAAGAAAAGAAAGAACCACAATCAGAAAGAACTCCCAACCGATCATTCTCATCCTCTTCACCCTTCTTGAAGTTGGAGTTAATCGTGACGGGAGCGGGTCCGAGGCGTGGAGGTTGAGAAGGAGGCGTGAAGATTGAGAAGCAGGCTAAATCCAAGTAAGTAAAAAAATTCAATTGTTATAAATTAAAATATTTAATTGAAATATCATGATTTAAAAATTCTATTCTTGTTATGAAACCTAAAACTCCCCTAATATCTAAATTTATATGAATTAAAGTTTAATAACATATCATGATTTAAAGTACCTTCTTTTATGAAACTGAAAATTCATCCAATACTATAAATAGAATGAATTTGTGTGGATAAAAAATTCTAATTAAATTGAAATTACCAAGCCTAGATTCATCTTCCCATAAATCTTTTCATTAAAAACATTGCCTTTGTTTAAATAAAACCTATAAAAGTAATATATTATTACCCTTTTTAGATTAAAAAAAAGACGAAATTTAATCGTAAACTGGAAAAAAAAGAAAAGGAGAAAAGGCTGCTGCCGAGAGCAGCAGCCCCCCAAATTTGGCCAGGCCCAGTGGCCTGGGCTGCCACTGGGTCTGGCCCAAAAAAAAAAAAGAAAAGAAGAAAGAAAAAAGAAGGCTGGGTCGCCACGGGCCCAGGCTTACAGAAAAAAAAGACAGAAAAAAAGAAACTGGGCCTGGATTATTGGCCCAGGCCCAGACTAACAAAAAAAAAATAGAGAAAAGAAAAAGAGAAATGGGCCATCATTGGCCCAGCCCAAAAATAAAGAAATAAAAAGAAAAAGAATGAAAAAGGAATTGGGCCTGACTTATTGGGGCCAGGCCAAAAATAGAATAGAAAAGAAAAAAATACAAATTAATTCTGCAGCTCAATATTCAGAAGCCCAATTGCAGTCCAGCCCACAGATTTTGGATTCTAATCCATTTTAACCCAACCCAAATACAAAAACAGACCCACTAAGTTATTGAAAAATAATTCTTTTGGCTAGATAAAATTTGAAAAAAAAATTAAAAATAGGGATAAATATCTAGATAAACCCTAGCATCTACTGAAAAATTTTGGGGTTAATTGCAAATCATATTGGACTGAAACACTGTTTTCTAAGTAGAAACCCGCTACTTCAACATTCAGACCCGTTAAGGAAATTGCATGTTTTTAACCATTTAAACCCCACAAAAAATCAGTAAATAAAATCTGAATAATATTATAAACTCAGTATATCATCCTACAACTTGTTTTAAGATCTGAACCATCCATATTTAATTTAAGATACTGAATAAATAGGATATATCATGTAAAATTCAATAACTGTAAATTCGATATCTTATATAAATTCATATGTATTTAATGTAGATTCTTTAGATTGGTTATCAGACTCGTGATAAGTCCAGGTGAATGTTCTTTGTTTATTTATTGAGTTTTTGGTATTATTTCACGTCAATACTTTTAACTTGTTCCAAATTAATGTTATTTTATGTTTAAATAGTGATCATGTTTAATTACTGTTCATGCATGCCAATTATTGTTCATGATCACATATTAAATGCATAAAGAATAAACCCCAGAAGATTATATTACCAATTCTGAATAAATATCATAATATAATGATACCACTTAAGTAACCTCACGGATTATATATGATACCTATCTGATAAACATACTGTTCAAGTTACTAAAAGTTATTAGGAAAATATATCGTTAGACCATAACGCTCGGTACAGCTCTATTTATCGAATACACGGTTACTGTTACTGTTCATTGTTCTTATTACTGTTCATCGTGTATACGATTACTGTTACTGTACTGTATTGTTACTGTCACCATATCGTCCCAGCATTCTAGGTAACATGGATATTGACTGACTTAACTGAATTAAATAATAATGTAAAAAGATAACTTACACTGGGATTGGGGAAATTGATGGAGGAGACAACGTCTGTATTTTGGGTGGACCTAGAATACAGGTTGCGCAGCCGACTGAGGGTTCCACTGCAGGGTTCCCGGGGGATGACTGACATCCCATCTGTACTGTTATTGTTCCACTATTCATACAGTGAGATTACTGTTACTGTTACTGAGTACCTAGCGGTACGGCCTGGTTCAGCGCCGGGAAACTGAGGTCGTGATCCCGGGTATGTACGGGACCCACCTAAAGCATGGATAATGTCTCCAACCAATCAGTTTCAATAATTTAGGATTTCGATTGACACGTGTGATAGGCATAGTATGGGATGCGTCTATTAGATGTGGCAGTTGGTGTTCGCTGACATAATTAATAATGATAAACTGTTATAATGTATTGTAACTGACCATAATTACCTGACTGTATGTATATATATCTAGGTTAGACATATGATTGTACACATGACCAGATTTATATATCAGATTAGTGACATATGTCAGGTTACACATTTTGACAATAATCCTTTCCTTTTGTCATAAGATCAGTTATATATTGTTCATATCTTTGTTCTTGGCATTGATTATCTTGTTATCCTTCATTTCAGTTATCATGTTTTCATTACTTATGTTGTTGTTATGCACGAGCACCTTTCTCTTTACACACACACACACTCATTAGGTCGCTTTCTGACGACCCTGGATTCGCACGTCCAGGATTTTGGACATCTTCTTATATTGTTCAAGTGTTCGTTGAGCTCGTACGCTTCGTGAGGAGCTGGACTTCTCCCTTTTGATTTTGGTATTCTTTCCTTTCTTTATTCCTGCTATTATTTTTTGATTCCTGTATATCACACTTAGCTTCTATTCTATTCCTTATTTCATCTGGGATCATGTGTAGTCATTATATGCATTATTGCAGTGATCGTTAATATTATGATTTAGATTTATAACTTAATCATACTTTAGGCTTAGCGTGTATACGTGGGGTATTTTCCTCGCGTATATACGTCGCCGACTCTCGTCGCGACTCCGTTTTCACGTATTTTGGGAAGCGGGACATGACAGGGTTTTCTTGGTATCAGAGCCAGGTTCGACATAAAATGGACTTGATTCCTACCGATACTTGAACGAGCTATAATTGCACTGCAATATACCTATAGGATTCACACAATGATATTGAGTCTACTTGAAATTGACTGTCCTCCCTTTGAAAATCTATCTCTTTGATCATTCGATCTCTCTGATCGCATCTCTTTTTCTAGAATAATCTTGGTTCCATCTTGATTCCTATTCTCCTTGTCTATTCTTTTTTTTGAACTTTTCTCTTAGAATTGTTCACTCCATTCTAAAGTTGGTAGCAGAGATCAGAGCGCGCAGCGGAATCGTGGTGTCCCAACGAGGCAACGTGAAAGCTTGTTTGTTTCTCTCTTGACTTTGATTCTGTTATCATTCCCTACTTTATTGAAATTTCGATGATGAAAGTTTTATAAGGTGGGTAGAATGTAATATCCCCTGACTAATAATACTTTATTTCTACATTATTAATTTCATTCAGATTACTTATTATTATTGATTAATTTATTTTATACTAAATGTATGTGCATACATATTAAGTGCACATGTTTTTGAATTGCAATTATACAAGTATATGTATGTACCATATTTTATACATTATGATTAGCATTATTATTATTATTATTATTATGTTATTGTTGGTATTATTCTCAATTGATCTTCTTTTCTAATCCATCTACCCATAATCCAATTATCCAATAAACCATAAATCATTTAACTCATACCCAAAAATAAAGTAAAATAAAACAAAATAAATAAATAAATAAAATTTAAACAAAAAAATATAATTATATATAATTGTGTACTTAAATTGTTTATTCCAAGTTTTGAACTCTTATCCTTTTACCAAATCTTAATACCTGAACCATAATGCCACATTGGCGTGTGATTAAGTTGGAGATCTAAATTTATATAAACAAACCTAAAGCCAAATCTAAATTTCAAATTCTAACTGAAAGATCTCAAGAGATCTTTAGGGATCTTATCTTAATAACCTGATTGCTAAAAATCCTAAAAGATCCTATCCTGTAACTTTCTTCTCCTGCCTCCATCAAAAAAAAAAAAAAAAGAAAAGAAAGAACGACAATTAGAAAGAATTCCCAACCGATCATTTCTTATCCTATTCACCCTTCTTGGAGTTGGAGTTAATCGTGACGGGAACGGGTCCGAGGCGTGGAGGTTGAGAAGGAGGCGTGGAGATTGAGAAGCAGGCTAAATCCAAGTAAGTAAAAAAATTCAATTGTTATAAATTAAAATATTTAATTGAAATATCATGATTTAAAAATTCTATTCTTGTTATGAAACCTAGATCTCCCATAATATCTAAATTTATATGAATTAAAGTTTAATAACATATCATGATTTAAAGTACCTTCTTTTATGAAACTGAAAATTCATCCAATAATATAAATAGAATGAATTTGTGTGGATAAAAAATTCTAATTAAATTGAAATTACCAAGCCTAGGTTCATCTACCCATAAATCTTTTCATTAAAAACATCGCCTTTGTTTAAATAAAACCTATAAAAGTAATATATTATTACCCTAGTTAGATTAAAAAAAGAAGAAGAAATTTAATCGTAAACTGAAAAAAAGAAAAAAATGAAAAAAAAAGAAAAGGAGAAAGGGCTGCTGCCGAGAGCAGCAGCCCCCCAAATTTGGCCAGGTCCAGTGGCCTGGGCTGCCATTGGGTCTGGCCAAAAAAAAAAAGAAAAGAAGAAGAAAAAAAGAAGGCAGGGCTGCCACTGGCCCAGGCCCACAGAAAAAAAGACAGAAAAAAAGAAACTGGGCCTGGATTATTGGCCCAGGCCCAGACTAACAAAAAAAAAAAAAGAAAAAAGAAAAAGAGAAATGGGCCGTCATTGGCCCAGCCTAACAATAAAGAAATAAAAAGGAAAAAGAATGAAAAAAGGAATTGGGCCTGGCTTATAGGGCCAGGCCAGAAAAATAGAATAGAAAAAAAAAAGAAAATACAAATTAATTCTGCAGCCCAATATTCAGAAGCCCAATTGTAGTCCAGCCCACAGATTTTGGGTTCTAATCCATTTTAACCCGACCCAAATATAAAAACAGACCCGCTAAGTTATTGAAAAATAATTCTTTTGACTAGATAAAATTTGAAAAAAAAATTAAAATAAGGATAAATATCTAGATAACCCCTAACATCTACTGAAATATTTTGAGGTTATTGCAAATCATATTGGACTGAAACACTGCTTTCTAAGTAGAAACCCGCTACTTCAACATTCAGACCCGTTAAGGAAATTGCATGTTTTAACCATTTAAACCCACAAAAAATTAGTAAATAAAATTTGAATAATATTATAAACTCAGTGTATCATCCTACAACTTGTTTTAAGATCTGGACCATCCATATTTAATTTAAGATACTGAATAAACAGGATATATCATGTAAAATTTAATAACTGTAAATCCGATATCTTATATAAATTCATATGTATTTAATGTAGATTCTTCGGATTGGTTATCGGACTCGTGATAAGTCCAGGTGAGTGTTCTTTGTTTATTTATTGAGTTTTTGGTATTATTTCACGTCAATGCTTTTAACTTGTTCCAAATTCATGTTATTTTATATTTAAATAGTGATCATGTTTAATTACTGTTCATGTATGCCAATTATTGTTCATGATCACATATTAAATGCATAAAGAAAAACCCGGAAGATTATATTGCCAATTCTGAATAAATATCATAATATAATGATACCATTTAAGTAAACTCACTGATTATATATGACACCTATCTGATAAACATACTGTTCAAGTTACTAAAAATTATTGGGAAAATATATCGTTAGACCGTAACGCTCGGTACAGCTCTATTCATCGTATACACGGTTATTGTTACTGTTCATTGTTCTTATTACTGTTCATCGTGTATACGATTACTGTTACTGTACTGTATTGTTACTGTCACCATATCGTCTCAGTATTCTAGGTAACATGGATATTAACTGACTTAACTGAATTAAATAATAATGAAAAAAGAAAACTTACACTGAGATTGGGGAAATTGATTGAGGAGACAGCGTCTGTATTTTGGGTGGACCTAAGATACAGGTTGCGCAGCCGACTGAGGGTTCCACTGTAGGGTTCCCGGGGGATGACTGACATCCAATCTGTACTGTTATTGTTCCACTGTTCATACAGTGAGATTACTGTTACTGTTACTAAGTACCTAGAGGTACGGCCTGGTTCAGCGCCAGGAAACTGAGGCCGTGGTCCCGGGTATGTACGAGACTCACCTAAAGCTGTTGGCCCAAAGGCCTTCCACCCTAGTTTTGATGATGATTAACTCATGTAGTTATGTTTACTAATAATCTTGTATTGTTTAAGTTTCAGATCATTAACCAAGATACTAGTTGGTGATTAGCTTCAACAAGGAGTTTAGAAGCTTATCATGGTGATTCCGGTGCTCAAGCTTAAAGATCATACCTTTGCACTCGGTGGATCGCGTTTGGGAGCACGTCTACTTGAAGATGGAAGATCGTCAAGAGACTTAGGTATCCTAGTTTAGATTATGAGTTTTTAGATCCATTTGTAAAGTTTAGAATAGTTGATATGCTCAAGTGCACACATACACACACGTTTCATGATTTGGATTTGGTTTTCATGAATAGTAAATCAAAACAAGTTTACTTTATTTCTATGTATATTAGATATGTTCTAGATATACATACATGGTTTAAACGTGCTAAACAAACTTATTTTGATATCCCTATTCATGTGTTGAAAAGCCAAGTTTGATAAAAATACAAGAGTTTGTTTTTGATAAAAATGAGAAGAAACAAAAATGATTTCATATGCTTGATATTTGAGTAGAAATGATTATCACATGTTTCAATATCAATGCTATATGATAAAACAAGTTTATGAAATTTTCAGAAAAGATAGAAGTTTTTAAAAGAATTTTTCTAACATGTTTTATACCAGTTTTGGGCCCAGACTGACCTGTCAGGCCTGAACGGTCGACCGAGCGGTCGACCGCACCTAAGGCCGGTCGACCGCGCGGTCGACCGACGTGCACAGACTTGTGCACGTCTGGCAGCCAGGGGGCGGTCGACCGGACGGTCGACCGCTGTAGAGAGCTCTGCTCTCTGTTTGTTTCGGTCGACCGGGCGGTCGACCGGAGGTTCCAACGGGTCAAAATATGACCGTTGGACGGTCGACCGGCCGGTCGACCGTTAGGCCAGTCAGGCTGACACGTCAGCCTAACGGCTAGTTTTCTATTTGGCCTATATAAACCCCATCTTTTTGGGATTTTGGCCAAGGTTTTTACAAGAGAAAAATACCCTGTTTTCAGAGTTTAAAAACAAGTTTTTTAAAAGAGTTTTTGTGCTAAAAGGATTGATTCTTATTTATTTTGGGTTTTTGAAAAATCAAAGAAAAATAGATTTTTGGGATTTTGATTTGGTCTTTTATTCCTATCATCTACAAGAGATTTCCCAAGAAGTTTTTCTTTGTTGCTTGTTTCTAAAAACACCTAGTTTTTCACACTTGAGCTATCATACTATCCTAATCTATTAGGATCATTTGTTTTGTGGAAAAAGAGAAAAAGAAAGTGAGATTGAGTTTGTGGTTTTTGGAACCACTTGTTGTAAACACCCTTATTCTTTGTGTATCCCTCTTAGGTAGAGGTGATCGGGTGATCGGTTTGCTCCCTCTTGTGAGAGGTGAAGATTGGTGTTTGTAAACCCTCTTCGGTAGAGGTGTTGGTTGTTGTATTGGCTACGGGCCTACCCCTCGGTTGTGAGGAGGTTGTTTGAGAGAGGAGTTTGGTACTCCTAGTGTTATAACAAATCCTCTTCGGTAGAGGTTCCCTCGGTGGGAGATAGTGGATTGAAAATCCTACACGGTGGTGTAGGTGGGGATGTAGAGCAATGTGCTCGAACCTCGAAACATATCGTTGTGTTTGCGTTTGCTCCACTTGTCTCTTTAACTCTCTCTCATTTATTTGTGCAAAGCATCATACTTCATATCATCATATCATATTTGCTTGTGTTGAGCATAATTCATATTGCCATATCATATTGCTTGTGTTGCCTTGCATTATTTCATATTGCTATATCCTTGATTGCTTGGCTTGATTGTGTGTGCACATTGCTTGGATTGCTTGTGTGTGTGTGCCTAACTTATACTCATCCAACAAGAGCTTCACATAGCACCTCAACCCATTTCAAGGGGAATCAAGGGGAGTTAGTCCAGAGCCTCGCAAGGGGAATTCGGCTACACTTGTTGTATTGTATTAGTTTGTGCATAATTTGCATTAGCTTCCGTTTTTAGCGCACTTAGTTTTGCATTTAGTTTTAGATTAGCACTAACACCTATTCACCCCCCCTCTAGGTGTTTTTCAATTGGTATCAGAGCTAGTGCTCCTGATACTTAGGCTTAACATCCTAGGAGTAAGATCTATTTGCTTGCTAATCTATTTGTTTGCATTTGCTTGTTTGCACACATTTAGTTTACCATGGCCTTCATGACCCCACCTATGTATGACCCTTCCAACATTCATATTTGAAAGATTAGGATGACCGTTTATTTACAAACCCTAGGTCATAAAGTTTATCTTGCTATTACCAAGGAATCCTTCCTTAGTGATCGCAATCATATAGGGGCCAATGCACAAGCCCTAGAGGCCATTAGAAGCACTTTATCTAAAGATTATCTTTTATGTGTTTCTAACTTTGATTCCGCTTTTGTAGTGTGGAACAAGTTGACAACCACCAACACCTCCAAGCTTCAAGTCCAAATCCAACAAGAAGAGGAATCTAGTGGAGAATCTGAACCACAACAATGCTATATGGTCCAAGGGAATGACTCCCTTGAGGTACAATCGGAACTTCAACTAGATAGTGATGATGCTAGTTCTTCATGTGATGATATTGTAGATCCCCATGCTTTGAATGAAGAACTATCCATAGTTTGTGAAAAATTAATAGAAAACTATAAAGTTTTGAAAAAGAAGAGTCTAGGCATTAATAATGAAAATAAAAATTTGATTGCTAGACTTGATGTTGTTTTGCAAGAGAAAGAGGAGATTGCTAATGAGAGGGATTCATTAAAATCTCAACTTGATCTTGCACTTAAAGAAAATGAGTTTTTGAAAAAATAAAAATGATTGCCATGTTCTTTTGAAGAAAATGATAACTTGTCTTCAAAAGTTGATTTTATTTTAAAAGAGAATGTTGATTTGAAAAATAAAATTATTTCCATTTCAAATGAGTTAGATGTGTGTTTAAAGAAAAATGTTATTTTGAAAAATAAGATTGATGAACATGTTTGCCATGCTAGTGTAGCTTCTTCATCTAGTCTACCTAATGCATGTACCTCTTCTTCTAGGATTAATGATGATATTTGTATGTTAAAGAAGAGAGTAGATTGTTTGGACTCCATTATGAGCCAATGTGCCATGAACCACACTCGCTTGGAAACCTTGGTTCGTAAGAAACAAGTTCCAACTTTTATGCATGCACATCCTCCACGGCATACACATGCTCCTCACGGACACCATCACATGTATGCTCATGTGTACACTTGTACACATTGTGGTCGTAAGGGCCATCTTGCTAAATTTTGTTATGATAGAATAAATGTTTCAAATTTAGCAAAGAAATTTGTTTGGGTTAGGGAAGGGACTAACCCCCATGGACCCAAAAGACAATGGGTACCAAAGACCACCCCTCCTATTGTTTTTGATGTAGGTGTGGGCTCTCACATGACGTGAGAGTGATGACACCTTGGAGTGGATGCGTTCCAGACTTAAAGGAAATCAAATGGATGCATCACTTTCAAGGGAAAGTTTGGTGGAGAGGACCACTTTTGTTTTGGAGAAATAGAGCGGTGCCCTCATTGGCTTTGGTATCGAATCTCTAACTCCTTATGTTTACATGCTTTTCATGTTTATTTCTCATAGCATGATTTGATGTTTAGTGATCATCATGAATATGCCATGTTAATTAGATTAGTGTTATACTTATTAGTTGGTTGAAACATCTATGTTTTATATGGACTTATTTGTATGACCTAGATCTAATGCACATGCATGTACATATTGATCATTTATGATTTGTATTTCATATTGATATTTTATAGCATGTTTTCATTGTCTATGGATTAGTATGTAAATACCATGTTTATTAGATCCTTGACACTCATGTTTAGCATTTGAGACACCCATGTTTAATATAGACCATTATTTTTGTGTTCTCACCGTTTGTTTAGCTATCATGTTTATCATAGGTTTAATAACATATGTATTGGCATGATAATCATGTTTTTTGACACTAATATAAATCCTAGTCTAAATGATTTGTGTTTTGTTTTTATGCTTTATGTCTTGATTACATGTTTAGATGTTAGTTTTCATTAAAACTAGAAGATTTATATTTGTACATATGATGGGCTACAAACAAATCTATATATGTTTGGGATTGCATGCTTGTTTGTTCCCATTAGATGTGCTAGTATAGTCTAGTTTTGATGATTCATACATTTTAAACTTGTATTCCATTTTTGGTATTTGTTTTTATGATTATGAGTTTTCATTTCATGTATATGTGTATTTTGCCAAACTTGAAGATATACATGTATACCCCTTGAGTCATTTGCCTTTCATGCAAATATCTATTACGGACTCAAAGTGTGTTTAAGGGATATGTATGTATACTTCTTGTGTTGACAAATCATACATATACCTTGAAAAGAATTGGTATCAAATTGTTTAATGAAAAGCTAAATTTTCATACTTTTCATGTTTTTCATGTTTTCCTTGAATTGGTATTTAAACTTCATATATATGTTTACTTGTCCAAACCATTAGATATACATGAATATCCTTTTTGAGCCACGTGCCTTCATGCATATATCCTTGTGGACTCGTTTGTATCTTGGATATGTATGTATACTTTGGTTTGTATTAGACATACATATGCCTTGAAGATTAAATAATATTAATTTTTAGTTTTCTTGTTTAAAGGAATAATTGAACTTAATTGAACAAATTTTCATGATTGTGATCTCCATACTTGACTTGTACACTCACATTTATTATTTGCTCATGTTTTGTTTTCATGAGACATTTTTATGCTTAATTGGATTAGAGTGTTGATTATCATGTGGATTTCATTTTTATGAAAAATGATTTGCATTTATTCCTTGCTTGAAGGATTTCGTACTAGTTAACAAAATTTTTCATTTTTACTAGTTCATATTCTTCGTTATAATATGAGATATACACTTGACCCTATTCTTTCAATTGGTATCATTGAACACTTTCAATTGGTATCAATTTTTGATCTTTTTGTATACTCATATATGTTTTGTATATGTATGCTTACTCTTTCAAGAATATCAATGTCAATTGGTATCTAATTTCATACGTATATATACTTGTTTATGCTAAGCTTAAAAAAAAAAATTTTTCTATTGTTTGATTTGTTTTCAATTGGTATCTTAACAAGCTTATGCATATGTTTAGTGGTATTTCATAAAGGGGGAGAAAATTTGATGTTGTCTTTCAATTGTATTTGATTCCCACCCCCTTACTTTATGTTAAAATATAGCTTCAAATTGGTATCATATTTAAAAGAACACATTTCTCTTAATGATATCAAGATGTTTATGTTAAATGTTTTAAATTGGTATCTCAAAATTTTGTTTAAGAAAAACATATTTATTTTACATTGCCTATATGTGTATAAATTCATGTTGAGTGTATCTTATATTGAAGAGCTTGACAACTCTTCCTTATGTGGTACACGTGTGTAGGGGGAGCTTCACATCTCCTTTTATGCATTACATATTTTGTGTTATGTGAATTAGGGCGTGTCTTCCTTTCTTCATAACTCATATGTGTAGGGAAGATAACTTAGCGTCTTCCTCTTCATGAATGTATATAGCATATAACATTTATTGATCTTTGTTTATTTTCTTTGGTATCAAGATGCTTCATTGACATATTTTTAATTGATATCATGTTTGTAGTCACCCCTTATTGACTTTGTTTTTGTTTTAGACAAAAAGGGGGAGACCATTGTTTGTATTGTTTTGTTTGACTCAAAAGGGGGAGAAAGATTTTTACCCCTCATTATATTGTTTTGATTGTTTGCCCCTTTGTTGATGATTGACAAAAAGGGGGAGAATTATTTGAGAGTTTAACATGCATATATAAAATTCACAAATCAAAATGCATGATTGGTACATATTTTATATATATGCATAGTTATGTTTTTGCATATATTAAGTTTAATATAGTTTAATGTATGTTTATTGGTATCTAGAGCATCTAGAAAATGTTTATTTGTTAATTGGTATCTAGAGCATGTATTTGAGAGTTTAACATGCATATATAAAATTCACAAATCAAAATGCATGATTGGTACATATTTTATATATATGCATAGTTATGTTTTTGCATATATTAAGTTTAATATAGTTTAATGTATGTTTATTGGTATCTAGAGCATCTAAAAAATGTTTATTTGTTAATTGGTATCTACAGCATGCTTTGCTTTAAATATTTCATTGGTATCTAGAACCTTTATTGTTTATGCATATTTGAGCCTTCATTGCATATTATTATGTTTATTTGGCTATGCATGAGTTAAAGGGGAGCTTCCTTGAGGCTTTACTTTAATCCATGCATATATAACTCCATGAGTTTTGTCATCATCAAAAAGGGGGAGATTGTTGGCCCAAAGGCCTTCCACCCTAGTTTTGATGATGATTAACTCATGTAGTTATGTTTACTAATAATCTTGTATTGTTTAAGTTTCAGATCATTAACCAAGATATTAGTTGGTGATTAGCTTCAACAAGGAGTTTAGAAGCTTATCATGGTGATTCCGGTGCTCAAGCTTAAAGATCATACCTTTGCACTCGGTGGATCGCGTTTGGGAGCAAGTCTACTTGAAGATGGAAGATCGTCAAGAGACTTAGGTATCCTAGTTTAGATTATGAGTTTTTAGATCCATTTGTAAAGTTTAGAATAGTTGATATGCTCAAGTGCACACATACACACACGTTTCATGATTTGGATTTGGTTTTCATGAATAGTAAATCAAAACAAGTTTACTTTATTTCTATGTATATTAGATATGTTCTAGATATACATACATGGTTTAAACGTGCTAAACAAACTTATTTTGATATCCCTATTCATGTGTTGAAAAGCCAAGTTTGATAAAAATACAAGAGTTTGTTTTTGATAAAAATGAGAAGAAACAAAAATGATTTCATATGCTTGATATTTGAGTAGAAATGATTATCACATGTTTCAATATCAATGCTATATGATAAAACAAGTTTATGAAATTTTCAGAAAAGATAGAAGTTTTTAAAAGAATTTTTCTAACATGTTTTATACCAGTTTTGGGCCCAGACTGACCTGTCAGGCCTGAACGGTCGACCGAGCGGTCGACCGCACCTAAGGCCGGTCGACCGCCGCGGTCGACCGACGTGCACAGACTTGTGCACGTCTGGCAGCCAGGGGGCCGGTCGACCGGACGGTCGACCGCTGCAGAGAGCTCTGCTCTCTGTTTGTTTCGGTCGACCGGGCGGTCGACCGGAGGTTCCAACGGGTCAAAATATGACCGTTGGACGGTCGACCGGCCGGTCGACCGTTAGGCCAGTCAGGCTGACACGTCAGCCTAACGGCTAGTTTTCTATTTGGCCTATATAAACCCCATCTCTTTGGGATTTTGGCCAAGGTTTTTACAAGAGAAAAATACCCTGTTTTCAGAGTTTAAAAACAAGTTTTTTAAAAGAGTTTTTGTGCTAAAAGGATTGATTCTTATTTGTTTTGGGTTTTTGAAAAATCAAAGAAAAATAGATTTTTGGGATTTTGATTTGGTCTTTTATTCCTATCATCTACAAGAGATTTCCCAAGAAGTTTTCTTTGTTGCTTGTTTCCAAAAACACCTAGTTTTCCACACTTGAGCTATCATACTATCCTAATCTATTAGGATCATTTGTTTTGTGGAAAAAGAGAAAAAGAAAGTGAGATTGAGTTTGTGGTTTTTGGAACCACTTGTTGTAAACACCCTTATTCTTTGTGTATCCCTCTTAGGTAGAGGTGATCGGGTGATTGGTTTGCTCCCTCTTGTGAGAGGTGAAGATTGGTGTTTGTAAACCCTCTTCGGTAGAGGTGTTGGTTGTTGTATTGGCTACGGGCCTACCCCTCGGTTGTGAGGAGGTTGTTTGAGAGAGGAGTTTGGTACTCCTAGTGTTGTAACAAATCCTCTTCGGTAGAGGTTCCCTCGGTGGGAGATAGTGGATTGGAAATCCTACACGGTGGTGTAGGCGGGGATGTAGAGCAAGGTGCTCGAACCTCGAAACATATCGTTGTGTTTGCGTTTGCTCCACTTGTCTCTTTAACTCTCTCTCATTTATTTGTGCAAAGCATCATACTTCATATCATCATATCATATTTGCTTGTGTTGAGCATAATTCATATTGCCATATCATATTGCTTGTGTTGCCTTACATTATTTCATATTGCTATATCCTTGATTGCTTGGCTTGATTGTGTGTGCACATTGCTTGGATTGCTTGTGTGTGTGCCTAACTTATACTCATCCAACAAGAGCTTCACATAGCACCTCAACCCATTTCAAGGGGAATCAAGGGGAGTTAGTCCAGAGCCTCGCAAGGGGAATTCGGCTACACTTATTGTATTGTATTAGTTTGTGCATAATTTGCATTAGCTTCCGTTTTTAGCGCACTTAGTTTTGCATTTAGTTTAGATTAGCACTAACACCTATTCACCCCCCCTCTAGGTGTTTTTCAAAAGCATGGATAATGTCTCCAACCAATCAGTTTCAATAATTTAGGACTTCGATTAACACGTGTGATAGGCGTAATATGGGATGCGTCTATTACAGGTGACAGTTGGTGTTCGCTGACATAATTAATAATGATAAACTGTTATAATGTATTGTAATTGACCATAATCACCTGACTGTATGTATATAAATCTAGGTTAGACATATGATTGTACACATGACCAGATTTATATATCAGACTAATGACATATGCTAGGTTACACATTTTGACATTAGTCCTTTCCTTTTGTCATAAGATCAGTTATATATTATTCATATCTTTGTTCTTGGCATTGATTATCTTGTTATCCTTCATTTCAGTTATCATGTTTTCATTGCTTACGTTGTTGTTATGCACGAGCACCTTTCTCTTTACACACACACTCACTAGGTCACTTTCTGATGACCCTGGATTCGCACGTCCAGGGTTTTGGACATCTTCTTATATTGTTCAGGTGTTCGTTGAGCTCGTACACTTCGTGAGGAGCTGGACTTTCTCCCTTTTGATTCTGGTATTCTTTTCTTTCTTTATTCCTGCTATTATTCTTTGATTCCTGTATATCACACTTAGCTTCTATTCCATTCCTTATTTCATCTGGGATCATGTGTAGTCATTATATGCATTATTGCTGTGATCGTTAGTATTATGGTTTAGATTTATAACTTGTTTAGGTTACTTTAGGCTTAGCGTGTATACGTGGGGTATTTTCCTCGCGTATATACGTCGCCGACTCTCGTTGCGACTCCGTTTCACGTATTTTGGGAAGCGGGGCATGATAAACGACGTCAACCACGTGTTGTCCCTCTCCTTCGACGCCCTCTCCTATGACATCGCGTTCCACACATTTGACCGAACCACTGCGACCTTCCACCCCGCAATTCCAAAAGCTCACCCACTTGTGCACCCTCTTTTTCTACTGCTGCTTCAGCAACAACCACCAGCCAATTCCGCCCCCCTCTGCCGCTTGGGCCTGGGCCTTCGATCCTTATTGTTACTCGAGAACGACCACATGGGCCCCGTCCCTGTCGAGCTGGGCAACCTGACGTCACTCAAGCTACTCGATCTCCACTCAATCGTCTCGGGTCTTGTGTCTGTTGGGAAAATAATATGTATACTCTGATATCAATTGTTGCGATTTCAGGGGAGGATGCCCCCCCGACCAGATCGACTAGGGTGGCACAGCGGAAACAAACCGCAAAATCTACTAAGATAACGTGAAAAAGAGAAGAAGAAGATATTCCAAAGTAGATAGAAAGCTAACAAACAATATAACGTGATTTCACTGATTAAACAGATCGTGTGTACGTCCACGAGAGAAGGGGAAGAAACTTTATTAAAACTTCAGGGGAGTATAATAAGAATTACTTACACTTCACGCTGAGAAGATTACAAGCCCTTGATGGTCACTAAGAACAGCAAACCTTTGTGGCTAAGCTTTTCTTACGAATCTCTCATCTATATGAATTACGCCCTTAAGAATTACTAATTCATTGGGATTCTCTTGGAATACATTGAAGGCCAACCCTAAGGGATTATTTATAAACCATAAAACTCCTAGTCCTAAACAAACTCTATCAATCAGAATAAAGAAAACTTGAATCCAACTCGAATTTAAAACAGATTCAGAAAAGAAAACTGTCAGATATGACATTAATCGATCTTCACGATGTATTCACATTATAATCCTAACACTGTCCCGCTTGCTCTAGCCAGGCTCACCCGAATACAAAAACTCGATCTCAGCGGCAATCAGCTAACGGGCCGGGTCCCAAAACTGAGTTCGCTCGATTTGAGCGTTCTGGATCTCAGCCACAACCTCCTCCAGGGTTCGATACCCGCTGCTCTCCTCACCTGATCCAATTCGCTAATCAAGCTGGACCTGAGCAGAAATTAATGGGTCTGATACCCGATTCGATCAACAACCTCAGAAACTTAATGCTGCTCAATTTGAGCCACAACTCTCTCTCTCTCTCTCTCTCTCTCTCTCTCTCTCTGGGCCACTTCCAGAATCTCTCGAAAGGCTAGTTTCTCTCCGAACTCTGATTCTAAAGGGCAATTTCATGGGTCCTGCAAGAATTCCTGCTAACGACTTATCGGGTCTGAAGGAGCTGAGCACGCTGGTAGTGTCCAACATGGGGCTGAACGGCCCCATACCCGAATCCACTGGAGAACTGGGTAGCCTCCGAGTGCTGTATCTCGATGGCGGGCCTGTTTGGTTAAGGGTGGAAGTGAGGAAGTGAGGAATTGAGGAAGTAGTAATAATTCCTTTTGGAACTTAGGAATTGGTTAGTAAGTTTTCCGGTGTTTGGATGTTGTTGAGAAGTGTGATTTGAAAAATATTTTGTCTTTTCCGGTGTTTGGATGGTAATGTGAAAATGGAAGTGGAAAAGTTGACCACAAAGTTGACCGTAAAATAATATTAAAATAAAAATTAATTAAGAAAAATAAAAAATAGACTATAATTAGATTGCAAGTGAGATTTACATGGTCAAAAAATTAACTGTTTTGTGCTACAATTTATTACAAATGCGATTTACATGACCACAAAATTAACTGTAGCACTCTGGAAGTGAGGAAATGGTTGTGTAAAAGAGAAAAGCTAAAAGAAAAAGAGGTTTTCTTATTTTCTTTTTTCGGTGTTTGGATAGATAGAGAAGTGAGCAATTATACTTCCTATTTTCTTACTTCCGCCCACTTCCTTGCAACCAAACAGCCCCGGCAATGAGCTGAATGGGTCCATTCCTCTGAGCTTTAGAAAGCAGGAGAAACTCAGTGAGTTGAGATTGGAGAACAATAAGCTGGAGGGATTGACTCCTTTTGGTAAAGAGATGGTTTGGAGAATGGGGAGAAAGCTGAGGTTTGAGAACAACACTGCTCTCTGTCACGATATGAGAGAAGGGACAATGGGATGGCCTTGACTTCTTGTCGGGGATCAGTTACTGCGATCCTCAGACTACGAGCTCGGTTAGTCGAATAACACACCATTTGTCCACGGCAGCGAGTTGTGGTGTCTTGCCTTGGGAGCTGAGCTCATCGGGGCTGGACTCTGGGAGTTTGGCTCATAGGGTGCTTGGTTTGGTTGCTGGATTTGTGTTCTTTGTTCTTGTTCTGTGATTGTATATGTTCGGTAACTGAGAATAGGATACTTTTTGTGTAAATTAAGGTGGAATCATAGCAGCAAATCTCATCAGAAAACTCCTGTAAATATGATTATTCATTATGGATTCAAGTAAGCTTTGATCATGCGTATATGAACATTTGTTGCTAGATCATGTACAAACTGACAACAAATAAAACTGAGTCAAGATTGGGGTTGATCTCATAAGTAAAACTTTGAATGCCACTAGTACACAAATGTACAATTTACAACAAATGAAACTTTAGTCAAGATTACACATCATCAGATAACAGTCTGTAAGAAACTGAACATATAGACAAGGGATTTTTGCATATATATAGCTCGAACTGTTGATACATGCTACTTTCCGCCATGCCACAAAAGCGCTATCAAATGCTACGTCATGCGGTAGCCACAGGTTAGTGGTACATGTGCACATCAAGAGGAGCTTGAAATAGCGCATATACATACATTGATTCACTAAATCGTGTGCTGATGAAACGATGGAGAAATGAAATCCGAGTCTAGTCCAGGTCAAGATTTTTACACATCAAGTGGAAACCCATCAATGGACATAAGTCTTCTTCGGCTTTGAGGCTTTCGTTTTGGCAAAGAGAAGAGACAACATGCTTTTGCTACAAATAGGAGCCCGAATTAGATCACGACGTGGATTGTCAAAGGACCGGAATGCTGATAAGGGTTGGGAACCTCCAACGTAGCCTGCAGTAGATCGAATGGCCCATTAGTAGACGCAAAAACAAATCTAGGGTTCTTTAGGTTCTACCATTAGGAGAAAGCATATGTAACTAGTAGGTATCAGATCCTACCTTACTGAATGGCTGCAGAGTGGAAGTCCCACTGCTTGACTGAAGATGAGTGGATAATGGCAATGATGATGCAGCCTCTTCTGGATCTGCATTTATAAAATTGAAAGCAAATTATGTTATCTAGCTAATCTAATCAGGAAAAAATTGATTAAAAATATAGAAAAAATAGACATCATAATGACAATAATCAGGTTAGCAGAACTTTGAGTGTACCAAGTAGATGAAAGACCTCAGAAGTCAATTTAGAAGTTCTGAAATTTCCACTGCTGCAAAAGGTACACAACTTTTAAGGATCAGTTCAAATATAACATGGTACCAGTTCCAGCAGGCTGTATAGATGATGCAAATAAGTATGAAGAGTGCGGAAATTGAAATCAAAGATCAAGTGCTTTCCCTATAGTTGCACTTGAAGCTCCATTTGCTGTCGAGTTGGCCTCTGAGGCGAGATGCCAGGATAGGGTTTTTGATGCAGGGGTACCTACATGGCACTCATCAAAGTACTTTACGATAAGAAGATATAAATACCGAAGAAAATTTAACAACAACAAAGGAGTTCAATTTGCTTCAATCGTAAAAACTTAGCACCTGGAAGATGAGGACGAGGTTTTGCTTGTGTTTGTGACAGTTGGTGTCTATGTACCTTTTGATTGACAGAATCTAGCTTGACAATTCAAATAAAATAGTTAGGTCACATCTTTTACAAAAGTTGCTTGGTACCAGATCTTAATCATACTTGGAAGAATATAATGCTTGTGATGTCTTGGAGTGGTAGCCAACATCTGCTGTTGCCGAAGGCCTTCTTTGTCCACATAAGTTTGGCATGTAAGAACTCGCTGTGTGTGAAATAGCAAAAGTAAGTTTGTGTCCAACATTTAAAGCCACAAGGGAAGAAGTCAGAAGGTACCTGATTCAGACAAGAAATCTTAAGCTCCACAGTGGAGACATCCAGTGTCTGTTGTTCAAAGAGGTCTGTCAATTTGTATGCAACAGTACCAAGGTGGTCAACAGCATTGACGAGGGCCCGAACAGCATAATCTTTTAAATTGTCCAGCACCCTGATAAATATAGTTAGTTTTTGCAAAAGAGAAGTAAACTGAGCTAGTTTACTCATGAGAAATTGTATACATGTAGACCCTGATACATTTTGTATGATCATATATACACTATATGGAGCCGAACAAGCTGACGAATGCCAACTAAGAATGCTCAAGCAGCAAGACTATTTCCTTTCCTCGTTGAAAGTTGCGGGTTCGAATCTCCCCATCCACGACGGGCAAGGGGATTTTTCAAACTAAAATCTGCAGAGTGCTCTAAGAGGCATATATGCAACCGCTCAACTTTGCGACATATGAAGGCCAGTAGGCTTGTTAGAGATTCGTGGAGTCCCATTCATAGCATACGAGAGCTACACATGGAGGCTACTAGCAATTTGTAGAGACCAAACCGTTTTGATTTGTATTTGCACATTAGGTGTTTCATTCTCTCTCACAGAGTTCGTTGTACGTGCATATTAGGTGTTTCATAATCCCATATGGGAGTTTTTTTGCCCCCGCTATGACAGGGTTCTTTTTCCCCATTACGGGGACTATGATGCAAGTTTTTGGGTCTTTCTCTCCAAAAGAGAGAGAAGAACAATCTGATGTTTAATTTCATTTATCGTACACTGTAATAAAAACTGCATAGGGCAATTTCTTACTAATATTAGGTTGGGTTGGTGTATAAATCTTATTTTTTTTGGACATAAAGAAATAAAGAAGCCACTACAATTGCTAGAAACACTACCCACTAAAGGGACAAAAATAGAGGGTAATTCAAGCTCTGTCATAGTATGGATACCTTGATTTAATGTGTGTACCAATTATAAAGATATCTTATGATAAATATATCTATTATAAACTATTATGAATAATATTTATAAATAATATTAAGTAGTTAATAAATAGAAGGAATGAGAACTAAATGAAGTATACCTATTCATCTTTCTACACAAATATATGATATTCCACTTCAAGTTTAAGAAATTTTATTATTCTCCCATTCTTATATTCTTTCTATCTTTCTAATAAAATAGAAAGTTTTTTTTTTACAGTGTATATATGCATATGATACACACATGTTGAGCTGAAAACATTTTGTATTACCATACATGCGCTAGTCTATATGATGTGAAACGGGGAACCCTGTGGTGTGGTATATCAGCGATAAACCTGAATTTAGCAACGTTTCACGAAATTTTAGATCTTTAGTAGGAAATCATCTAAACTAGTAATGAGACTAGATGAATTTTATAATCATTGGCATGCGTAGTTTAGACATTCATCATCTCAAGACTTCAATTGCAATACTCAGTTAATATGAACACTCCTAATCACAATATTAAGATCAGTAGATAACAATCACTCAACAAACTCACACACACTCACATTTATAGTGGACAACATATCAATATGACAACAATTTAGAAAATAAATTTTCAGTGTAATCCAACAATTAATCTGATTGATGAATTAAGAATCTTACCTGCTCTCAGGTTTCCCGTCATTGTTGTTGCTTTGTCAATTCGCTGTTGAATGAGTCTAGACTTGCTCTGACTTGTTGATTTTGAAGTGCAGGTCATGTGCTAGTCGTGTTCTGTGTTCTGATGTTGAGGCTGTTTGTTGAATTTCATTGTTTGTTTTCGATCATGTCTTCATTTAGATCAAAAGGATGGAGGTTGAGCCTGAACTCGAGTGGGGTTAGGCTTCATCTCCTGAATCTGCTTGGTTCTAAAACTCAGCAACAATAGTAATCCATGAACGAGCTAGTGCAGAGGAAGAAGACGATGGACTGATAGGGCATCGGGAATGGAAACTGACTGTCGATGAGACGCAAGAGGAAGAGGGAAACACCGGTGGGACTCCGGCAAGGTGGCGAGGAGGAAGGGGCGCCGGCGGGAGTGTCCTAGCCTGACGACGAGGGTTGTTGGGGCAGTGATGACGTTAGTGGAGGTGGTTGCTGAGAGGGGGAAAATGGCGGGTGGAGGTTGCCAGCGAGACTTGCATGAGAAGGAGAATGCTCTGTTGGCTTTTTTTTTTGGGATTTCTTTGGGTTGCAGGATAACAAGGAGGATAAGAGAAAGAGGAGAGATGTCCGCTAACAGATTTTGTGTATTTTTTTTTTGTAAATTTGGTGGAGAGATAAATGAGTGAAATTTGAGTTTGTAATTGGGATTTAAGAGATTGGGGGATTTTGAAATAAGAGATAAGAATAGGGAAGTGGGGATAAGATTTGGAGGGATAATTGGGATATTGGTTTCACAATCAAAATGCAAAAGAGATTTTTATTTTCTTTGAAAACACTTAAAATATTTTCATTAATCAAAACTTCATTAATTTTTCTAATATAACACCTTGCCTTAAATAGGCCTACAAACTGAGAACTTTCTCCATATACTCGATGTGAGACTAAAAAAAAGAAAAATACAAAGTTAAAAACAAAGAAAACATACTCGATTCAAATAAATAAACATATCGACTCCAATTAATAAACTCGTGGCGCATCTGGTGCCGTCAAATGTCCGCATCATTCTCTCCCGATAGGAGAAAATTCGACTTCATCGAGTTCGGTATGGAATGCTTTCCTCATGCTCTAACAATTTGCGTCTACCTACTGCAGCTCATCACTCAATATATAATAGTTATTTTCAAACAATCAAATATCATTAGAATACACCAGATAATTTAATTATCTAAAGTTTTATCATATTTCACTGTTGTGTTTGATTGAATATCTGGGGTTGCCTCATGTGGGGGTGTTCAGAAAAATGGCTCAGGAAAGACTTACAACCAGTGAGTCGTTAGGGTTAAGATCAAATGCTTGTAATACACTGGATATCTAATATTGAAAATATGACTAATTTCAAATCTTTTAAAGATATATAACACGAATATTGTAATTTGATTTCTACAAAATTTTGAAAAAACTGATACTATAACATGTAAATCACTAACAATTCCCAGAAAAACTGTTTCGGACGAATCTGAACCATCATAAGTTGTCAACACTGAAAGTTTTAAACAATTTCCTGACACAAGTTCACAAATTACAGTTAGTGTTGCTTTGTTCAAATATATCATTGATTTTTCATGTATAAATAGGCATGTCAATGGATCGGTTCGGGGCGAGTACGGATGGTATCAGACCCGGACCTGTTTACTCAAGAGGGTCCCATACCCGCCCCATTCACCTGCGGGTCCAAAATGTAGGTTCTCATACCCAGACTCGCTGTACCCGCGGGTCCAGACCCGTTTACCCATACCCGAAATAGTTCAATTAAAAAAAATTAGAGGTCTCCTAAATAGAGATGTGGGCATGATTTTTACAATATGGACCTCAAAATAGCAATAGTTGAAGAACACAAACTCTACAATTTCAAATAAAAGAGATCATTAAATAGAAAGATAAGTTCTAAAATTGATAATATAACATCTAGGTTTTCAATTTTCAAAGTAGATATATATATTTAGGTGTTGAAACAGGTAAATGGATAATCGGTCTAGTTTAAGTAAAATCAGACCCGACCCATTTACTAAACGGGTATACAGGTTAACAGGTATACGGGTACGGGTCCAAGATAACCTTTCCCATACCAGCCTAATTGGGTCAGGTTTGGGTCGGGTTCCGGGGTCCAGACCCGACCAGTTGACAAGCCTATGAATAGATAGAGCACGTGTGTGAAAAAATATGATGCAAATTCATATATGCAGACTCAGAATACTCTAAAATAAATAGTAGCAGAGAAAACTCATTTTAGTGCCTACATATGCAAAAGGGTAACTTGACTCCCTATTGGACGGAGAAATTTTAAGCACTCGGTTCAGTGGGTCACCAATACTTATGATCTCTATCAAAAGGATTATTAGGCGTACCAACATAAATGTATGTGATAGTTTACCTATTACTTTATTAATGATAATAAGAGATATTTTAACTGGTAAAGTCCGAGTGAAAACACCCTTTTGTTTAACCGTAGAGAGAAAAAGTTGATAATCTGCAGAATGCGAGGTTCTCCTATAACGACATTCCTCAAGTCTTCGGATACGGATCGACCGTAGATCGTAATTCCCTTGATCTGACACACATTCCTAATCACAACTTCGCATCAGAATTTGTTCTCGTAAATGTATCTATTGGGACAAGGCACTACTATTAAAATTTTAATGGTTACTTATCAGCTTGTTGTTCAAGTTCAGTAAGCTTGATAGGTTATATTTATAGTGTGACGAGTTAGAAAGACTAGCTCCTGGGGCTAAATCAGTGGCGTGTTGGAGATCATGCGTCGATGTTGGCTTGTCCGGAGGTCTTCAGAGAGGGCTTTGACAAGCTTCGTAATCAGAAGGAGGGTGTCGACAATAGAAGAGGAAGAGATCAATGATCAGAGCAGCCAATGACAATAAGAGTCGACAATAATGAAAGCGGAGAAGGTGGTGTCAGCAGTAGAGCTGAGAGAGAGAAAGAGCAGACAACAGTTGTGATAGCAACAAAAGGGACAATAGCCGACAGCGGGGAAGCAACGCTAAACTGCTTAATCATAAGAGTGACTTTCGAGGAGATAGTACTATCGGGCTTAGGGGTTTCAGTGCAAACTTTGTCAATAATGGCAATCTTAAATGGGGTGGGACAATTGGCAGCAACATGCCCATAATCTTGACATTTATAGCACTTATTGGTGATGCTAATTTTGGAAAAGTAGCTTTCGGTGTTCTTGTCTTTAACCTCTTTCCTAAGTGGAGGTGTGAGGGTACTAGACCTATGAGGCTGAACAGATGGTAGAGATCTAGATGTTGGTGCTTTCTGATGATTGTCGAAATATGGTGGTTCATATTTATCTGTGAGTACATCCTCCATTCTATCCCATGTTTCCATCAGTCATGCACCACGAAGTACTCGTCTTTTTACCACATCGGTCCAATATTGGTTAGCATGTTCAGTCAGTTTCGTAGTAACGATCCTGACTTTCTCAGCTTTAGAAAGTGAGTATTGACAGAAGTATACGTTCATATTGTGTAGCTAATCTAGAAAAGCTTCGGGATTACGTAAATTACCAGAATAGTCTAGACAACCATAAAAAATTGGTACATTTATAGTGGTGATTGGGGGACTCACTAAACAAAGACCTAAATAAATGTTGAGAATTCCTAAATGCAATTTTTTTATATTTTTATGCAAAAAATAAAACAAAATTTTCTAATAAATACCTAAAATAAAATTAAAATTTTTCTAGACCTAATGCAAGTTTCCTATCTAAGCTACAGTCTGATACTAAATTGATGTGAAAGGGGAAACCCTGTGGGTGGTATATCAGTGATAAATCTGAATTTGACAACATTTTACGAAATTTATGATCTTTAGTAGGAAAACATCTAAACTAGTAATGAGACCAAATGAATTTTATAATCATTGGCATGCGTAGTTTAGATATTCATCATCTCAAAATTTTAATTGCAATGCTAAGTTAATATAAACAGTCCTAATCACAATGTCAAGATCAGTAGATAACAAGTACTCAATAAATTCACGCACACTCACATTTATAGCAGACAACAAATCAATATGACAATAATTTAGAGAACAAATTTTCAGTATAATCTAACTATTAATCTGACTCAGTGTTCTAAAAATCGGTTTCATTATTCGTACGGTCCAACACTGAATAATGATTAATCAGATTAATCAGGGTTTAATCGAAGATTAATTATTTTGAATATTTTAATATATTTAATTATATTTATACAGAACTACGTATGAATATATACAGTTAATTATTGAAAATACCTAGATATTATACAAGACAATATCTAGATGTGAAGTTATAAACCATGATATGATGAACAAGACAATAATAATATATAGTAAAAAAAGTAAGAGAATTTATCTCTTCGCATTAGTAATCCAAGATTTCAAATTTTGCAACATAAATATAAATCAAAGAACTTACCTACAAAATAAGATAAAGAAAAAAATTTGTCAATTTATCAATCAAAATAATGAGCTTTAAAGAATGATGAGAAAGATTGCTAAATAAGTTAATTTGAAAAATAATCAAAAATAATAAAACATAAGTATCACTTTATATAAAATGTACAATAATAAAATATCATAATTCATCTACTATTTAATAAATAACAATTCATCTACTATTTAATAAAAGATCATTATCAAATCATCAACATCACAACATAAACTACTTAGCGATCCAACACATAAAAAGTGATAAGTTTTTAAATAAAAAATATGAAATGCCTAAATGATTAATCGAGGATTAATCGAATTAATCAGGAATTAATCGAATTAGTCCGGCATTAATCGGTGATTAATCGAGGATTAATCGTTTTGGATCCGATTAATCACCCGAGCGCATAATCAGAGCGATTAATGTAATATTAAGCGGGCTGCCACCGAATAGGATTAATCGGCCGATTAATCTGATTTTTAGAACATTATCTGATTGTGGAATTAAAAATCTTACCTACTGAGAAGTTACATTCTCATGTTTCCCGTCACTATTGTTGCTTTGTCAATTCGCTGTAGAATGAGTCTAGATTTGCTCTGACTTGTTGCTTTTGAGTTGCAGGTCATGTACTAGGCTTGTTCTGTGGTCTGATGTTGTGGTTGCTTGTTGAAGTTTACTGTTTGTTTCTGATCATGTCTTCATTCAGATCAAAAGGATGGAGGGTGAGGACTGAACTCGGGTGGGGTCGGGCTTCATCTCCTGAACTCGCTTGGTTCTAAAACTTAGCTACAATAGTAACCCATCAATGAACTGGTGCAAAGGAAGAAGAGGATGGACTGATAGGGCATCAGGAGTGGACGCTGGCTGTCGGTGAGACGCAAGAGAAGAGGGAAACACCGCTGAGACTCTGGCAGGGTGGCGAGGAGGAAGGGGCGCCGGCTGGAGTGTCCTAGCCAGACGACGAGGGTTGTTGGGGGGCAGTGGTGATGTCATTAGAGGTGGTTGCCAAGAGGCGGAAGATGGAAGGTGGAGGTTGCCAGCGAGACTTGCGTGAGGAGAAGGAGAATGCACTGTTGGCTTTTTTTTTATTTCTTTGGGTTGCAGGATAACAAGAAGGATAAGAGAAAGAGGAGAGATGTCTGCTAACAGATTTTTGTGTTTTTTTCTTTCGTAAATTTGGTGGAAGATAAATGAGTGGAATTTGAGTTTGTAATTGAGATTTAGAAGATTGAGGGAATTTGAGATAAAAGATAAGAATAGTGAAATGGGGATAAGATTTGGAGGGAATAATTGGGATATTGGTTTCATACTCAAAATCTAAGAGAGATTTTCATTTTTTTTGAAAACACTCAAAAATATTTTCATTAATCCAAACTTCATTAATTTTTCTAATACAACACCTTGCCTTAAATAGGCCTATAAACTGAGGACTTTCTCCACATAGTAGATGTGAGACTAAAAAAAAGAGAAACACAAAGCTAAAAATAGAAAAAATATATTCGATTCAAATAAATAAAAATAGAGAGTTCGATTAATAAACTCGTGGCGTCTCTGATGTCGTTGGATGTCTGCATCATTCTCTCCCGGTGGGAGAAAAGTCGACTCCATTGAGTTTAATGTAGAACGCTTTTCTCATACTTTAACAATATGTATTTACCTGCTGCAACTCATGATTCAATAGGTAATATTCATTTTTCTAAACCTAATGCAAGTTTCCTATCTAAACTATGCTCTGATATCAAATTGATATGAAACGGGAAACCCTGTGGTGTGGTATATCAATTATAAACCTAAATTTAGCAACGTTTCATGAAATTTATGATCTTTGGTAGGAAATCATCTAAACTAGTAATGAGATCAAATGGATTTTATAATCATTAGCATGCGTAGTTTAGACATTCATTATCTCAAGACTTCAATTGCGATACTTAGTTAATATGAACACTCCTAATCACAATGTCAAGATCAGTAGATAACAAGCACTCAGCAAATTCACACACAGTCACGTTTATAATGAACAACATATCAATATGATAACAATTTAGAGAATAAATTTTTAGTGTAATCTAACTATTAATTTAACTGCTGAATTAAGAATCTTACCTACTGAGAAGCTACATTCTCAGGTTCCCATCATTGTTTTTGCTTTGTCAATTCGCTGTTGGATGAGTCTAGACTTGCTCTGACTTCTTGATTTTGATTTGCAAGTCGTGTACTAGCCTTATTCTTTGTTCTGATGTTGTGGTTGCTTGTTGAACTTCACTTTTTTTCCGATCATGTCTTCATTTTGATCAGAAGGATGGAGGATGAGGACTGAACTCGGATCGAGTCGGGCTTTATCTCTTGAACTCGCTTGGTTCTAAAACTCAGCAGCAATAGTAAATCCATCAACAAACTGGTGCAGAGGAAGAAGACGATGGACTGATAGAGCCTCAGGAGTGAATGCTGGCTGGCAGTGGATGCAAGAGGAAGAGGGAAACACCGGTGGGACTCCGGCAGGGTGGCGAGAGGAAGGGGCATCAACGGGAGTGTCCTAGCCTAACGGCGAGGGTTGTTGGGGATAGTGGTGACGTCATTGGAGGTGGTTGCTGAGAGGGGAAGATGGTGGGTGGAAGTTGCCAGCGAGACTTGTGTGAGGAGAAGGAGAATGCACTGTTGGTTTTTTTTTTTATTACTTTGGGCTACAAGATGACAAAGAGGATAAGAGAAAGAGGAGAGATGGCTGCTAACAGATTTTGTGTTTTTCTTTGGTAAATTGGTGAAGAGCTAAATGTGTGGAATTTGAGTTTGTAATTGGGATTTATGAGATTGAGGGAATTTGAGATAAGAGATAAGAATAGGAAAGTGGGGATAAGATTTTGAGGGGATAATTGGGATATTGGTTTCACACTCAAAATCCAAGAGAGATTTTCATATTTTTGAAAACACTCAAAAATATTTTCATTAATCAAAACTTCATTAATTTTTCTAATACAACACCTTGCCTTAAATAAGCCTATAAACCGAGCACTTTCTCCACAATCGATGTGGGACTAAAAAAGGAGAAACACAAAGCTAAAAATAAAGAAAAACATATTCGACTCAAATAAATAAAAATACAGACTCCGATCAATAAACTTGTGGCGCCTCTAGCGTTGTAGGATGTCCGCATCACTATATCTCTTAGATGGGCTGATGAATTCAGTATGCATAACTTTTTTGGCAATAAAGGGGAGAGATCCTCTATTCTGTTGCTCAGGGTTGGGAGCGCTTGGCTAATCAATGCAAGGAAGGTGCCTATAGGGAGATTCATATCCATGCATATTGAGCCATTAAAAGAGCTCACTTTGATTGTGATTAAAAGTTCTAACACCCATATTAGTGTTCACACATAATAAGAGGGGTTCTCAATTCTTATGAATGCGAGAACAAGATTGACTATTAAGGTGGGTTATCATTTATAAATATTTAATGAGTCTTGCTAACTAGTGAGTGGCTAGAAAATTTGTTTGCAGCTATTTATCAATTTGACTCAAGTTACACCGAACACTTTATTTTTTGTGTTTGCCAATACATCAATTATTGTATTATATATAATTTAATATTTACAAAATTTTAGAAGATAAATTAAATATGAGTCTTGCTAATGAGTGCTCAGGCACTAGTTAGCAAGCATTAATTGGTATAACTTTCTGTCGTTTCTATCATTCTCAAGGCAACCTATTTTTTTTAAAAATATGACAAACTTACCTTAAACTTTTACTCTTACTTTTAAATTGCTCTCATTCCCAATGCAACATATATTAATTTCTTTATTTTCTTCATTATTGTTAGAAATAATAATAAAAATTATTCACTTGTTGTTTATGTCTATGTAGAGAGCATAAAAGAGAACTCTAACAAGAATAGCACTCAAGAGAATAGAATATTATGATGTCTTGGGAATGATAGAACAACAAAAAAAAGAGTAAAATATTAAGGGTAATTTTATCATATTAAAAAATACTTTAGGCAGCCTTGAGAATAATATAAAAGGCAAAAAGCTATACCAATTAATTCATGCTAATCAGTGCCTCTCGTGCTAATGAGTGCCTTGAGAGCACTCGTTAGCAAGACTCGTAGTTAATACATCTTCTCAAAGTTTGTAAATAGTGGATTGTGTATAATACATTAATTGGTTCAGGGGCAAGCACAAAAAAAAGTGTTTGGTGTGACTGAAGTCAAATGATAGATGGAACAAAAATTTTCTCGTCACTATCTGTAGCATCACCATAATCTTCGGAGAAACCTACACTAGCTCCCTTCTGTTGCTCACACCTACTTTAATAACCTGTTTTGCTAAGGGTAAAGTGTTAGAATTTAGAAGAGTAAGGGCTTACCCCACTCGTTGCCACCCTATTCATTTCCTTACTCCTTAGGAGTGTAAATGGACTCGCGAAGATCGTGGACAAACTCCCTTGCCTTGGGATTGTTTGACAACCAGAAGGTTCGAACAAACTTAAAATTTTAAGCTTGTTGAATGAACATGAAGCCTGATTCAGCACCTTTACCAATCCCACGACAATATAAGGTTTACAATTTGATCAAATTTGATATGTAAAATCAACACGAGGCAAAATAAGTAAAGCATTCACTAGGAGGGTGCAAAGTACAGGGTATATTAGAAGAGAGCAAATTAAATATATTGCTTGAAATAACTTTCTAGAAGCACATGCCCTGAGCGGGTGTATCAAGCACTTAATCCTAAATTAGCATTTCAAAAATATGTTTGGTGGACTTCTCCTTCCTATTATCTGGGAGATAAGAATGAGTAGTCCTTGTCACTTGTGGTCCCCTATCACCCACCAATAGTGGTCAATGTCCAACATTGGTCTATAGCTCAATGATCCATGTATTACCACTAATTAGTATTTAATCGATATATACATTTCCTCTAACAAACACCAAAGTTAATCTAGGTTTGTTCTGCACACCAAAATTGGGTGCCCAACAACCTATTGATGACTGATTGGGGGCACAAGTAACAAAGACTATTACTTTGTTCCTCTTCTCCACGCTAATACGAAGGAAAAGTTAACATACCACTGATATGCCGCCTATTGTGCTTTCTAAGAAGTCGTTCTAAGTAACTATAAATACGTTAGTTTACGCTCATAATCTGCCCTCTAATAAATGCTCCGCTTATTGCAGACTATCTTGATTTTATATACTAAATTTGATCAAATTATTAACCTTTTATAACTATAGAGTGCTAAAGGGGCTGAGCGAGGCTGGCCATGTTCCTTCAATTACGCTAACAAACTTAAAATTACAATTTTGTTCAAACTTGGTTCCTTCAAGTCATTATACGATCTTGAGCAAGCTTTTCATGAGCTCGAGTCTCGGAGTCCCTTTTACAATCCCAAGGAATTAATTAGGGGTGGCAATGAATTAGGTTAAGCGTAGGGTAAGGCCTTATCCTTACTCTAATTCTAATACTTTATGCTTATTTAGTGATAATCTAAAATTTTCAAATCGCCCTACCATAGCACATGGAGGAGCCGGGGGGGTTTGGGGTAAAGGCATATCTAAAAAATTTCTAGAAAAATAATTAATTTAAATGAAAAAAGTAACTAGCATAGGTGAGTGCAGAAGGATGCACATAAATATGAAAAGATATAAATGCATAATAAACCATAGTTAATAATATAATTAAATAAAGTGATAGTAAATAAATAAACTGGTCTACACATAAACAAAGTAGTCTACATAATACATCTTCTTTTGTTAGTCTGACGTACCCTATAAACAATTGCATTATCTAACAATGAAGATTTAATTCACACAAAGAAAATCTAAATGCGATGTCTGTATATCATGTTCTTCTACCTTGATCCATTTTTGTACTACATAATGTACAACGCTGGTGATCATGTGCAATGACGTTTCAAAAAATCAAATTGTACTTATGTTTGACTAGGAAGTTGATACGTCCAATTTTAATTCTCATTCAAGAATAATTTATGAATGCAAATAAAAAGTGATCATGAGAGTGTGGTTAATGAGGTGGGCTATGTCAAAGAGAAAAATAATAGTATATAGCAAGATAGAGATCACAAAGTTACTTAAGGACAAACTATAAACAATGATGCAGCTTGCATGAGTGCACTTACAAGATAAATGTACTAGTCAGAGATAAGCACAGGTTTTCCTCTCAAAGCTTAAATTGTAAAATACCAAACACCTGAAGCTAAGATTCTTCATCACAAAATAAAATTTTCGTTTATGACACTCAAACAGTAATTTTGCCATGTAATTTTACCTCAAGTCCCAAAATCAGATACCCCACGTAATCAATATAATCATACAAATGCTACCTCATAGTGATCAGAATCTCACACAATAAATCCATGGATAGGTGGTAGGAAAACAGTACTAGAGAGTCTCACTCCAATACAAAGATCACGAGTCTTTACACTATTATGATGCATAATAACTAATCAACCTTATTCACTTCAACTTTCCGAAATATTTTTTCCCCTTCTTTTAACAAAATAAATTTCTTTCCATGATTATCAACTATCTAGCACTCAAACAATAGGGTAGACATAGAAGAGATTCTTATTATTATGTAAGATCATCCAGCATTCCAGTAGGTAATAGCCATCAACATGATGCATTTAATGATGGAATGTCTTACATTTGCTTCTGTTCATTGTAAAGGTAGGACTTCTCACAATACTCAGCAGCAGAGTAAAGCTGAGGCCTTAGGTTCTTCAGTTCCTGCACAAATTATTCATATAACCGTATATTTTAATGTTGAGGATAAAAATGTAGAATTATCAATCACAAAAAAGATGGGTTTTTCAAAAAAGAAAAGAAAAGGAAAAAGAATAAACTTCCAAATAAGTCAAGTTTTAGCCACAAAATTGAATGATCTTTTCACACAACTATTAATATAGTAAGGCTCAGTCTCTTTCTTACTTGCTTAATTTCCATCAACTCTCAAAAAGTATGACAATTTAGAGCAATCTTATGCTCTTTTGTGGTAGGTTAAAGCCTAAAAGTGAAAAATTTTCTAGAAATTTTGATTTCATCTATATATCTCAACAACAATTGATTTCCTATTTTCCTACTTATGAATTGAACACTAAACACCAATCCTTGCGAGGAAACCACACTAAATCCCACAAACATAACCAACAGAGGCTGAAACTTGGTAATTACCGGCCCCAGCATCTTCATCAAAAAGAAAAAAGAACAACAGAGATCTGAAGAAACGAGCTCAGATCTCGAATAGCGAACCAAGATCTGAGTTCTGAGGGGTCATTACCTGCAAGGCCTTGACGAAGCTCTTGCTCCGCTCCATGGACACCTCGTCGAAGGTCATCGCCGCGTTCTCCGGCCGCCACTGCTGCATTTTCTTTCTCTCCTTTTTCCCTCTCTTGAATGAAAGAAAAGGAAACCGCAGAAAGCTGATCTCAGGGAACAGCAACAACAAGAAGAAGAGACATTTAATTGTGGTCCATTTATTTATTTGTTTGGGTAGCGGAGCGAATTAAAGAAGAAAGAGAAACACAGAAAAAGCGAGAAGAGCAAGAAAGACAAGAGTGAGGAACGGGAGTGGAGTCGAAGCAAGGGCAAGCGGGTTTCGGACCTTTTTTTGTCTTCTACTAGATTGTTCTGTAGAGCAGTCCTCGGAAATTGACTTTTGCATATAATCACTGTAAAAATTGCTAGCAACTTGTGATTTTTATTTTGGGGTTTCCATCACTTTATTTTACTTTTTTCTACTTATAGCTGTATCATCTAAACCCAAATGCAGATCATCCAAAAAGAGAAAAGAAAATCTATTCTTTTTCTCCCAATTTTTATAGACTACTAAGATAATGTTCTTAAGATGACAGATACAATAGCAACAAAATAGATTTTGAGCGTGTTATAAAATAATTCCTCTGATTCCTAATTGAATGTTATCTTCAGTGTTATCATTTTTTTAATTATTGTCAGGTTGAGATTTAATTTGATGATTTTTTTCCCTACAGCTATGATTAGATGAAAATGTATTTTTATTTTACTTTAGAAATTATAAATTCATCTAATTTTCTATTGAAAAAGTCTTCTCTATATCATTAAATTTAAAAGTAGTAAATGTGGCCTAAAAAGAATGGAACGTGCTTGCTTTATGAGATATAAATATTTGATTAATAAATTTGTAATTCAGAATGCAAAAACAAAAATTGGTAGGGACTGATGTGAAAAGATAATTCATGTTTCTTTTTGGACTGAGTGAATGATATGATGGGAATGGTGATTAGTGAGTGGGGTTGGTGGCCTGTTGATTGCAGTGTTGATTAGTTGGGCGGCCCAACCGGCCGCTGCTCTGAGTGCTCTCTGCGTCACTGCGTCTGAATCTGATCACCGCTACGGTCTGTTCCTCCGCGCTCGCGCGTCCAAAGACTGAAAGAGGGCGAAAAGCGGGCGATCCTTAGAGGAAGGTGACTAGATTCGAGAGATTCGGGTTTGGATCCGATAACATTTTACACCTGACACTCCCTTTAACTGTTGCATACGAATCGTTAGAGAAAATATCGCTAGTGCATTAGACCTGTTTGTTTGGTAAAAAATAGCTCAAAATTTGTGCTTTTTCTCTGAATCCTGTATGGGGCCCTATCAGTTTTTCCCAGGTGTGCTGCTTGTTCAGCTGGAAAAAATGGCTAAATTCTGTGGGCCCTCTGAGATTTTGCTCTTGTCAGTTTCTTCACGTTTTTTGATTAGAAAATGTTGGATTTCTAACAATGCACATAAAAAAGTTGGTTGTTTGGTTGTGTTATGGAGTGATTTTTATCATAATATGTGGACCCTAATTTTGCTTTTATTTGCTCCATTTTCTTAGAGTCCAAACAACGCTAACATGAAAAATAAATTGGATCTCAATTTTGCTTTTCTTTGCTGGCTGTTGTCAAGATCAGAATTTTTCAAGAGAACACTGACTTCATGTCAGCTTTCTTGGGCATGTTTTCCTTGCCAAATAATTTTAAGGGTTGTTTGTGTTGGCCCAAATGCCTATCACTCTAGTTTTGATGATGATCAACTCATGTAGTTATGGTACTAATGATCTTGTGTTTAATTAGTTTCAGATTTGTGATCAAGATCTTAGTAGGTGTGTAGCTTCAACAAAGGATTTAAAGTCAAGTTTTGGAGCTAACTGTTTGATTCAAGAGCTTGTGCATCAAGACCACATCAAGTACTCAAGAGGAGTCTAACTCTTTGAATCGAGTTTGGACCAAGTCAAGAAGATAAGAAGACTTCAAGTGAAGACCTTCAAAATCATGACTTGTGTCTAGATTTGTTTTCATAAGATTTTGTTTTTAGATAAAATGTAAATGATAGAATAGTTGGTGAATTGCTCAAGTATATCTTACACACACACACTCTTGATTTAGATCAGTTTTCATAAAAGATTTTATTTTGGAAAAATACAAAAGAGTTTTCTTTTAGAAAAATACCGGTTTGATTTTTGGAATTCAAAGTATATATGTTTTAACCAAAACCAAATTTAGAGCTTAATGTCAAAAACATAGATATTTCACCATGTATGTGTAGTGCATCATATCCATACACTCTATGCTTTAAAAGAGTTTAAAATATCTTGTTTTTGTATTTGGAGAAGTTTTGGAAAAACCAATTTTAGAAAAATACAGTTTTCGTTTTTAGCCAAAATTTTTAAGTTACAAAAATAGTTCAAATTATTTGTAACATGTCTTGATTTTGCTCAAGCATGTTTTGATTATCAAAGTATAATGTTAAAACTATTTTTGTAAATTTTTCATAATTTTATGGGATTTTATTTATGCTAAAAAGTCAACATTTTTTCCCTATAATTTGTCTGGTCTGGCTTCTGCCGGTCGACCGACTGGTCGACCGAGCTTGAAGTCGGTCGACTGGGACGGTCGACCACGTGCACAGAACGTGCACGCCAGGACTGCTGGAGGGCCGGTCGACCGACCCGGTTGACCGCAGAGAGCTTCTGCTCTCTGGAAAGCCCCGGTCGACCGGGCCGGTCGACCGGTAGAGAACTCTGTTCTCTGTTCCAGGCAGCATTCGACCGGGCCGGTCGACCGTCGACCCAACGGTCAGATTTCTGACCGTTGGCGGTCGACCGGGCCGGTCGACCGCTAGCCGCCTGGGCTGAAAAAATACCCAACGGCCAGTTTTTTCTAGCCCTATATAAAGAGGGCTTTTGGGGCTGTTTTCTCCAAGATTTTCAAGTGGGTTTTTACACCAGTTTTCCTACTCTTTCAAGAAGTTTTCTCCATTTGTATTTGAGCCAAATACTTCCATTCAAAAGGAGAGTTTATCAAGAGTTTTCAAAAGTGATTTTCTTGTGTTTTCTATCACACATTCCATCCTTGTTTTTCTCACAAACACTTGAGCTATCCTTTGATATATTCATCCTATAGGAGTGTTATTGTGAGAGTGTTTTTAGGTGATCAAAGTGTTGTGATTACCAAAGACTTCATCTTTGTTCTTTGCGGACTTGCGGGTTCGCGGTGTTTTCGAGTTCGTGTGTGAACTCGGTGTTTGAGGTGCGGCCTCGGCGAGCTAGTAGGCTTGCAGTGTGTTCAGGACTAGAGAGTCCAAGGAGTTCAAGTGTGAACTCGCCTTATAGGTGTTGCGGCACCGAGTGATCTCGTGGGATCGATTTTAGTAGAAATCCTTCAAGTGTTGAAGGCGGAGACGTAAAGCAAGTGTGCTCGAACCTCGAAACAAATCTCCCGTGTTTGCGATTGCTCACTCTCTATCTCTTACTCTTGTTTATGTCTTACATACTTTTATTGCTTTCATCTTATATGCTTGATATATATTGTGAGCTTAATTGTTGTATGATTGGGGATTGTTTGCTAACACTTGTATTCAACCAAGAGAGCCAACGCCGAACCTCAACTCTTATTTAGAGGAATCTTGAGGAGTTAGTCCAGAGCCCTTCACGGGGAATTCGGCTACACTCTTGTGTTATCGTGATGTTTTGTTTAAATAGTTTTAATTTGCTTAATAAGTTTTTAATTCCGCATTATTGACCATTAGATTAGCTCATCACCTATTCACCCCCCTCTAGGTGACTTACAGTTGGTATCAGAGCCAAGTGCTCTTGATTTGGGTCTGACAACCTAGAGTTAAAGATCCTCATTTTATAGCTAATCATAGTATTTGTACACACACCATGGACTTCATGACACCTCCCACTTTTGACATTCTTAACATCCAAACTTGGAAGGTTAAGATATCTTTGTACCTCAAAGGCCTAGGTATTCATGTTTATCTTACTATAATTAAAGATTCATATATTAACAATAGCAAGTATATTGAGGCTAACTCAAAAGCCATTCATGCTTTGAAGTGTACCCTAAATGATGAATATTTATCTAGGGTTTCTAACATTGATTCGGCTTTTGTAGTTTGGAACACAATTCTCTCCCTTGGCGAACAAGAACAATATTATGCGGGGAGCGATTCGGATGTTGGGAGTGACACCTCCAATGTGTGCTACATGGTCCAAGGGGATAACCCCCTTGAGGTAACTACCGAATCCGAAGTAGATGAAGATGTTGATATGTCCTATGATGAGTTTATATCTTTTTATCAACAACTTCTTGAAAAGTATGACATGCTTAGAAAAGATAATAAGAAAATGAAAAACAAATTTGATTGCATGTTAAAAGAGAGAGATTTTTTACAAGAAAAATTGGAATGTTTTTCAAAAGAAAATGAAATTTTGAAAAATGAAAATGTTTCCTTGATGTCTAAATTAAATGATCTTTGTGAAGGAAACACTAATTTGAAAAATAAAATTGTTTTGGTGAAAAAACAAAAAGAAGTTGCTTTAAATGAAAACACTTCTTTAAAAAAAAAATTGTTGAAAAAGAAAAGTAAATGTTTCTAAAAAGAAAAAGACTATTGATCATGCTCTTCATGCCACAATCATTGATGAAAATGAAGTTAAATTTTTGAAAAATAAAATTGATTGTTTGAGCTCAACTTTGAGTACAAGTGCATTTAACCACTCTAGATTGGATTCTTTGTTTTCAAAGAAACAAGCTCCACATGTTCATGCACATCATCCACATCATGCATATGCACATTTTGCACGTCATGACCACACTCATAATCATATGCATCCTAGAGCGTACAAATGTACACATTGTGGCCGCAAAGGCCATTTAGCAAAATTTTGTTATGATAAGATAAATACTTTAAATTTTGCTAATAAGAAAAATGTTTGGGTTCCTTACAAAGCTAACCCTCAAGGACCCAAAAGAAAATGGGTACCAAAATCCCCACCTTTTGTATTTGATGTAGGTGCGCTCTCACAAAACGTGAGAGGGAAGGTGCCTTGATGGTGGATGCACATGGACATGATGGACACATATTTGATGCACCGCTATCAAGGAGGTTTGTGGGACAACCACCATGTTTTGGAGATTTGGAGTATAATTCTTTACTTTGGTGACTATCTCTAAACTCCTACTTTAGTTTACATGCTTTTCATTGATAATTTCTTTAGCATGTTCATGTTTTTGTGCTTCATGTGGTAAATACTACTTTAATGTAGTTTTTATTAAAACTTGGGTATATACATGTACAAGTAGTGAGCCACATTTGATTTATATACATTTGCACTTCATTGTTCATTTGTACTCATTATATGCACATGTATAGCCTAGTTTTGATGATTCTCTCATTTATACTTGTTTTGCCAATTTTCAAGTTTTGCTTCATGTATATGTATTTTATATTCAAATCTAATAAATATATATGTATATCCCATGAGTCATTTACCTTCATGCAATTTATATTATGGACTCTTTTATGTTTGGGATATGTATGCATATTGTTAGGATTGGATAAATCATACATATACCTAGAAGTTTGATTTTAAGATGAAAAATGAATTTTTATAATTTTTATCTTTAATTGAAAAATGAATGATTTTTGTTTGATAAAATATTATTCATGTTTATTTTGAGCATAATTGACTATTTTCATGAAAATACTACTTACATGATTATTGATCACTCACACTTCATTTGTTTATTCATGACTATGTTTCATGATCATTTTGAGCTTTATGGACCTTGAGTGTTGAATTTTGTGTATTTAGTATGCTTCATGATATACATATGATTTGGTTTCATTTTTTGAAGGATCTTTAACTAGTTTTTTCAAAAATTATTTTAACTAGTTATGTATTCCTCATTTGGTAGTGATTTTCAATGCTAAAAATATTTTTCAAACCCTATTTTTTTGAAAACCCCTACCAACACCGTTATGGGCGGATGGATGGGCGAGTATGCCTTGTAAGCCCTATTGAAAATCTTTTAACTTGTGCATATAAAGGGCGGTAGGTTATGAGTTATATACTTGATCTCAATTGGTATTTTTATTTTGTATATACTCATATTTTGTTTCCTATATATGTATGCTTCATTTCAAATAATATCAATTGCTATTAGTATTTTCATTTTCATACATATATATGATTTGTTTATGATTAAGTTACAATCGATTTACATATTTAAAGCACAAAGTTTGTTTATGCTAAGCTTAATTCAAATCTTATTTTTCAATTGATTTCTCAATTGATATTTTAATAAGTTTATGCATTATTTTTTAAAATTGATATTTTTATTGATATCAAAAATATGCAATAATTTTCAATTGGTATCAATATGATTCTATTTTGATTAAAATTTAAAATATGTAATGTTTATTTACAATAATTGGTATCTTAAAATTTGATTACAAATGCTAGTGGTACCTTAAAAAATTTTTTGTTTTAATAAGAAAATTAAAAATGTGTTTTGATTTACATTGCCTATATGCAAGGAGAGCTTAACATCTCTTCTACATATAGATTCATGTTGAGTGTATCTTATATTGAGGAGCTTGACAACTCTTCTTTATGCGGTACACGTGTGTAGGGGAGCTTCACATCTATGCATTGCATATTATGTGTTATGTGAATTAGGGCTTGTCATCCTTTCTTCATGTAATGCATGTATGTAGGGAAGTTAACTTAGCGTCTTCCTCTTCATGAATGTATATCGCATATATTCTCTTTTATTGATTTGTTTAATGTCACCCCTTTGTTGATTTTTGCTTTTGACAAAAAGAGGGAGAACACTTTTTTTTATTTTTACTTTAACCCCTTTGTTGATGATTGACAAAAAAGGGGGAGAAGTATTTGGTATATATATGCATGTTTTCCTTACTTTATTCATAAAGGGGGAGAAGGATTTATGTTTATGCATATATGTTTTTGTTTTACAAATAGGAGAAAAAGTATTTGATGAGTTTTGTGCTTGATTGGTATATTTATCTCCTTGTATTTGCATACATGTTTATGAGCTTTCATTGCATATTTATTTGTTTATTGTTATGCATGAGTTAAGGGGGAGCTTCCTTGAAGCTTTACTTTAATCCAGCATATATAACTCCATGAGTTTTGTCATCATCAAAAAGGGGGAGATTGTTGGCCCAAAGGCCTATCACTCTAGTTTTGATGATTATCAACTCATGTAGTTATGGTACTAATGATCTTGTGTTTAATTAGTTTCAGATTTGTGATCAAGATCTTAGTAGGTGTGTAGCTTCAACAAAGGATTTAAAGTCAAGTTTTGGAGCTAACACAGTTTGATTCAAGAGCTTGTGCATCAAGACCACATCAAGTACTCAAGAGGAGTTTAGCTCTTTGGATCGAGTTTGGACCAAGTCAAGAAGATAAGAAGACTTCAAGTGAAGACCTTCAAGATCATGACTTATGTCTAGGTTTGTTTTTATAAGATTTTGTTTTTAGATAAAATGTAAAGGATAGAATAGTTGGTGGATTGCTCAAGTATATCTTACACACACACACACTCTCTTAATTTAAATGAGTTTTCATAAAAGAATTTTAAATACAAAAGAGTTTTCTTTTAGAAAAATACCGGTTTGGTTTTTGGAATTCAAAGTATATATGTTTTAACCAAAATCAAATTTAGAGCTTAATGTCAAAAATATAGATATTTCACCATATATGTGCAGTGGATCATATCCATACACTCTATGCTTTAAAAGAGTTTAAAATATCTTGTTTTTGTATTTGAAAAAGTTTTGGAAAAACCAATTTTGGAAAATACAGTTTTCGTTTTTAGCCAAAATTTCTAAGTTACAAAAATAGTTCAAATTATTTGTAACATGTCTTGATTTTGCTCAAGCATGTTTGATTATCAAAGTATAATGTTAAAACTATTTTTATAGATTTTTCATAATTTTATGGGATTTTATTTATGCCAAAAAGTCAACATTTTTATCCCTATAATTTGTCTGGTCTGGCTTCTGCCAGTCGACCGAGCTTAAAGTCGGTCGACCGGGACGGTCGACCGACGTGCACAGAACGTGCACGCCAGGACTGCTGGAGGGCCGGTCGACTGACCCGGTCGACCGCAGAGAGCTTCTGCTCTCTGGGGCAGAGAACTCTGTTCTCTGTTCCAGGTAGCGGTCGACCGGGCCGGTCGACCGTCGCCCCAACGGTCAGATTTCTGAATGTTAGCGGTCGACCGCCAGCCGCCTGGGCTGAAAAAATACCCAACAGCTAATTTTTTTAGCCCTATATAAAGAGGGCTTTTGGGGCTGTTTTCTCCAAGATTTTCAAGTGGGTTTTTACACCAGTTTTCCTACTCTTTCAAAAAGTTTTCTCCACTTGTATTTGAGCCAAATACTTCCATTCAAAAGGAGAGTTTATCAAGAGTTTTCAAAAGTGATTTTCTTGTGTTTTCTACCACACATTCCATCCTTATTTTTCTCACAAACACTTGAGCTATCCTTTGATATATTCATCCTATAGGAGTGTTATTGTGAGAGTGTTTTTAGGTGATCAAAGTGTTGTGATTACCAAAGACTTCATCTTTGTTCTTTGAGGAGGCGGACTTGCGGGTTCGCGGTGTTTTCGAGTTCGTGTGTGAACTCGGTGTTTGAGGTGCGGCCTCGGCGAGCTAGTGGGCTTGCAGTGTGTTCAGGACTAGAGAGTCCAAGGAGTTCAAGTGTGAACTCGCCTTGTAGGTGTTGCGGCATCGAGTGATCTCGTGGGATCGATTTTAGTGGAAATCCTTCAAGTGTTGAAGGCGGAGACGTAGAGCAAGTGTGCTCGAACCTCGAAACAAATCTCCCGTGTTTGCGATTGCTCACTCTCTATCTCTTACTCTTGTTTATGTCTTGCATACTTTTATTACTTTCATCTTATATGCTTGATATATATTGTGAGCTTAATTATTGTATGATTGGGGATTGTTTGCTAACACTTGTATTCAACCAAGAGAGCCAACGTGGCACCTAAACTCTTATTTAGAGGAATCTTGAGGAGTTAGTCCAGAGCCCTTCACGGGAAATTCGGCTACACTCTTGTGTTATACGTGGTGTTTAGTTTAAATAGTTTTAGTTTGCTTAATAAGTTTTTAATTCCGTATTATTGACCATTAGATTAACTCATCACCTATTCACCCCCCGCCCCCTCTAGGTGACTTACAGTTTGTTTGCCTCAAAATTGGGCGAAAATTGATTTTTTCTAACATGTGGGCCTCATGACCGTTTTCTCACCTGCACTCTGTTTATTTACTATGAAATAGAGAAGGAAAAATATGTGAACCCCATATGAAACCCTTCAATTTTTTAGCACTATAGTGTTGTGTTAGAATTCCGAGCTAAAAACTGAGCCTGATGCTCACACACATTTTTCCTCCTCTTTTCTGTTTTAAAAGCCAAACTGGGCCAAAGGCACCGCATTGTCGTTGCTTATGTGGTATATTGAACCTATTAGAAAATGTCCCCCATACTATTTGTCCTCGTCAGCACAACTAAGCAAGGGTGAATTTGCGAAAAGGCTCCTAACTGACCACTTTCTTTGGAAAACGAGCTTTTTCTCCATCCGAGCCTATGACAAGAGGCACTGGCTATTGAATTCAGTGGATAGATAGGCAAATATTAAACATTATGGCTTAGGCTATGAAAACCAAACACAGGTGCTTTGTCAATCTCTAGCTATGAGCGACTTTCTTCCAATTCCAGTCATCATGAATTTGATTTCCGGTGAAAGAGTTTAATTAAAGGCCAAAGCTAATTGCAAAGTGGACTAGATGTGATACTAGAAAGTAAAAGTCATCTCTACAAGGAAAAAAAAAAGAATTATTCAAGCAAGAAAGAGAAAAGAAGAAAGACAACATTTTGTCCCAGACAAATTCATTCTCAGCGTTATTCACATTGAAATATTGCACCTGCAGTTGTGAATTTTGGTGTGCGCTTGATCTCTTGTTTCTGCCCACAAGTGACGTAATTACTCCCTGCAAACTTCTCCAAAAGCCATTCAAGAACGAAAAGATACAGTTTAGAACCAAAAAGCATATTCCTCAGAGACGAGCAGGTGATTTGCCCGCGGAGAGGGAGGGCATGGGGGAGAATGGGAGATGAACGATGGCGAGAGGAGAGACAGAGAAGAAGAGGGGGGGAATAGGTCTATCAACAGAGAGAAGAGGAAGATGAGATAGGCCGATGGGGAAAAGGAGATGGCTCGGTTTTTTTTTTAAAAATTATTCCTATATACACTCTATAAGGAGAGAGGACATAAAAAGATATGATAGAGATTTTTAAACTTATTTGAAAGAAATAGTGTAGAGATGAGAATCCAAAATGGGCGATAACACAGCGAATTGCAGGTCAGAACAATGGCTGGCCGACCGCCCGGTCGACCGGTGTGCACAACTTGCACACGCGCAGCTCGGTCAACTGTAGCAAGGAGAACGGTTGACCTACTAGCATGCCCAACTCTCTGTTGGGTTCGGTCGACCGACTGGTCGGTCGAAGGTATGGGTCGGTCGACCTCCCGATCGGCCGACAGCTATCTGCTTCTCCTGTTTGGATTCAGACTTCGTTTCTGGATTAGAATTAATCCAATTGTGGTTTCCTAAAACCCTGAGACTCTCTGACTATAAATAAAGGGGTAGAGCTCTCATGAATTATATACAGAAAAAAATTTGTACTTGATTGTTGAATCAATAAATTTCTCTCCCTGGCTCTGAGGACGTAGGCAAATTGTCGAACCTCGTTAAATATTGTGTTTGCTTTCTCTTTTGTTATTTGTTCTTGTTCTTTTGAGTACTTCTCTGCTGCATTTCTCTCAATTGATTGGGGTTCCTCAAATGGTTATTGTCAAGGCATTCGCTAACAAGTGGTATCAGAGCATCTCAGGTTCGTCGTGGGGTCGTGTGTCGATTCCAAGAGCATTAGTAGCTGTTTGGTGGAGTCGTGTGTCGATCTCGGAGCTGCATTTGGACTGTTTTTGGGATCATGTGTCGATCATACTAGTTTTGGGATCGTGTGTCGATCATAAAACAGCGTTTGGATTGCTCAAGGAATCAAATTTGATGGAGTAAATCTTTTCAGAAACTCTTCTAGAGTTTCACTTTGAGGTAAATATCTTATTTTTTTCTAGTTTTTGATCTAACTCCGTTGGCTTTCCGCATTATTTTTGAGGAATCCATTGAGAAGACGGCTGAAGATAGTACATCTATGGTGAAATCTATGAATTCAAATCCATTGAAGATTGATGTGGTAAAGTTTGACGGCAAGAACAACTTTGGGATGTGGAGATGTGAGGTCATGGATGCATTGACGGCATCAAACCTCAAAAATACTCTACTGTTGGAGAAATGGCGTGAGACTACTTCTGAAGAGGATTGGGACAAGATGAATCGAACGGCGTGTGGTTTGATAAGGTCTTGCTTGACACAAGACATCAAGTATCATGTGTTATATGAAACATTTGTAAGGCAGCTGTGGGAGATTTTGAAGAAGAAGTATCTGACAAAGAGCATAGAGTCGCATTTGCAATTGAAGAATAGGCTTTATGGCTTCTAGTTGAAGAAAGGAGTCTCCATTGTTGAACACATGAATAACTATACCAAGCTTCTTACAGATTTAGTTAATGTGAATGTGAAGATCGAAAAAGAGGATAAGGCATTGATTCTACTGAATTCTCTTCCTGAAAAAGAGTATGAGACCTTCATCCTAACTTTGATCAATGGTAAACGAACACTTAACTACAGTGATGTGTCGACTGCTCTTGTGAATTATGAAGTGAGGAGGAGGACAAGCAGCCTTCTTTCAATGGTACATCAGCAGAGGCGTTGATGGTAAGAGGCAGAGGCTCCAATCGGAAGGACAAAGGCAAGCGTCGAAGATCGGAGTCCAGACGAGGGTTTAAAGATCTGAAGAAGAACCAGTGTGCCTTCTTCAAAGAATAGAGCACTGGAAGGTTGATTGTCCAAGGATCAATGATAAGAGTAAGAAAGATCAAAGACCGAGGCAAATCTCGCACAGGTGGTCAGGACTCACGCCAGTACTTCACAGGTAGGTGGAGCAGACTCAGACTCATCGGTATTCTATTTTTTCGTTACTACTCCTATTATTGGTTACTCAGGAAACTCTGAGTGGATGTTAGATACTGGAGCTACCTATCATGTATGCCTAAATAGGGATTAGTTTCCTAGCTTTGAGAAGCTAGATGGATGTTCTATTATCATGGGTGATGATCGCCCATGTAACGTAGAAGGAATAGGTACAGTCCAAATCAGGATGTTTGATGGGATGGTACGTGAACTAAGGAAGTGAGGTATGAACCTCAAGTGAAAAAGAATCTTATCTCTGTTGGTGCCTTAGAATCATTGGGTCATACAGTATCTGTTAGAGATGGTGTTCTCAAAATAACTAAAGGCTCAATGGTGGTGATGAAGGGTGTCCGACGCAATAACCATACTACTTGATGGGTAGTACGGTTACACGGCGAGTGACGACTTCTATTTCTTCAGATGGTGATTGTACACAGGTTTGACATATGAGGCTCGGACATACATGTGAAAAGTCTTTGCAAGCTCCAGCAAAGAAGGGATCATCAAAAGGTACATCTACCTGCAACATGGAATTGGGTGGACACAGAATTTTAGAGAAGAAGACGAAAGTGAAATTTGGCACCACTACTCACCGCTTAGAAGGTCTTCTTGATTGTGTTCACGTAAGTATTTGGGGACCTGCCAAGACTGCATCCCTTGGAGGTCATCGATACTTTATCTCTTTTATTAATAATTTTCTAGACATTGTTGGATATATCTCATGAGACAAAGATTTGAAGTCCTTAGTATGTTGGTGAAGTGAAAGGATATGATGGAGAAACAAACTGGTAGGAAGATTAAGAAGATCCAAATTAGTAATGTTGAAAGATACAAGAACAAATTCTTATAATTTGGCCAGAACACTAGTATTGGTAATCACTTCACAGATGAAATATATGGGTTGGCTAAGAAAATCAACCATTCCTTGCTAGAGAAGGCTCGGTATTTGTTGTCTAATACACGATTAGATAAATCGCTTTAAGCTGAGGCGATTGTATATGCAGCCATTTCATAAATGGATTGTCAGCGACTGCGATAGGAGGCAAAACTCCGTTGGATATTTAGTCAGGTGGAGCTGCTTAGGATTATGATTTGCTGCGGATATTCAGAAGTCTGGCCTACTTAGTGCCAAAGATGGCAAGGTAAATCCGCGAGCAAAAATGTTTGTATTTTTAGGTGTCAAAAAGAATATGAAAGGTACAAGTTATGGGATCCCGAAAACAAGAAGATTGTGTTGAGTAAGCATGTCACATTTGATGAGATTTCATAGTTGAAGTCTACCGTCTCTCAGCAGGTGGGAGAAATTGAAAACCAAGGATGTAACGCAGTGGGTGGAGGTTGATGTTACTCCACCAACTCCAGTTAGTTCGGTATCAGTAAGGACTTCACCGGATGTGACATTGGGTGGAAATCATGTGGCCAGTTTTAATGCTGAACAAGGTGAAGAAATTGATGAAAATGTCGAATTGTTTGCAGCTATTGAAACCAAGATAAAACCATAAAAGTGGGTGAAAAAGCATAAATCTCAAGTTTGTGAGCATGACAAGCTCAAATTGAAGGTTGTTGTTCTCTATGACGGTATTAGTAAGGAGATTCATGACTCAGCCAGTTTGGTTCGCTGCTGAAGATTTAGTTCCAGTTTCTTGAGCTCAGTGGAGCTCGTATGAATGAACTACAGATGGCTTGATCTCTTGGGCAAGATACGTAGGCAGCCACACAAGCGCAACCATTTAGTGATGCAGCCCGTATGAAGCTATTTGGTGTATTTGAGTTCTCGAGAATTGGCAGGAGAAGCTGATTTGGACTTCACGTAGAGGTGAAGAGTTAAACTTTATGCAGAGATAAAGTATTGTGATCTCGATGAACATTTGATTTTCTAGTGCAACGATAATTGAGCTTGCATAAGGGGGCGTGCATCCAGTTTATTAAGCTGATTTTTGTATTTGGTGTGCTCTACTCAGATTTGGTTGGACCGTCTTAAAGATAATTAGACTGGAGTGCCAGTTAGTTGGAGTCAACGTTGGCTCATGTTGAGTTCTTCTTGAGGTCATTTGGAATGGTGTTTAATTCAGTTGCTGAGTTGTGGACACATTCATTGGTAAGCTCCTATGACGTTGATTCTCTTCGGTGAAGTATTGGGAAGGCATATATGGTGCATTCCGTTTAGATAACTGAGCTAAAATTTGAAATCTATACAATTGAAATGGAGTTTGGAGAGAGTTGCCTAAGGGGACGACAAACTCAATTTGGATCTGGTGTGATCATTTGAGATCAATTGTTAATGTGTACTGGCAATTCATTTGGAATAGGTTTCGTCCATTTGGCCAAGTTGAGATCGTGTGTCAATTTCGCCAAGATCTGGAGCGTCAAGCTGAGATCATGTGTCAATTTCGCCGAGATCGTGTGTCGATTTCGCCATGTGTTCATTGGAGTTCGGCTCAGATTTGAAAAATTTTCACCGAGGTGGAGAATTGTAGGGAGAGAGGAGATAAAAAGCTATGGTAGAATTTTTTTTAACTCATTGGAAGCAATAGTACAGAGATCAGAATCTAAAAGGAGCGAGAACGTAGCGAATTGCAGACCAGAACAGTGGCCAGCCGACCGCCCAGTTGATCGGCTTGCATAACGTGCACAGGCACAACTCGGTCGACCGCCCAGTTGATCGTAGCAAGGAGAACGGTCGACTGACACAGTCGACCGACGGGCATGCCCAACTGTCTGTTGGGTTCGGTTGACCAACCGGTCGGTTGCTCGGTCGGCCGACAAGCGGCTGCTTCTCCTGTTTGGATTTAAACTTCGTTTTATGAATTGGAGTTGTATCCATTGTAGTTTCCTAAAATCTTGGGACTCTCTGACTATAAATAAAGGGATATAGCTCTCATGAATTGTATACAAGGAAAAACTTGTACTTGATTATTGAATCAATAAATCTCTCTCTTCCTTGCCCCGAGGATATAGGAAAATTGTCAAACCTCGTTAAATATTGTGTTTGCTTTCTCTCTTGTTATATGTTCTTGTTCTCTTGAAATATGAAGTTTTAGGGGGTAATTTCAGACATACGAAAGATTTGAGAGGTATAAATAGGAAAAACAAAGAAAAGAAAGAAAGAAAAAAAATGAAAGAAGTGATTAGCTATTCTTTAAGAAAGGAGGGGTTAATTTGTAAAAATTGAAAGTACACCTAGAGGGGGGTGAATAGGTGTACAAGCTAATATTGGACAAATAATACGAAATTTAAAATTTAATTGCTGACACACTGAAACCAAGAGTGAGCCCGAATTCTCCGTGAAGAGCTCTAGAACTACTCCTTTAGCTTCCTCTAAATTAAGAGTTGAGTTGCTATTTGAAGCTCTCTTGGTTCAACACAAGTGTGGGCACACAAACAATACCAAGCATGTATATGATATGAATAATATAAGATAATGCAAGATATAAAGAGAGATAGAATTGAGAGAGAAAAATTCAAATGCAAACACAAGGATATATTTCGAGGTTCGAGCATTGCTCTACGTCTCCGCCTTCACACAGAAGGATTTTCACTATGTCCACACATGACCTTTTACAAAGGAACTTCCATTGAGAATTATAACTCAACACAGGGAGTACACAACTCCTCTCTCTACACAATCACCTCTACATAAGAGGGAAGGCACAAGCCTAGCACAAAGCAAATAAGAAATAAAACTTGGTGATCCAGAGACCACAAACTCTCTCTTAGTGATCTCAAAAGAAAAGACCACAAACTCTCGCTTGGTGATCTCAAAAGACCACAAACAATTTTTCTCACAATACAAAGATCCTAAAGATAGATTTGAGAAGATAGCTCAAGTATGTTAGAAAATAAAATATTTGGAAAGAAAACAATAAAGAAAATACTTGGGAAAAACTTCTTGATGGATATATAAAATGAAAAACAAAATAGAATTCCCAAAGACTTGATTTTCTTTGATTTTCTAAAACTTTGAAAACATATAAAGATAGAGAATTTTGGCACAAAAACTCTGATGAAATTTTGTTAAAAACACTTGAGAAGATGGAAAAATTTACTCTTAAAAATCTTGGAAGAAACAGGTCAAGGGAGCCCATATTTATAGGATTCTCAAAATATAACCGTTGGGATCCAAAATAGGCCCAGAAATGGCATGTCGGTCGATCACTCGATCGATCGGGCAATGGTCAGATTTCTGACCGTTGGGGTTGTCGGTCGACCGGCCAGTCGACTGCCCCAAGGCAATTTGCCTGTCGGTCGACTGCCCGATCGACCGAGGTCAGAACCAGAGAGTGAACTCTCTAATCGGTCGACCAGCCCAATGGCCAGAGCCTTGTGCATGTCCTGTGCACATTAGGCGATCGACCGAGATTTGGTCTGGTTGATTGGTCGGTCAACCGCCAGTGGTCTCAGGCTGGGTTTTTAGGGTTTGAAAATTTGATCTTTTAAATACAAATAAAATCTCATAAAATCATATAAAATCTACAAAATAAGTTCATATAAGCATTTAAAATACAAATATGTTAGATCAAAGATTAACTCATATTACAAACAATTTGAACTATTTTTGAGGCATGAGAAATTATACTTGAAACAAAAACTGTATTTTCAAAACTCGTTTTATTTTTGTCTTCAAGAGTTTTTGAGATGATTTCAAAATAAAAAACAATTTCTCAAAAACTTGTTAAAATACAAAAACAAGACATTAAAACACATTTGAAGTATAATGTGTATGAATAGAATCCAATACACATATAAAAGGATATATCTATATTTTTGACATTAAATCCAAAGTTATGTTTTGTTAAAAACAAATCTTGAAACACATGAAATAGAATCATCAAAATGAGTTTTTCTACAATATGAAACACTAATGTATATAGATGAAATCCAACATACATATAAATCATGTAAAATTTCTTTTGATTCTATCTATTCATGAAGACGGGGAATATATTCTTGAAATCCAAAAGGTTAAACCGAAATCAAAATTATTGAACTTGTGTGTGTACTTGAGCATATCAAAACTAAGCTATCCTTACAAAAGATCTAAACAAAAATTAAATAAACCGAAGTCTTCTTGTAGGTCTTCATCTTCAAGCCGACTCGATCCAAACATGATCCAAAGGAGCTAGATGCGATTGTTGCGATGTGAGCTTTTGAATCAATACTTGTTTGCTTCAACACTTTGAATGTGAATCTCTTGTTGAAGTCAAATCTCTACTAAGATCGTGATCAATAACTGAAACTATCTAAACACAAGATCATTAGTAAACTAACATTCATAAGTTAGTCATCATCAAAACTAAGGTCAAGGGCCACTGGGCCAACAATCTCTCCCTTTTTGATGATGACAAAATTTATGAGGTTATATATGCATTAATTATAGATAAGCTTCATAGAAGCTCCCCCTTTACTCATGCATAGGAATAAAACAATAAAGATATGCGACGTAGTTCAAGATACCAATAAAAAACATGATATATATATATATATATATATATATTATATATATATATTATATATATATATATATATATATATATATATATATATATATATATATATGCATAAATACTTATTAAAGCATGCATATATAATCCTAAATCCTTCTCCCCCTTTTTGTCACTCATCAACAAAGGGGTGAAGATAAACAAATAATACCAATAAACATAACATATTTTGAATCAAAATTTTGATATTAATAAAAACTATCAATTGAAATAAATCAATTGAAAGTGAAATACTTTTTTACCAATTGACATGAAACAATCTTTTTATCAATTGAAAATAATCTTTATATCAATTGATACCAATAGAAAAACATGATACTAATTGAAAGTAAAGACCAAATTTTTAGGTAAATACTAATACTATTTTTTAATAACGATACCAAATTAAGAATAATACCAATTTAAAATTATTGATACCAATATTTAAAATATTAGCATATACCAAAATAAAATATTTTTCATCATAAAGAGTGAGAGTAATAATACTAATTGAAAATAAAACTAATTGAAAAATAAAACAAAAATTGTTCTCCCCCTTTATGAAATACCAATAAAAATAATGCATAAGCTTGTGTATGATACCAATTAAAAAATAATTAATATTAAGGATTAAATCAAGCTTAGTAAGAAATAATTTATGCTAAAAATATATGGCATATATGTTTAAAGCACAAGAAAAAATCATATATATGTATCGGAGCAATATAATGTTAATTTAGATATGATCCATACATATATAGAAAATATGTGATACAAAATAATTTTCATTGAAATTATGTATATCTCATAACTACTTCCCTTTCATGCACATATTTTAAAAGATGTTCAATATGAGCATACAAGGCATGGTCGCCCATCCAACGCTATTGGGATGGTAGGGATTTTCAAAAATAAGATTTAAAAATACTTTTAGCATATATGAAAACTCAACCAATTGAAAAGTAAAAACTAGTTAAAGATATTTTTGTGAACTAGTACTAAATCCTTCAATCAAGGAATAAAATAAATATATATTTCATAATATATGAAAACTACACGAGAATCGATACTCAAAAATTTATAAAGCTCATATAGGCTCATGAATCAAAATATGAGTAAACAAAAGACATATGGAGTGTATAAAAATTATGTAATCAATAAAATCATAAAAATAAGGCATTGAAGCTCATATGGAATTTCTTTTATCAAAAACAAAGAATCATCAAAACTTCAAAAACTACAAGTTTCAAGGTAAATGTATATTTTATCGAAACTAAAAGTATACATACATATCCCAAACATAAATTGGGCCCACAAAAAAAATATTGCATGAAGGCAAGTGATTCTAGGATAACATGTATATCTATTAGTTTTAGACAAAATTATTATATACATGAAGCAGAAACATAAAACGTGTTCAAGAAAATGGGAAAAACAAGTGTAGATGTAAGGATTATCAAAATTAGGTTATACATGTATATCTAATGAGTACAAATGAGTAATGAAGTACAAACACATGATAATCAAGTGTAGTTCACTAATTGTATAGGTATAAACACAAGTTTTAATAAAAATTTACATCCAAACAAGTAATCAAAACATGAAGCATAAAATTATAAACAAGCATGATCATTAGGGTAAATGCACGTGCTCCTAGAACTAAGATATACACAATAGTTAAACTAAAGTAAGAAACCATATGAACCTGGGTGTATTTCAAAGACTATCTATGTATATCACAAGTTTGATAGGCATTGCATTTAAACATAATGAGCATGAAAACCAATAATGCTAAAATATCAATATAAATTCATAAACAAAATAAAGAGTTAGAGATAGTTATCAAAACTAATAGAACTAGTCTTTAGGTCTCCAAATCATGGTAGTTCTCCCACCTACACATCCTTTGAAAGTGATGCATCTATAGATATGATCTTTGAGTTCGAAACGCATCCACTATCAAAGCACCAATACTCTCACGTCTTGTGAAAGCCCACACCTACATCAAATACAATAGGGGTAGATTTTGGTACCCACACTTTCTTTTCGGGTCCAAGGGGGTTAGCTCTTTTTCTAACCCAAACAAACTTATTTGAAAATTTTAAATTGTTAATCTTATCATAACAAAATTTTGCAAGGTGGCCCGTACATCCACAATGTGTACAAGTGTACTCATTAGCATACAAATCATGTGTGTGAGCATGATAAGCTTGTGTATGTCATGAATGGTGTGAATGCATATGTGGAGCATGTTTCTTCCGAAACATAAATTCTAACCGTGTGTGATTTATGGCACATTGGCTCAAAGTGGAGCCGAATAATCTACACTCTTCTTCAAAATATAAATATCATTTTCAGTGATTGAAAAAGAAGTGGAGTATGCAACATGTTTATCACTAGTAGATGGAGTAATAGAAACATGACAAACATGAGAAGAGAAATAATTTTTCAAAAAAATATTTTTCTTTAAAGCTAAATTTAATTCTTTAGAAATTAAAGCAATTTTATTTTTAAGGAATTATTTTCTTTTACAACAAAATCTAGTTTTGAAGACAAAACTTCATTTTTCTTCGAAACCATATCAAAATTATTTTTATTCTTTAAAATTTTATTTTCTTTTAACACAAGATCTAGTTTGAATTTCAATGAGTACCTTTCATTTGAAATCTCAACCTTTTCTTGCAAAACCATATCTAGTTTTGAAAACAAAATTTTATTTTCTTCTTTTAGTTCAAAATTCTTACTTTTCAAAAGTTTATATTTTGAAAGCAAGTTTTCACAAAATATGGATAGTAGAACATGAAACTTTAGATTCTTTTTTTTCTTCAGAACACATGCCCTTGAAGGAAAGTGGACAATCAAGATGAAGTTCTTCAGAGCATATGCCCGCGAAGAGAAACAGTCAAGATGAATGACTGTTAAGAGGTTGTGGCCTATTTATAGGCTCACTAAATTGGCCTGTAATTAATGACATAAAAATTAAAGCCATTCTTAAAGGTTGAAACTAACAGCCTTAATTATGACGTAAATATCAAGTCCAGTCTGGATGAGACACGTGGATTTTCGCTCCGGGAAAACCCAAAGACGCGCGTCCCCAGTCTTCAAACACCGACCTGGCATTGAAAAGACCCAATGAGATCTTCAAGACTGATTGCATGCGACGCTTCAAAAGCTGCGTCCTGAAGTCCGCGTCCTTTCACAAGCCTGAAGGTCCGCGTTCCCTTTATCAAATTGAAGAACACAGGTCTGTGTTTCTCTCAACAGTTTTAGATCCGTGTCCCCCCCACAAGCAAGAGTCGTGTCCTTGCAAAGAGTCAGAGTTGCGCCTCCCTCAATAATTCAGAGTCACGTCCTAAAGTCCGTGTCCTTTCACAAGCCTGAGGGTCGCGTCCCCTTTATCAAGAACGTAGGTTTGTGTTTCTCTCAACAATTCAGAACTGCGTCCTCTCGAAGAGCCAGAGTCGCGTCCTCTCAATGAATCAGAGCTGCATTTCTCTTGACAAATTAGAGCCGCGTCTCCACTACAAATGAAAGTTGCATCTCATTCACAAACTCAGTGCAGTTTGAGTTTCTTTTCTATCATTCATGGCCACGTCTCAACAAAAATGATAAAGGACCGCGTTTTCACATTAGTCAAGGATTGCGACTATGAAATCTGAGTTCATCCAAGCAACAAAGAGCCCGTCTGATTCTCAAAGACAAAGAAAGAATAAAGACGAGACAAGAATTTGATAACTTTTATTATTTGATTAAAAATGAAAAAAATAATACAAACACTCTCTTATTTAACAAATGGAGAGTTATGAAAAATGAGAAAATACAAAAGGGGAAGAAGGCTAATAATCCTGCTTCGTCAAAAAATAGATCCGTTCTCGGAGGCGCTGCATCTCCTGCTGGCGTGCCTTCTCGACTTCCGCCTAAGCTTGAACCCGCAACTCTTCTTTTGATAAGAATCTCTTCGTAGCAAGCTGTGTCTGAAGAGACTCCAACCTGGAGGAATGAGTAGGAAGCTCTTCTTGGACTAACTTCTTGGCAGCTTCTAGCTCTTCCAGCCTTTTTCTGGCGACAGCAAGCTTCTGCTCGTTGACTTGAATCAAGGCTTGCGCCTTAGCAATAGCTTCCTGAGCAGTGGTAATGACTTGCTTCGCACTTTTGGTGACGACCTCAGATTCCTTCGAATCATCAACCAACCTTTGGTAGTCGGCTTGAAAGTTGTGGAGATGACAAGTCTCTTCAGCCATCTGCTCTTCCATCTCTTTTCGCTCGTGTTCTTGAGCAGTAAAGAGCTTACTCAGTATTGTTCGAGCCTCGTCTCTCGGGCTAACCTTTTTCAGGGTCTTAGGCATATCCCCAGCTATTCAATTAGCGTCAGATACTCCCTAGTTTGCTCGGGCTTCCAGTGTGACGGATGTTTTTGATCTGGTTCTCAAGAAGTATCCGAGCAAACTCGAAGGAACTTCCCCCAGAAAGGACCAACTCAATGCAGGACTTCATGAAGGTGAAAAATTGTTGCACCATTTGATGCGCTAATTCTTCGATGATGTCGATGGCCAGAGAAAACCCTGCTGATGCACTCCCGGATCCCCTTTCTATGATAGTACGGGTAGTATCCACTGAGATGGGAGCCAACTCAACTTGTGTAGGGACAAGGCCAAAAGCAGGCTCTTTCGACGTTGAGGTCATGGCCTTCACCTCCGGAACGTTTATTGTGGTAGCCTCCACAGTAACAGGGGCAGCAACAAACTCCACAACACTGGGTTCACCGGCCGAAGTCTGAACCGCACTATCCTCTGCGCCAATGCTCGCCATGGGATCCTCTACTTGAGCTACCCCGATACTCTCTGCAACCATAACATTAATGTCAGTGATAACAATAAAAAAGAGAGTATACGACACATTTTTATTCTCTTACCAAGTTGAGGATCTGAAGACGACAAGTCTTTAGACAAGTCACTTAGGGATGAGGGTTCCCCAAATCTCGGTGGTTACACCCTCACGAGGCATCCTGGTAGCAGGAACTTTAAGGCCCTCCTGCTGAGCCAACTCCTGGATCATCTCCTCAATATGAGAAGAAGTTGTGGCCGCTATCGGTAGCCACCCCTGTAGAAGAAATTCAAAGGAAATGTTAAAATTTTTCCCAACTTGATGGAGAAATAATTAAGGAGGATAGAAGAAATACCCTCAGTGTAGCAATCTCTACTGATGGCGGAACCATCGCAGGGATGTACACCTACATCTCTTCCTCTGAAATATGTGAGAATTTGCTGGTATCAGGAAGAGTGGGTTCATCACCGAAGTTGACTTCTTCGCTGGAATAATATTCATGCTCCTCAGAATGAAGACGACAATTAGACCCAGGAAATCTCAGTGATTGGGGCCTTACCACTGAGAACTCTAGTGGTGGGGCTAGGTTCCACAACCCGGAAGCAGGCATTAAAAAGCTGGGAGAACCCGGTTGTGGTGCCTCCACCTCTTTCTCCTGAGCCGAGGAGGTTACAGGCTGATTAGCCCCTTCAGTCACGGGAGATTCGCCTGCAGGCTCTCCCTCTGTCAAAATCGCAGGACCCCTGCTGCGCAGACCTCGGGAGTGAAGAGTTAGGACCGCCTCCTCCTCTTCTTCTTCTTTCCTCTCCTGCTCCTCAGCACCAGGAGGGATTACTTCAAGCATCCGGGCTGAAGCTTCAGCCTCAGATCCTTTCTTAGCCTTCTTTGGGCTGGGCTCGCCTTGGGAAGTAGAGGCTCGAGGACACTTGGACACGACGTGTCGAACCCTCCAATGGGGTGTTTCTCTGCAGCTCCCACTATCGGCTCAGACATCGAAGCCACCCCTGTCCTGCTAGTCTCTCTCAGCCTCTTGGTATTCGCCCATCTCTCGCATGCGGCTTTTGGAGCCCAACTTGACCTTATACGAGGCCTTAATACTCTTGATACAGGAAGTATTCATTCCAAAGCTAGGTACTCTGCTGGCAAGGAAATACCATGTACAAAATCTGAGACTTGTATCGCAGTTAAGCGTCCTGTGAGGTAAACTGAAGACGACCCTTGTTCCCCTAGCTACACTGTAGTAACATGCCCGGGCGCCTACAAATAGGTTGTCACTGAAGCGAAGGCCAGTGTTGGGGTTACTGACATACAGTTGATTGATTAGTCTACAATTCTACATTATTATATCGCATATTCCCACCGATTTATGAATAAAATATCAGTCTAAACCGTGTTTTGGTCTCTCTTGTAGGTAAATCCAGAGCTTAAGGGCAAAGAAGTAATAAGAGCTTAATTAAACCCATTTTAGGGTAATTAAATCCATAATTCTTGGAGGCCAAGTAAGGGATTTTCTAGAAGATACGTCGAACGTAGACCCTTGCGCACGTCAGGCGAATATTCGGGCAAAAATACCAGAATTGGGATATACCAGGAACATTCTCGAAGCGACGGGGACCTCCTGCCAAAAACTAGGGACCTAAGTCCCTGGTATTGCAGCGGATCCGCGGCAATTGCCACGTTTTCGCGGCAATTTGGTGGGCCCACGCGTCGATTTTCGACAGTGGGCCCGTCTCGTCTTCTAGAAGCTGTATTTGCCTTCGTAGAGGTCCAGAACGAGACAGTTTTTGATTTTAGGCTAGGATTTCTATGTTTTAGTGTAGTGTAGGTAGGTGTTCTTCATTTCATTTCTTTTGTATTTTCTTTTCTTTTTAGATCATGTATTAGGGCTGAGAAATTCAGAGAGAGATAGAGAGGGATTGATATAATAGATGGTGACAATCTATGTAAAGGCGCATCCTTTCTTCTTTATTGTAATCTTCTCCATCTTCTACATGATGCTTGGCTAACTTTTCTTCTTCTCATGGCAATCTAACTACTAACCACTAACCATCTAACCACTTATTTGATAATCCACATGAATCTAATAGCCTCTACAAGGCCTTGTTCTTGCAAGAGCCATTGATGGCTCATGATGATGGATTCTAACATTCTAACATTTCTTACACCTAACCAACTAACTTGATAACTTGCAATGTTTTCTTTATTTCATGCTCACCTCGAACTAGTTTTGATGATTTAATAAGTAGCTTGCAACTTGTTAGTGGTATGGATGCGTTGTTTGAATGTAGAAGATCAATCTTGTGAGCCATGCTCTGTATCGTCTCTTGAAGCCAAGGATTAGTGATGACCGAGGATCCATGTGAGGCAACTATCACTAAGAGGTTAGCATGGTTAGTGGAGCAATTAGTAGTTAGTAGCCATGAGTTTTCTTTTACTTTATTTTGAAAATTATTTCCAAAATCCTTTTATCATTTCTATCAATGTTTTCACCATCCTCTTAGTTCATCTTCGTTTCATCTTCTTTTCTATTTTGTTTTCCAAACTACTTCTCTTTTGTTTTCTTCTCCGTTTTCATCGCCTTCTCCACCTACCACTTTTTAGATTTCCTTTTCCTTTCCTTTTCATTTTCTTTTTCTAATTCTTTAACAAAGAAGAACTGTTAACATAAAACGTGAATAGAGACTGGTAATACTTCTATCGTCTCTCGTCCCTGTAGATTCGACCTGTTGAGCCAATGCTATAACGGAAGTATCGAGGGAACATTAGCACATACGAGCTTTTATATTGATTTGACAAATTACACATTTTTGAGTGCTAGTTCCACCCGATCAAATTTTTGGCGCCGTTGCCGGGGAGTGGGAATGGTTTTATTTTCACGTTTTTGTTAACATTTTCTTCTCTATTTTGGTGTGCAGGACATTCTTTATAGGATCTTAACATTGCAGAACATAAATTTGCTTTGCATCTCCCTGCTCTAGAAAGCAGGGACCCAGCTTCTAAAGAAACGCCGCGCAAACGCGACATTTGCCGCGCCAACGCGGCTATTTTGTAATTATTGTGTATCTTGTTGTGCTGGGATGTGTTCATTATAATAGCTAGTGGATCTGTACTATTACTTTCCTGCTTTGATTGCCTACACACCGCAATAAACTAAAGAACTAAAATACGGTATTTGGACGCTTTTAAAACGGTTTAGACATTTGCATTTAGGCACATGTCAATTCAATTCCAATATACTGTATTTTGTTCTGTTATTGTGATCTGGACTGAGGTGTACATATGACATTGCATATAGCATAGGACAAATACGTGGGTGAATTACTCGCTTTGTGTTATATTCTTGTCTATATTGCACACTTGTACGAATTGAAATTAAGGGCAAAACCCATAAAAGATAAGGTGGGGATTTCATCACCCTTCCTTAACCCAAAAATCACCTCCCTACTCACACAACCCAAGCCCTAATAAAAATTGATAGATGTTGGCCCCTAGGGACATCTCGGACTCATTAAGAGATTGTAACGCCCCGATCCTAAAGATACGGAGACGTTATGGCGACGCATATACGCGAGGAAAATACCCCACGTATACACGCTAAGCCTCAATTGTAACCTGAACAAGCTATAAATCAGAACTAAAATAATCATCGATCACTGCAATAATACATATAGTCAACCACGCATGATATCATATGAATCAAGAGCTAGAATAGTGACTGGAATAAGAACTGAGCTGATATGACAAGAATCAGGAAGTAATATGAAAGCTAAAAAGATAAGAGTACCAGAATAGAATAGGAAGAAGCTCCAGCTATTCGCGAAGCATACGGCCTCAACGAACACCTGCACAAAGGAAACCAGCCGTCCAATAGCTGGACGTGCAACCCAGGGTCGTCAGAACGCGACCATAATGAGTGTGTGTGTAAAGGGGAAACAGCTCGTGCAGAAGAAACCATGTGCATATATAATAGTAGGAATAACTGCAGATAGAAAGACTAAATAACACAATAAATAACTGAACAGTAACACATAAGATAAAAACAGGAATACAGGTAGAAGATAACTGGCACAATTGTAAATATGCAATCAATGTCAAGGCGTGAAATCTATCACATGTCACTAGGTTGGCATACAATCTGGTCCAAGTCATGGTCACAGGTCTGGTCCTGGTTATGGTCATATGTCTATCACAGTGATATATGTACAGTCAAGTGATACAGTCAGTCGCGATATGCTATAACAATTTGTTAACATTTATTATGTCAGCGAACACCAATTGCCACCTGTAATAGACGCATCCCATACTACGCCTACTACACGTATCAATCAGGGTCCTAAGTTATTGAAATCAATGGAAGAGACATTATCCATGTTTTAGGTGGGTTCCGTACATACCCGGAACCACGGCCCAATCACCTGGCGCTGAACCAGGTCCTACCGCTAGGTAGTCAATAACAATAACAATAACAATGTGTCAATGATAATGACAACAATGAACAATACGGGATGTCAGTCATCCCCCGGAACCCTGCAGTGGAACCGTATCTCGGCTGCGCAACCTGTATCCTAGGTCCACCCAAAATACAGACGCTGTCTCCTCCATCAATTTCCCCAATCCCAGTGTAAGTTGTCAATTTACATTATTATATTCAATTCAGTTAAATCAGTCAATGTATATTATTATTTATAACAATCAATATCCATGTCATGTCAATTACTGGGACAGTATAGTAACAGTAACAATATCAATGTGACAATGACAATATGAACAGTATTACTGTATAAACGGTAGAACGATATAACAATGAAAGTGTTACGGTCCAACAATATTTTCCCAGTAACTTTCAATAACATGGATTTATACAATAACAGTAGATAATACTCAATAGTCAGTCTCATCTAGAATTGATGGATATCTCATATGCCTGTACTGCATATAACAATAGCCGATATACATCTCTACCAACTCACATAAGCTCTGAAGTTACATATCTTATGATCACCAACTAACAGTCTCGCCAATAACTGATAAACTAATAACTGATATCTGGTAACTCCGAAGTACAACATCACTGATATCAAATAGATCGCTATCACCGTAACTCATCTCTACGAATCAAGTAATCAATAACCATATCAATATCTGAATAAGTCATCACCCATAAAAGAATATCAAATCTGGAAAGTCCTCTCCATAAAATATATTCAGCTCATCTTAATGCATATCAGGTTTAACCATAAAGAATGTAAATCTAATATCATCTATAACACAAGTTCAGTCCAACTCCGAATAAGTTCATGTACCAATCCAGTAGTCATAATCTTTTAGTAAGGTAAGTTCACATCCAATATGTCCTCGATCAACTGCAATGTAGAATAGCAACTTCTAATACCAAACATCAATGACATATCATTTGACAGATCCCAAATGCCAACAATGTCCATCTCATCTCAATATCAGTCAGGCTCCAATAAAAGGAATATAGATTCTGGATAACTTCTAACTCATGATCGATTTAAGGCACAACTCAACTAATCCAGTCATATCTGATATGTCCTCAAATACTCAACTAAATAAGTCATGTCCAATTACAGATCATCATTCAATGCAAATAACATAAGTCCCAGATCAATCCAAAGTCATTACAACCAATTCATATTCCAATAGTTCTATAATCATCTTGTTCCAATACACATCGAGTAATCAGATGCAATAGTTGTTGTTCTAACATATGTCCATAATCAGTACTAGTCTACTCACTCTGACAAACTATATCTGATTCATAAGGCTACACAGTACCTTCTTCTATTAAGATCAATTATGATATCCCCACACGACAATATATCCTGTACATGCAGCTAAGATCTATCATGATCGAATCATTATCACCAATATATATCTCTAGAGGTCACCTACAATCCATCCATATCCATCACATAACCCAAGGTTAATGTCTACAATCCAATAAAGGGGCTACACCAATCTGACAGGTCAACATTAGTCGACTAGGTCAAGTGGATAGGTCGACTAATCCAACTGCTAGTCGTCTATAAAGGTGTCCAAGTCGACCAGCAGAGAAATAAAGAGACTCAACACTTATTCTGGAAGCTATACTAGTCGACTAGGGACTGGGGTTAGTCGACTAACAGAGGTGTTAGTCGACTAATAACATAGGCAAGTCGACTAACCAAGCTCTGTCAATCCGAATCAGAGGTACACTGAAACCTAATCTCCCACACAATAAAATATGTATATGTAACCTCTCTTGCACATATCAACATACACGATGTCCACATTATTCTATGTACACAATTAAATCAAAATATAATCAATTACATATAAAGAAACGGAACCGAAAGGAGTAAACACTCACCTTGGGGAATCTGCGCGTTACCGGGCGAGTCGCCGTTACGGTCGCCGTGGCGCCGCTCTTCGCTGTCGGACTGCATAGGGCGGTAGCCAGGGTCCTGGGGAAGACCTGGCTGCAATCTGGGGATCTCGCGCTCGCCGGAAGGGCCTAGAATCGCCGCTCGCCCGCTGCTTACGCGCTGGATCTGGGTCTCCAGCAACGGTCCGAATCTCACCAAATGAATCTGAAACGCTGTAATACGCACCCGAACACACAGAGAGGAATAAGAATCAACACTCACACACAACATGTTCACACATGCACTCCACACATGCACACAAATACGCGTACATACATACATGTACATACTCACACACTAACACAATACATACATACATAAATATTTACATTCCTCTATAGTTGCATGCACTTGCTCACGCACTAAGCACAGCACACACACGCACATGAATGAATGCACTTTATATATATATATATATATATATATATATATATATATATATATATATATATATATATATATATATATATATATATATATATATATATAGCCAATTAATTAAAGACACACATATATAATATAGGCATCCACTTATATACCTTATCCTTAAGCAAATAATTAAAACATGTACAATGTAAATACATACCCACATGAAGGAAATTCAAGCATGCCGTCGGGGAACTTGCGGCGCGCCGACGGAGGCTCCGACGGAGGCGTACGGGGTCGCGGAGGGTGTCGTTGGATAGAGCAACTCGCCGCGAAGGGCGTGGGGTGCGCTCGCGCTCGTCGACGGCGATCAACGGCATCCCGCGGAGAGCCCGAAAATGGTTCGGAGAAGGATTTTGCCGCAACACAACAAACAGAAACGAATTAATACACATTCACAAGTATACTTCCAACTCACGCAACACCCTCCCATGCATCCAATTACACAACTCACATTAACATCAAGTGCACATTAATAAATAATACCCCTTACATGATTATAAATACCTACATGAAATATAAATAGAGAAGGGGGAAAAGGGGGCTCACTGTTGCATGCTCTCCCTGTGGTTGTTGGAGTCGGCCAATGCAACACACCCACCTAGACACACTCTCTCACAATAATTAAAAGACAACATACATGAATATAAATACATAGGTTAAAAATGAATGGAGAAGGGGAACTCACGGCTTGCCTGTGCTGCTGTGGTGCCGTGCGGCATGGCCAATGGGTGCTGGCCGGGTCTCGCCGGAGTGGAGATGGGGATGCTCTGGGGTGATCGGCAGAGGAGAGGTCCGGCTTCATTGAAATTCGATTCGTTCATCAACCCAATCATCTCTGCTATTTGATGTGCATAGTCTTCCACTCCATCAACCATAAAAGATCGGATCTGAACGAGATATGTTCTTCTTCACCATCATCCTCTTGGTCAAACTCCCGGACGAGAATTCATGACGTTTGATCTTCACATTTTCTTTCCATATGAAGTCTCTCCCTGTCGGCCACTTTAGAGAAATCCTATAATTCTTTGGCGGAAGAACCAAACATCCATGATCCCTTGACCTTGCCTTATCACACTGCCTCTCATCAATTTGTAACAATCAAACAGATCACTATTAATGGTGCTTTGGCATGCTGTGGATGGGCTGGGCGGCATGCACGGGCTTGGTTGGAGGTGATTGGCCGAGTGGGGGTGGAGGTGCGGCTGATGTTGTTGACAGGGTTGTGGGCGGCTGTGGTTTGAGGAGATGAAGATTAGGGTTAATTAGAAGATGAGATTAAATATAAGGTGATATTGGGTTTGGGTTTGTGGGCTTGGGCCTACTATGGGCTAGATGAAAAAAAAAAGAAAAGAAATTGCAATAGGAATAACGCCAATAGCAACTAATAATATTATATATATAATACACCAAGACCAAGGACTACAGAATAATAAGGACTTAAAACCAAAATAATAATAGTAGAAACTCACAACAATTAGGTATGATAACTCACATGAAATAATAATATTAATGGAATAATTATAATAATAATAATACCTAACAAATAACAATAATAGTGGTAAATATAAAAATAATAGTAACAAGTAACTAAAAATGTTTATAGGAAATAATGGCAATAAATATATAAAGCCAAATTGTCATTTACTTTAAAAAATAAATTTCCATATTTAATAATAAAATAATCAGTAAATCCAAAAAAATACTTTAGAAAAATGAAAATACTGTATTTCTAGTTAGGGATCTTACAGAGATTGACCGAGGGTAGAACTTATTTTGAATCTTACTCTTGTGAAATCGGTGTCTAAGCTTGGGATTAAGAGGTTACGCCTCGAAGATACCGTGGTTTGGCGTAATTAAGGCCCGTTGCTTACGCACGGATACCTCCCACCGTATTTTACCCCTACCTGACCAATTAGCTTGTGGTCGGATTCAAGTAACAACCTCCCCCGGGTAATCGACCAGTTAGGAGTCGTCTAGGTCTAGGTCAACCTTAATATAGGCTTGGTTTTGATTTTTTCTTTTCTTTTTGTTTGTTGTTTGATTTTTCTTTTTTGTTTATGATTGTTTGTGAAATGGAATTCAACAATTCTTTTAATCCTAATATGAATTCATACCCCATTCGATTCGGATAATTCCAATCCGGCTTTTTATAATATGAACCAACCAATACATCGGTTGGCCTTATCCGAATCAATACAACCCATACCCTCATTCTTTTAACTATAATTTTCAAAATAATTTTAACTCTTCACAGAGTCAATGGGGATTCACCTCCCCCGAGTTAAATTTTCAACCTCCTTGTCCACCATATCCACCTTATCCACAAATCTCATTCCCCGATTTCACTTCCTATACTCCTTTTTCTGGACCTCCCATTGAAGAAAAATCTGAGCTAGAAAAGAGTATAGAAGCCAATTTACAAGAGGCCAAGCAACAACTTCAGAAAATAATGGCCTCTCCAATTCCACAATATTTTCAAGTGTCTTACTCAGTTCCACCTCATTATAATGAACAACCATCTGCCCTGGAAACGAGTAAGGAACTCTTGTGTGAGTCTAAGCCTCAATCTCAAAACATTTTGGACTCACATTTTTCACAAAATTTTCAAAACCAAGATTCTTATACTCCCATTCTAGAGCATCCATTTGAAAAATCAAGTCTAGAAAAGAGTATAGAAATCTTGTAGGAGTCTACTTTACAATTTTAAAAATCTTCTTCTCAGTCTATTGATAGGTTGGAAATACAATTAAGTCAATTGGTCAACATTTATAGGAATGAGAAAGCTCTCTCTTATCAACCTTTGACCAATCCAAATATCTCTAACTCTATCAATTTGACGCATGACTCTTGTTGTTTTGGAAACCAAGATTCCTATACTCCTTTTCTGGAACAACCACTTGAAGATACATCACATGTTGAAAAGAGTACAGAAGTCTTGCAAGAGTCTGCACTACACTTTCAAAAATCCTCTGCCGAGTCTATCAATAGGTTGAAAACACAATTGAGCCAATTGGTTAGCATTTATAAGAATGAGGAAACTCTATCTTATCAACATTTAACCAATTCAGCTACCCCTAACTCTATTGATCTGACTCGGGACTCTTGTTATTCTAGAAACCAAGATTCAATTTCAGTATACCCATCCAAACTTGACCATACTTCAAATGTTGAAAATCCCATTGACATTTTGGCAAGTTATCCTTTTCCTGAAATTGAACTTGAGCATAAATATGATCCTGAACTTCCACTTGGTAATTTAATTTCACTTCCTGATTCAATATTGACTGAGGTTTTTTTACTTGAATTCAGGCCTTTTCCCGAGTCAGTATTGGATCCTATACCAATCCATTGTGAAATTGAATCACCAATCTTTTATGATGATCATATTGAACTTGACCAATTTCATACTTTTAAAAGTCCCATTGATAAATTGGCAAGTTCTCATTTTTATGGAATTGAACTCAACAAGGAATGTGATTTTGATCCTCAAATTTGTGATCCAGTTCAAATTCCTGAATCAATATTGACTCCTGTTATACCCAATTTGAGTAACATTTTAGAGTCAGTTTTGGTTCCCATACCTGTCATTCTTGAACTGAAATCACCAACCTTAGAAAGTCACATTCCATCATGGGGAAATAAATGTGGACTTGAGTTTCAACTTCTTGATTTGAACCCACTTCCTGAACCAATATTGACTCCCGAACCTTTACTTGATTTAAGTCTTTTTCCTAAGTCGGTATTAGTTCCTGTATTTCCTGAGTCCAAATCAATCATTCTATTCTGGGACAAGAGTCTTGATAAATTTGATTCTGAAATTATTTTAAAAATTTGGAAATTAGATAGGGTAAAACTCTTAATAAAAATCATACATATATACATCATTCTAGTGGGTTGTATTCTAGAGGTCTCTGGTGGGTTCCTCCGGATTCCACGCAAATTGATTGGGCCGTATTTCGTGGACCAATCAGACCGCCATCGGAACTATCACCTTAAGGTAATTTTTCCTTCCCTCTCTATTTGTTTCATGCATACATACATCACGATGCATTGAGGATAATGCATGAGATAAGTGTGGGGAGGGTTTACTAACATAGAGTTTTTAAATTTTCTTTCTTTTACACTTCTTTTAAGATACTTTTAGAAATCTTCCCTTTTGTATACGAATTTTCTCTTTCTTTAAAAAACTTTTTGAAACAGAGACAAAGTTTTGATCTATTTTTAAGAAAATTAAGATGATCATAGAAATTAAGAAAGCCTTAATTATGACATCTTAAACCCAGTCAAAATAATGGATCTTGTTTAAAATTATAGGTTAAGTATAAAAGATTAGGGAGATAATTTTATCTTAAACTTTTTGCCTTAGATAGTATGCACTTCACGCTTACACAATTTTTGGGATGGAAACAAAGATCTAAAATGCCATAAAGTAAAAATAACTAAAAAGAATATATATATATGGTATAAATAAAACATCACTTATTAAGCTTGATAATTATGCCTCAAGAAGCATGATTATTCACGCCTAACGGTGGTCAAAAGAAACAAATAAATCTCCCTTAGTTTTGTGGCCTTGTTTACTCGAGTCCTTAAACCCGAAGGATGTTTTCTCATCTGGTGCCCTAGAACCTTCTGGTTTGGGAGTCATCGGTTAAAGACTCGCTATATGGGTGAACTAGAAAACCTAAGAAAACTAAGGGAAGAAGGGAAAAAAAGAAAAAGAAAAAGAAAAAATATACAAAAATAAATGGCTTGATGGTTAGAGTTGAAATCCTAGAAATCTTCACTATCACAAAGTGCATCTTATCTAGATTTTATGAAAGATAAAATACTCAATCAAATTTTGAATTCTTACCTTAATTGAAGACAAGATCTTGCATAGAGACTAAGTTTAAGGAAGAATAATTTTTGGTGGACTTATGACCTTAGATCGCTTACATTTTTGCAAAAATATTTCGAAAACTTGTCTATCTTTCTAAATGTGTTTTCAAAACACTAACATTTGTCTTCTTTCTTTATGGATTTTGTGGGTGCAATCCGCTGAAAACCCTCAGGAGACAACATTCCTCCTCTAGGGGTAACCTAGAGGTTTAACGGCTTGCTGCATACACTCAGTGCAATCGCGTCACCTGCGAAAGTGATGTAATAACATTTATAGTATAGTTTTTCTTTTTCTTGTTTTACTCGGGACGAGTAAAAGATAAGTGTGGAGGTGTGATTAGTTTATAATTCTACATTATAATATCGCATTTCCCCACCGATTTATGAATAAAATGTCAGTCTAAACCGTGTTTTGGTCTATCTTGCAGGTAAATCTAGAATTTAAGGGCAAAGAAGTAATAAGAGCTTAATTAAACCCATTTTAGGGTAATTAAATCCGCAATTCTTGGGGCCAAGTAAGGGATTTTCTAGAAGATACGTCGAACCTACACCCTTGTGCACGTTAGACGAATATTCGGGCAAAATACCAGAATTGGGATATACCAGGAACATTCTCGAAGCGACGGGGACCTCCTGCCAAAAACCAGGGACCAAGGCCCTGGTATTGCAGCGTATTCGCGGCAATTGCCGCGTTTCTGGGCGCATTTTGGTCGGCCCACGCGTCGATTTTCGACGCTTGAGCCCGTCTCGTCTTCTAGAAGCTGATTTGCCTATAAATACCCCTGTAGAGGTCCAAAATGAAGCAGTTTTTGATTTTAGGCTAGATTTTTTATGTTTTAGTATAGTGTAGGTAGGTGTTCTTCATTTCATTTCTTTTGTGTTTTCTTTTCTTTTTAGATCATGTATTAGGGCTGAGAGATTCAGAGAGAGATAGAGAGGGATTGATGTAATAGATGGTGACAATCTATGTAAAGGTGCCTCCTTTCTTCTCTATTGTAATCTTCTCTATCTTCTACATGATGCTTGGCTAACTTTTCTTCTTCTCACGGCAATCTAACTACTAACCACTAACTATCTAACCACTTACTTGATAATCCATATGAATCTAATAGCCTCTACAAGGCCTTATTCTTGCAAGAGCTATTGATGGCTCATGATGATGGATTCTAGCATTCTAACTTTTCTAACACCTAACCCACTAACTTGCTAACTTGCAATGTCTTCTTTATTTCATGCTCACCTCTAACCAGTTTTGATGATTTAATAAGTAGCTTGCAACTTGTTAGTGGTATGGATGCGTTGTTTGAATGTAGAAGATCAATCTTATGAGCCATGCTCTGTATCGTCTCTTGAAGCCAAGGATTAGTGATGGCCGAGGATCCATGTGAGGCAACTATCACTAAAAGGTTAACATAGTTAGTGGAGTAATTAGTAGTTAGTAGTCATGAATTTTTTACTTTGTCTTGAAAATTATTTCCAAAATCCTTTTATCATTTTTCTATCAATGTTTTCACCATCCTCTTAATTCACCTTTATTTCATCTTCTTTTCTATTTTGTTTTCCAAACCACTTCTCTTTTGTTTTCTTCGCCGTTTTCATTGCCTTCACCTACCACTTTCTAGATTTCCTTTTCCTTTCCTTTTCATTTTCTTTTTCTAATTCTTTAACAAAGAAGAACTGTTAACATAAAACGTGAATAGAGACTGTTAATGCTTCTATCGCCTCCCGTCCCTGTGGATTCGACCTATTGAGCCAATGCTATAACGGAAGTATCGAGGGAACATTAGCACATACGAGCTTTTACATTGATTTGACAAATTACACATTTTTGAGTGCTAGTTCCGTTTCGATCACTGATCATAACCGAACTGCCTAGCAAAATGACTCGGCATGTAAGGCTCGATTGTACACAAATCACCTTGCTGAAAGATCAAATATCCGGGTCGAATGTTGATCAACCACCAGAAGACTTCAGACGGTAGCCGCATAAAATCATCTAGTCCTGCAAGGTCGGCAAACTTATCCCCACAGGATGCACCTAAAATCTCGGGGAAGCATCGATCAAGCTGATAATTCAAGCTGCTCAGAATAGCTTTTCGAACATAGTACATATAGTACTGTGATCAGTTCGAATTCTCCAACCTCTACACAAAGGGAGGAAGCCTTCTGAGGGAAACACCGCCGTCATTAGTGAGGGACAGTGCATGACATACTAAGCCATCAGGTACATATACGGAAGCTCGAGTCTAGGATTGGGAGACTTCACTTCTGGCCTCCCCTCTGAGTCCACCACTTGCCTGCCCTGGGAGTCCACAACAGCCTCTACTTGACACATGCTTTTGGTCAACGCCCACAAGCCAATTTGGATGCCTGCTAACACCGCTTGAAGGAGAGAGATTGACTTCCCATGTGCTAGCAGGACCGCCGGGTACACCACATTAGCGGTAGCACACAACGCTTCAACTACAACATGAGGAAGCCCGCCAACAGAGCCCTACCAGATATGACAATCCGGGCCTAATAATAAAAACTTTCAAAGACCGTATCAGACTTGAAAGTATCTTCATTCGACTCGGTCGTATACGAGCTTGTGGAAGCACTGATCCTCTTGATAATCTCTTCATCAGTGTAAGGGGCCAGACTAGTCACTAAGTTAGATTTTTCATTTATGTCATTAAACAAGTAGCTCGCCCAGGACATCTGTTTAACACCTTTGTTCCTCCAGACGGATATTTGTCCACAGATATGAAAGTGGCATAACAATTTTCAATAAGTCTGATACACCAGAGGATCCTCTTTCATCAATAGGTGAAGCTCCTCAGTAGTCGGGACATACTCTTCATATGGGGCATCTCTAATTACTAACCCCGAGACATCGTACAACTCATGAAGAGCGAGCCCCATCTCTCTAACCGGGATAAAAAATGTGCCCATCAGAGGATTATAATGCTCCAAGACGCCATAAAGGTGGTGGGAGCTCTGCGGGAGGCCATACTACACGGCCCTAATAGAATGGTATAATCTCACCTGCTTCAGCAAATCCCCAAGCTCAGCGAGAACAAATCTAACCATCCTACCCTACCATGACTTGTCGGTAGAGTGGACCCACCCGAGCGGATGAAAGTCAGTGGGAAAATCACCCCTCACCTTCAAGAATTGATTAATGAGGTGGTGGCCAATTGAGGGGTTTCTCCTGTCGGATACTCGGCCCTGACCAATCTAGGATATAAACCGAATACATCTTTCCAATGGCCAATAGGTATACTTCCTTTACACCCAATTTGCCATGGGACACGCTGGGGATAGACTTAGAAAGGTCCCGCTCCATTGCGCGGTGTACCGATGTGTGCTGAAGATAGGATAAGGGGTACATCCTATCCATGTTGGGAAGGAAAAACCTCATGTCCCTTATCTGACGGAGCCACTTATAGTCTCTGTCATACAAGTCCCTATCTTCCTCAATGATAGCGTCGCCAAAGAAGAAGTTAAGTTTCTTCAGCACAACGTGGGTGTCAGACTCGAATCGCCCATTGGTCATGATCTCCCGGAAGGTCGGCATACTAGGGTTGTTGAGCCTATTTCGACGCTCTCTTGACTTCAGAGCAAACACTGGAGCAGTCCTTTGAAGCATGAAGGTCAGATTCGGATCAGCGTCACCTACGTGTCCAAAATGACACTTCTTGGATAGAGAGTTAGAAGAATATCGCACTGCAAAAAAAAAACAACACAGAGTCAGACATCTAAAAAAAGTGACTAAGTGTTGAAGCTAAGGCGCAGGGTTGAGACTAGACGCGAAGCTCAGCGAAACCCGCGTCTAAACTCAAAGACGCCTGGCTCGCATGAAGCCTGTGTTTTAAACTCCACAACTTAGAAATTTTTCTAAGTGTTGGACCCAGACGTGAGACTCAATGAAGCCCATGTCCAGCCTCAGAGACGCGAGGCTCACATGAACTCCGCATCTGAACTCTCCCATTTAGGAAAATTCCCTAAGTGTCGGATCAAACGCAAGGCTCAATGAAGCCCACGTTCAACAAGCAGACACGGATTCAAGCTAATGAAGCGAAAACGCGGAGGTCGTCAAACCCGCGTCTTGCCTACCAATGCAAGAACCACATCTGAATATCAAAACATAGGCGTGAGTCTCGTGTTAGTGGCTCAGTTCAGAAAAGACTTAAAATTAAGATAACTCTTCAAAATCCCTTAATGGTGAAAACCAGTTCAAATGGTCTTCTTACCTGAAATGGAGGCCTCTTGTGTAGAAGAGCCACCCATTTGCACCTCTGGAGCGACAGCGCTCGAGGACAAAGCCACAGGTTTTATTTTTGGAGCCATTTTAACCATGAATTTTTTGTAAAAGAAGGAAGAGAAAAAAGCTCGGAGCTTTTCTTAAAGAGTTCTTAAAGCTCTAAACGCGAAGCTTAGTGGAGAAGAAAAAGAATCTAATGATGACTCTTGTAATACTGATGTCTTTTATAAACACAGTATTCACCGGGATACATGGCACATATCTCAAGCCTAATCTTCACCTGACGCGTGACAATGCGCCTCAAACGCGAACCTTGCGTTTAAAAGAACGGCGTCTCTTCGAGCTCCGCCAGACCAGCCCGACAAGTGGCAATATCCCTCAGAACGCGAGTCTCGCATCTAACAGAATTGCGTCTCTTTCAAAAAGGACCACATCTCTACCTTGAAGTCTGTGTTACTTCAACAAAGTGAAGGCTGCGTCTTTCCAGTATTCTCTAATTCGTGTCTTAGCTAAACAGTAGAGTCGTGTTTCTTCAACAATGAGAATTCCACGTCTCTATCTTAAAGTCCGCGTTACTTCAACAAAGTGAGAGATTCGTCTCCACTTCAATGTTCGCGTCTCTCCAATAAAAAAAGTCACATTTCTACTTCAAATGAGGTCTGCATTTCCAAGGCAACATGACCTCTGCGTCTATAAGACTTGCGTTCAGTCTTTACTTCTACAGTCAGTTCAACAGTACACTGGTACAAGCAGATAACTATCCCCCCGGTTCAATAGTACACAAACAAGCAACTCAGAGCACCGAGGAGATCCAGAATGCGTATCCAGACACTCACAACGACCATTTTTGATGGCCTCAAAGAGTTTAATAGTACACTCATGGAGACCAAATTCAGATAAAATCAAGCTCAACATATCTCAGAAGATTGCTAGTCCAGTCTTGAGAGCATTGCTGCTAGAGGAAAAAGTTCAAAGTATTTCGAAACCCGTCTCAGTCAACTACGGAGTTTTGAAAACTTTGGAGGGAGTTCTGTAGACTGTCTAAAAATCACTGAAAATAAGCCATCAGAGAACAGAGTATATACTCCAGACGCGAGGGTAATCATAGCCACTCGTGTAATGCCAAGACGCAGAGCATGAAGCCCGCGCCTCAATATCAGTACAGTACCAAGATGCGAGGGTCGAAACCCGCGTCCCAGCTGCACTATAATGACCAAGACATGAAGCTCGAAGCCCGCGTCCTGGCATCACTGCAGTGCCAAGACGCGAGATTCGAAGCCTGTGTCTCGACATCACTGTAATCTCAAGACGCAGGGCCTGAAGCCCGCGCCTGGTAAAGTTCGAAACCGCGTCAGGCAGGGTTCGGAGTCGGCATCCAAAACGCGAGGCTTGAAGCCCGCCTTCCGACTACAGAGATGCTCTGCATCTCGATTATAATTGCCCTCATTAATCAGCCAATTATTGCCCACGTAATGAGGGGAGTTAACCCCCATTATGGAGGGTTTTTGGGGGATAATTTTACCTCTGAAATCCCTATAAATAGCTCAGTACTAAAGAGAGGTCAGAAAAATTAGAATCAGTCGATAAAAAAAGATTGGAGAGTGGACTTTTAATCAGATTCTCTTAATCGGAGGAGTACTGAAGAAAAAGTTGAACTCTTCTTACAACTTACTGAGTACAAGTTTGCTCTTACCTCAAATCTCTTTGAGATTTTATTGGACATGAGCTGTGCTACTCCGTCCATAGTCTGAAGAGAAGATTCTCAGAAGATTATGACGTTCACCCGGTCAACGAAAAATAAGATTCATTTTTCACCGTTACATCAAGAACCCAGCATTAAATAAAGAGAAGAGTTGAACTTGAATATCTTCTCTCTTGTAATCGAAATTTTTGTGATTGTTTTAATCTTTCATTGATTTAAGAAAATTTATTACGATCCTCTAAATTTATCCTGAGCCCACACACCTGCCAGTGGGGCAAGAGGCCTTCCAGTGGCTGCCAATACTGCAGTGATGGCAGTAGTGGCTCTGCCAAGTGTGCGCAGGCCATCGCCCCTTGTTTAGACTATCATATTTGCTAAACGGGCACAACCTAACAATGAGATGTTTTTAAAACTATGTTTTTAGAGATTGGCATGGATATTGAACTAGATGGGGATTTATGGCTTTTTTTATACTATTTTTTGCTTTTAGAGATTGTAAGATGAACTTAAGAAGTTTCCTGCCTTTCAATAAGAAGTTATAACGAAAATGTGTTAGGATTTAGGTCAAACAAATAATCCCACATCGGCTAGACATGGGGATGGTCTTGGGGTATATAAGGATTTGGGCAACTCCACTTAGGGCCCGTTTGTTTCGCGTAAAAGTCCGTAATTCGTAAATGACTTACAACCCAGTTACAACTACGGCGTTTGTTTGGACCGTAATTCGTAAAAGACTTACACAACCCAATTACCCCTCACTTGTAACCCAATTACCACTCACTTACAGCCCAGTTACAGTTAATTTTGTGGTCATGCAAATTTGTATTATTTTTTTATGTTAATATTAAAATTTTTTAATATTTAACATTTTTAATATTTATTTGCAATATTAAAACTTTTTAAATCACTAAATAGTTAATTTTGTGATCAACTTTTTCATTTACGACTTACACATTACGACAACCAAACACCGTAAAGCATAATACACTTTTCCACTTACAACTTTATATTACCAATCAAACACCATAAAGCTAACATGCATGTAACTTATTTACAACTGTAAAAGACTTTACCAATTACAACTTACGAATTACGGCTAATTACGACAACCAAACAGACCCTTAGAAGACTAGTCTTTTGGGATGGTGCCTCAAATCCTTCAATTGGTATTAGGACCATGCCCAGAACTTAGTTGTGTGTGTCGGTGAAGTTCGATGATGTCGATCCCCCAGTGGCGCAAAAAGTACTATGAGTCTGATCACCCAATGGTACAAAAAGGTGTAGTAGGCCCCTGTAAAGTTAATGTTGGGCTCTCGAAAAATTTGACAGTGGTGCTACTTTACAATGGACGTGTGCCTACCTATGCGGTGTAGAGGAGCGTTAGGCTACAATTGGTGCTTCATGTAAAGCGTGTCTGCCCCACGCATGAAGAATTGGTTCTCAATCGAGCATTTAGTCGTTTATTGTGAAGAAAGTTGAGCTTGCAGGGAGAATTTTTGTTCGAGGAGGGTTTGTTGGGATTTGGGTCGAATAAATAGTCTCACATCGGCTGTCTTGAGTATATAAAGATTTAGACAACTCCACCTAGAAGGCTAGTATTCTAGGATGATGCCTCAAGTTTTTCAAAATGTGCACCTAATTGGAAACAAAACTCTTGGAAATCTCAACTCTGATGTGCTTGATAGGCACACAAAAAACAGAAATATGCAAATAAATTAATAAAAAGATTGTGGTCCAAACACAAAATTATGATTAAAAGCTGAACTTACAGAAACTCTGGACCCCAAAGTAGGCCCTTAATACAAAATTTGTGACATTAGGGGAATAATTTCTAAACATGCGACAACTTGTACGGTTATACGGGTGCGTCACGAATTGGGTAGAGAAAAGATGTCAATCTATCTACATTCATGTTTGTTTTCATAATCCAAATTAGATTATGAATCTTCTGTTGCATGAAAATTATTATTATATTTGATAAAAATAGAAATAAATGTGATACATATATATATATATATATTATATATATATATATATATATATTATATATATATATATATATATATATATATATATATATATATATATATATATATATATATATAGGGGTTAATGTACCTCAGCCTGCGGGCTGAGAGAGTTTTCTCAGCCTGCGGGCGTGGCAACATCACCGCCCCACATCTGTTAAAAAATTTGGCGGACAAAATCCTGTAAAATCCCGCCCAATTTAATGCCAGTCACCTCAACATTGTATTTTCCGAAAATACCCTCCATCACAACCTTTTACCTTATTGTAAAAAAAATAGTCTTCCAAAAAAATTTACAGCTCTAAAACTTCAACCGGCGGTTCTGATCCAATTAGTTCTTTTCCTTCAAAAATTTCATCCGTTTTTAAAAAAAATTATTTGCAACTGATGGCGCCTAAGAAATCATCCGTCGAAAAAGGTACCACAAAATTGATATTTTCAAAAATTTTTAGGGTTTTGTGTATTTTCATAGTTTTAAATTTTTTTCAAGATTTATTTCTGAAGTCGCATTTTTTTTAAAATTTTTTTTAAATATTGGAAACATGGTCGCAATTACGAAAAGAGATTTTCAAACTTTAGACGATAAAGGTCCTATTTTTTGAAAAGTTTTTATTATTTACTTCTATTTTTACTGTGTCGCATTTCAGATCTGTGCGACTTTGGAAATTTTTTTTTTTTTTTACCTTTCCTTGTAGACGAATGCGACTTTGGTCGCAGTATATGAAATTTACTTTTTTTTCTCACATACTGACGACATGGGAGTCGCAGTTGTTTAAATCAGAGTTGTAGTCTCAAGTCTTCACCAAGGTCGCAGTTTATTTTAAATAATATGTTTTTATCAAACTTGTGTCGCAGTTGTTTCTGTTTGAACTGTAGTCTTATGCGACCTTGGTCGCACTGTTGACTAGGGTCGCAGTTGTTCTGATTGCACTGTAGTCTTATGCGACCTTGATCGTAGTGCGACCCTGGTCGCAATGCGACCTTGGTCGCAGTACGTTCTAGGGTCGCAGTTGTTATTGATTGCACCGTAGTATTTTCTGACTTTGGTCGCCGTGTCGACCCAGGTCACAGTTATTTCTGAATGCACTGTAGTCTTATGCGACCTTGGTCGCAATGTAGTCCTGGGTCTAATAATTTTTTAATTTTTAAGCATGACTGCGACCGAGGTCGCAGTTTATTAAAAAAACAAATCTGCTTTTTATTCCCTTATGATTTTTCAATAATCATTGGTCTAAAGTGTTTAATTTTTCTTCCTACGTAGGTAAACAACAGATACAGGTTCGTCCTCTGAGATCAAGCATAAAACCAATGTGCCAGTTAATGAAGAATTTAAGAAGTACATACCGGCAAATTTCGTAGAGGCGATGAAGAATACCCCATTTGGCCCAATCTTCATGGCGTTTTACAATGAAGAATTTGCGGCTGAAAAGGCTCTTAAATCAAACTTGGCCGTACTGCGTATTTTAGACCAGTATGACAGTAATACAAGGATCTTTACAATTGGGGGCAAAGAGATTGAGTTAACAGTGGAGGATGTTGCCCTTACTTTTGGTCTACCTGTCAATGGGGTAGATTTTGTGATGAATAAGACATGTACGCTGAAGGATAGAGGGGTTATAAAACATTTTTTCCCCAATATAAAGAAGATCACAAAAGTATCTATTGAAAATGCTTTGGATGATCTTCTTGTCAAGAGGAGGAGGAGGGATATATTAGATGTGACACAGGATGAACAATTTGAGCAGCAAATGTCTATGAAGAAAATTATAAGAGACATAAATAGACTTGCAGCTCAAGACTTTACCACATTAGTCATCCTGTACATGTCGGCCACTCTTTTCTTCTCTGGCAGTAAATGCACGGTGCCGTGGTATATTGTGGAACAGATTGCCAATATGCAACTGATGAGGACAATATGCTGGGCAAAAGCTGTTTGGCAATTCCTGATTGAGTCAATGAACATCTTCAGGCAAGCCACGTACGAGCTGCAAGGATGCTCCGTGCAAATTATTGTAAGTAGAAATCTCAAATTTGGCCAACATTGTATGAAATTTACCCATAAATTGAGAAAATTTGTGGAAACTAATTTATTTTTTAATTTTTGGCAGTATTGGCTGTGTGAGAGGGCACCTATTTTTGAGCAGAGATCTGGTTTGGAGGAAAAAACCCCACGCGCAGTAAGATGGGACCTCCAAAATATTGGCAGATCTCTACTTGAAGTTGATCTAAAAAAGATTGACAGCAATATTGTAAGTTAAACTTCTTTTTATGTGTAGTACAAATAAAATGCGACCATAGTCGCAGTATTGAGTACCAAGGTCGCAGTTCGTTTTCTGCCTGACAAATAATGTGCGACCATGGTCGCATTCTCTTGAAAATACCCTTTTCAACAGAAATGCGACCATGGTCGCAGTGTTGAGCTGCATGTCTTGGCAGATAAATTTATGCACGACAAACATACTGCGACCATGGTCGCAGTGTTGAGCTGCATGTCTTGGCAGATAAATTTATGCACGACAAACATACTGCGACCATGGTCGCAATCTTATCTAAAATATTTCATAAATAAACTGCGACCATGGTCGCAGTATCATTATTTCATTGTTTTATTTTTAGCTTACCTTTTCTGTTTTTTTTCAGATTTTGAGTCGAATGGCCAACATCTCTAATGATGAAAAAATTATGGTTGGCCTTCCAGTTGAAGGGGAAGAGGATGAGGAAGAAGAAGCAGCAGAAGATGAAGATGAAGATGAAGGTGAAGAAAAAGAAGAAGAAGAAGGTGAAAGTGAAGGAGAAGAAGGAGGCCATACATTGAATGAGGCTGACATCCCGGCGGAAAAGGAGCCAGATCAAGCTGAAACGAGTGAGCAAGAACCAATTTTTGAAGGTTATTTGCCACCTACACCGGATGATCAAGCAGCAGAAATAAAACGATTGAGGTCTGCAAATCAGCTCTTGAGAGATTATGTTTCTCAGCTTGAAAAAAAGATTGAAAATATGGAGACAGAGAAAAAAATCGAGGCTGAATTAAAATTAAAAAAAAGAAGAGAAAAAAAGAGAAGAAAAACCAAAGAAGGCAACAGGAGAATAAAAGAAGGGAAGAGGAGGAGAATGAAAGGAGGAAGAGGGAAGAGGAAGAGAAAGAGAAGGAGAAGAAGAGGGAAGAAGAGAAGGAAAAGGAGAACAGGAGGAGAGAAGTGGAGGAGAAGGAGAAGGAGAATAGAAGAAGGGAAGAGGAGGAGAATGAAAGGAGAATGAGGGAAGAAGAGGAGAAGAAGAAGAGGAGGGAAAAGGAGGAGCAGGAGAAGGAGAAGAGGAGGAGGGAAGAGGAGGGGCAGGAGAGGAGGAGGAGGGAAGAGGAAGAGAATGAGAAGAAGAGGAGGAAGGCGCAGATGGAGAACAAAAGAATGAAGGAGCAGATGGAGAAGCAGGCTGAAGAGGAGAAGAAGAAAAAACTGGAAGAGGATAAAATCATGGGTTCTGAGTCTGTTTTAATTATTGCTGGGGAAGATATTCCAAGTTTTTCTCTGGATCTAAGTCAAATGACTCAAGAAATCCAAAGAGATAGAGCTTCTGAAGAAGAAATTCAAGAACATACTCCGCCTCAGAAGCAACCCTCAAAAGAAGCTGTTTTGGAAACCTCTAAAGGAACAATAGAAAGGGGAGTCAAAGAACGAAAGCGCGCTGAAAGAGATCGTGATGACTCCGACTTTGTTTATCCAAAACAGAAGAAGAAAAAAATGAAAATCCTCTTCCACAGCCTGCGGCTGCGAGTTCTACCGCTGGTTTCGGCGACAAAGAGATTTCCTCCACATCGAGAGAATTGACCGAAACCACATCATACAGAATTCTGCAGCCCCATCAACAAGATCTTATAAAAAAATTCTTCGACAAGTCCTACTCTGAGTAAGTTAATTCATATCCAAAAAATTTCTGTTATACCTTTATATAAGAACAATTAAATTACTAACTTTGTTTTAAATATCTTGCAGTTCTACTGCGTATCAGGATACCAATAATTCAATCATCATTTCAAGGAATGACATTGAGGACCTGATGTTCAGTAAAGACTTAGATTCAAATGTAATTCATTTCTACATGCAGCATCTTGAGAAAAGAGAAGGATTAAAAAGCATATTCTTCCGAAGCGAAGCTTGGGTAAAAATCTACTTTCTCCTTTACGGTTTAATGTAATATCAACTCTGGAACAGATTACTAATATTCTCTATGTAGGCATAAATCATGTACTGCGACTAAGGTCGCAGTGAATAATTAAAATGTACTGCTACTAACACATGTACTGCGACCAAGGTCGCAGTTTATAATTAAAATGTATTGCTACTAACTCAGGTACTGCGACAAAATGTAACAGCTGCGACCTGCGACCAAGGTCGGATCTGCGACCAAGGTCGCAGTTTATAATTAAAATGTATTGCTACTAACTCAGGTACTGCGACAAAAAGTAACAGATACGACCTGCGACCAAGGTCGGAGCTGCGACCAAGGTCGGAGATGCGACCAAGGTCGCAGTTTATAATTAAAATGTACTGCTACTAACTCATATACTGCGACTAAATAATATAGTGCGACTAAGGTCGCAGTTTAGAAATTTTTATTATATTTTAAATTCATTTTGTATTCGATTTAAAATTTTTTTCTTCTTGTCCGCAGCACGGTGTTGTAAATAAAATTGAAGATCTGGAAGGTCATTTCATCAAGCAGAAGCTGTTGAAAAACTGGACAGCTGACATGCAGTACATGTTCTTCCCGATCAATCACAAACATAGTGCCGACGAGCAGGGATTTCACTGGACCTTGCTGGTATTCGATTGCAGCACAGAAGAGTGGATTTTTTACAACTCTTTGGTCCCAGCTGACAAAAAAAGTAGTATAACAAACCTTTACAAAAATGATGCAAGAATAATGGTGAGTTGAAGTTTAATATTTTGATTACTGGAAACTTGCAATTAATTTGATTAATACTAATTTTTGTTCCTATTGACATTGCAGAAAGATAGATTAATAGAGATTTTTCAGATTCATTTTAAAAAAAAAATGAGAAAAAATAAAATAAAATACGCAAAATGCCCCCAACAAGCAAACAGGTATATAAATTTTTGACATCTAATTTCATTACATATTTTCTACTTTTTTTTTGGTACAAAATCTAATTTCATTTAATGATTGCTCTATGGAAATTTCAGTGTTGATTGCGCTATATATGTATGCAAGTACATGGAAAGCATAGCGTCTGGGTATCATCTATCAGCTGTTGATGCTGTTACGGTTGCTGGTGTACAGAAACTAAGAAGTGAGCTTGCATACATGATGCTTGCAGATGTAGAGAAGAGTTGGGATGAAGAAACAGACATTGTACGACATATGACATTTGAAGACTGATAGTTGACAAATTATTGATATACCACAATTTTTTTATAAATGTAAAAAATATTTCAAGTGCAATTCATTGCATAATTTTTTTGTTGTATTGATTTAATTTATACACATTTCTATACATTTATTTATTATAAGTTCCATTGATTATTTACAGTCTTCATTTGTTACAACTTGGTTTTTACTATTGCGTACTGATATTAGAAACAAACATGCCTTCAGTAATTGTGTTAATCAACAACAACACTGCGACATTGGTCGCTATGCGTGTTAATATAAGGAAAAAAACTACCTAACGTACTGCGACTTTGGTCGCAGTTGATAGCCGCAGCCTTAGTAAAATACAATGCGACTTTGGTCGCAGTTGATGGCGGCAATGTTTTAATCAACAACACTGCGACATTGGTCGCTATGCGTGTTAATATAAAGGAAAAAACCTACCTAACGTACTGCGACTTTGGTCGCAGTTGATAGCCGCAGCCTTAGTAAAATACAATGCGACTTTGGTCGCAGTTGATGGCGGCAATGTTTTAATCAACAACAACACTGCGACATTGGTCGCTATGCGTGTTAATATAAAGGAAAAAACCTACCTAACGTACTGCGACTTTGGTCGCAGTACATGTAATGCGACCCTAGATTGAAGTTGCTGGCCATCTTTATCAATAACAACACTGCGACCTTGGTTGCAATTAACCATGTACAACGAGACAAAGTCTCTGACTACATTATAAACAAAAAAAATTAAACTATAAAGTAGCATTAAAACTTTAAAGTACAACTACAAACAAAAATAATACAGTAGAAATCAAAGCATGATAATAAATCTGATTATAATTACATGCCAGTGTCAGAAATCAACTTAATCTCTCTACACTGTGCGACCCTGGTCGCACTTCATAAAAAAAATTGAAGTCTTTGTTCCTTCGAGATGGAAGCAACCCAAAGCTACTTCTTCTGCCAAAAAAAATTAAATAGTAAGAATTTTTAAGATTAATCGTTAGAAAAAAAATTATTAACAGGTTTAATGTAATACCAATAACGGACAACCAGTCCTGTAATGGCCCAGCTCTTGGCAGTTACCACATCTTCGATGCTTAACTTCCTTCTGAGAAATAGAATCTTCAAAACCAGACTTAAGCCTGGATGCAGCTCTAGGCCTCCCCTTGGTTGGTACAGGACCAATTGGATCACGTATATTCAATTCTTCACCATCTCGCAATACGACAACGGATCCACTGGAACCAACCGCAGTTTTAGGCTGTGATGAACGATCATTTCCTGACATTGCTCTGTATTCTCTAGTTGTATCTTGGGCAAAACTTTCCAAAACTGCCTCCAACTTTGAAATATTTTCATCAGAATCAGCGACCATGTTCACAATTGCATTAAATTTTGAATGAACTGTCAACAATCTAGCCGTCCGTGGAGTGCCTTGACTGGGAAAAAGCCTCATGCCATTTTCAATTGCAATGTTTTTGTAACGAGCATCCAACCTCCATCTCTGAAGTATATATGATTCCGGTATATGTGTAACGTGATTGCGCCACAAAATACACAGAATATGTCCACATAGGATACCCTCTGTTTCAAATAACGAGCAACTGCAAGAAACATGAAGTTCCTCTCGTTTATCATAACTGACCTTTTCCCAGCTGTATTTTGGTTCTGAAAAATTACCAACCAAATATATTGATCCAGGTTTGTCATGTTCCACCTCTTCTGAAAACAGTGTCATTACAACTGCCCATTCATTTTGGAACAACTGAAAAATCTTCGGTGTATACAACTTCGAAACCTGTATCTCATATGGATTGGATGTACAATTGGGCACAGAATTCAAACCCCTAAAATCTTGAAGAGATTCAGATGCACGACGGGAAGCAACGGCTTTATCATATTGGTGAACAAATTCCACTAGTTTAGTGTTTGAGTTAACAAAACCATCAAAAAAGGAATTAATACTCTCGGACCTCTGACTGGTTGTCATTCCAGCACAGAAAACATCCTTGAGATATGCATTAACCCAGTGTCCACGAAGCCTGTACATCTTCATCAACCAACTGTCATCTTCTTCTTCTAACTGATATTTTTCACTCATCAGACGCCATCTTTCCTCACAAGTCCTTATATCGCGGGAGGTGTACCAAGCATGAAAATCGGAGACCATATCTTCTCCATACTTGTTTGCCATTGGGATTTGTTGCTCGGCAATATGTTTCCGCACATGCCAGAAACAGTAACGATGCCGAGAAGTTGGGAAAACAATCTTGATGGCGTCACCAATCTGCGCATCCTGATCAGTAATAATCAGCTTGGGTTCAACTCCATGCATGCACTTGAGCCATTTTTGGAATAACCAAACAAAAGTATCCCTCTGCTCATCAGCAAGCAAAGCACAGCCGAACAAAATTGACTGCCGGTGATGATTTACTCCAGTGAATGGAGCAAATGGCAAGCTCAAGTGATTAGTTCTGTATGTGGTGTCAAAAACGATCACATCACAGAAGGTAAGATACGAGGAAATAGCTCTTCCATCAGCCCAAAAAATGCTTCTCAGTGTGCCCGCGTTATCGACTTCACTTGAAAAGAAGAATTCTGGATCGGTCTCGGCTTTCTCTTGAAAATATTTGATAATAGCAATAAACTCATCACCGCAGTTATTTCTACATTGACGAGTGAAATCAATAACTTGTTGAGGGCGCACTTCTTCAAAGCCTTCTCCCTGGCTCATTGCATTCACAACGCGGGAAATATTTGAAGGCCGCATTCCAACATCAACCAGATTGCTCATAATGCTTCTGCTAATTGTTGAACGATGAGACTGGTGAGAGTAATGGTGATGTACCTTATCAGGGCTAGACAATTCATGTGAATGAGTATCAACAAATTTTGTGATAACCCAATATCGACTTGAGTCCGAAAATAAACGAAGACGGATATGCATCTCAGCAGGACAACCTACTCTAGTGTTAACTCGACGATGCACTGTAAGCCCATCTTGTCTTTTGTCACATAATTTCTTCAGACCTTCCTTGTTGCAGCAAAATTTTCTGCAAATAATCTCATGTGGAGGCTTCCGTGACTTATCTGTACCTTTTCTTCTCACGCTAAAACCTCTATTCCTTGCAAAAGAATTGTAGAAATTGTATGCTTCCATATGCGACAAGAACTGTTTCCCTAAAAACTTATCTGAGCTTCCAGACATTTCTCCATGTGCATTCATATCCTACCAAAAAAAAAATTACACCAATTAAATGAATAAAATATAAGTTATATAAATGCGACCAAGGTCGCATAACAGATGAAAAATAATTTACTTCTTATCAATTACTGCGACCAAGGTCGCAGTTAACCGTATGAGAAGAAATCTATATTACTTCTTATTCAAGACTGCCACCAAAGTCGCAGTTATGAAATCTATAATACTCCTTATTAAAGACTGCGACCTAAGTCGCAGTTATCAGTATGTGAATAAATCTATATTATTCCTTATTAAAGACTGCGATCTAAGTCGCAGTTATCCGCATGTGAAGAAATCTATATTACTCCTTACTAAAGACTATGACCTAAGTCGCAGTTATCCGTATGTGAAGAAATCTATATTACTCCTTATTAAAGACTGCGACCTAAAACGCATACCCTAGAAAAAAAGAATTCACAGCCGGAGATTATTTTCAAATAAGATTGCGACCGAATATTAAAACGGTCGCAGTACCTCATAGTCTAAAGAGAAAAAAATCAATATTTCAAAAATTGTTTTTAAAATATATATAAACAATAAAAACCTGTTGATCGGCATGCAGAGATGTCAACCCTTCAAGATTTTCAATATTCTGAGAGAAAGTAGATCCAGATGTAATATCTTCCAAATTAAGATCGTCGGTATACTGCTCAGACGTCGACATTAAAGCTTTTCGAAAAAAAAATTGATCTAAAAAGATTTTATATTTTCAGAAAAAAAGTTTATCGCAGACTGAAAAGATGAAACTAGATCTTTCAAAAAGAGGTCAGGAAAATAGGGTGAAAAGTAATTTATATAGAATACCCTATAAAGAGCGGCAAAAAAAAGGGGGGAAAAATAATAATAAACAATAATCAAGGGAACGCTCTAAGAGTTGCTTTTCATAAGGGGTATTTGGTAATTTAACAGTCGCCTAAAAGCGTGCCGCAACTCAGTGACGTGACAATTTGAGCCACGTCAGCGCAGGCTGAGAGAGTTTTCTCAGCCTGCCGGCTGATATCCATTTTTCTCATATATATATATATATATATATATATATATATATATATATATATATATATATATGAGAATGGATATGGCACGGACTCCAAAGGATCTTGTAAGGATTATTATTCTATATCAGCAAGTATTTTTGACGGGCCTACAACTTAGGGTGATAAATAGGTCAGGTGGGGTCATATTCGGTAGAATGGACCTATCCATAGTGGCAGAGGTGAGTTTAACACGTAATTGACTTTGTATGTGTGTGTGGCTCATGAACTGAATCGGTGACGGAGCCACCCTGAAACAACCTCTAGGCCTCTTGATTTGTGCACTGCTCAGGATCAATCTCCCCCTCCCTCTGATCTCTGAGATCCAATCTCTCTCCCCCCTTCCCTGTTAGAACCTCGCCGAAGATTCAACGCGCACGTTGCCGACGAGATTCACAGCTAAGCTACAAGATTACTCAAACGAATTGAAGCTGCAAAAAACTTTTTGGCTTGCTTTTCATTATATAATTCTCTGCTTTTAAAGACAACTAAATGGAGAACAAAATGGAAAGAAAAGACTGCCTTCAATCAGGCCGATCACACAAGGTAACTAACCTAAACATGATATGCTAAAAATACTGTACATGTGCTAAAATACTGGCAAGATTAATTTAGCACGTTTGCTAAATTAGTGGCAAGATTAATTTAGCACGTTTGCTAAATTAGTGGCAAGATTAATTTAGCACGTTTGCTAAATTAGTGGCAAGGATTTGTGGCACGTTTTGCTAAATTAGTGGCATGCAAGGATTATTTCCTTCAATCTCCTCCTAAGCCTTGTCGTGCACCTTCAGCCACATTGATCATGCCGATCTTTGAGCGAAATTCTTGAAATTTTGCCCTGCCCAATGACTTCGACAGGATATCACTGAGTTGTTCTTCACTCCTGACGAACTGTACCTTGATTAGACCCATTTCTTCGCATTTTCGGACCAGATGGTACTTTACCTCGATGTGCCTACTCTGTTCATGGAGAACCGGGTTCTTGATCAGGGCGATGGCTGACTTGTTGTCCACTTTAAGCAGAGGAGCGCTCGGCTTGGACCCCTGCATTTCTCCCAGCACTTGAGCGAGCCACAACGCCTGGCAGGTCGCATTTGCCGCAGCAATGTACTCCGATTCACAGCTGGATTGCGCCACAATCCGCTGCTTCTTCGACTGCCATGAAATTGGGCTTTCCGCCAGCATGAAGATGACTCCAGTTGTGCTCTTTCTAGCATCAACGTCTCCGGCAAAATCAGCATCGCTGAAACCTGTTAGCTGTGCTTGATTTCCCTTCTTCCTGCCGAACCAGAGCCCCCAGTTGTTTGTTCCCGCCACATAACGAAGAATCCGTTTCAACGCTGCAAGGTGATCCTCCTTTGGCTCCTCCAGAAAACGGCTAACATATCCGACTGAGAACGCAAGATCAGGGCGGGTATTCACCAGATACCTTAAGCTCCCAATGAAACTCCTGTATGTTGTAGCGTCCACCGGTGACTCCGTGCTCTGCTTGCTTAGTTTCAGCCGCGCCTCCATGGGTGTTTGGCAAGGATTGCATCCTGCCATGCCGCTTCTCTCCAAGATCTTCGCGGCGTATGCTCCTTGACTGAGCGAGATGCCGCTTGCGCTTTGTTTCACCTCGATCCCGAGGTAGTAGTGAAGTAGGCCGAGGTCGCTCATCTTGAATGCCACCGCAATCTCGTTCTTGAACACCCTGAGGTCGTCGCGATCCGTTCCAGTGATAACAAGATCATCGACGTAGACTCCGACCACCAGTTTCGCGTCGTTGTTCTGCCTGATGTAGACGGCGTGCTCCGACTCGCTCCTCCTGAAACCGAGCGACAACAGAGTGTCGTCGAGCTTCGTGTACCAGGCGCGTGGCGCCTGGTGTAGCCCGTACAGCGCCTTCCGCAGCCTGAACACCTTGTGTTCCTTGCCGGAGACGATGAAACCTGCTGGTTGCTGGACATAGACCTCCTCCTGTAGGTTGCTGTTCAAGAACGCTGACTTGACGTCCATGTGGTGCACCTCCCACCCTCCGTGCGCCGCGAGGGCGATGAGGAGGCGCACCGAGTCCAGCCTGGCTACCGGCGCGAAGACTTCGTCGTAGTCGATGCCGTGCCGCTGTGCATAGCCCTTCACCACGAGGCGCGCCTTATGCTTGGACACCGCCCCGTGTTCGTCCTGCTTTACCTTAAAAACCCACTTGACTCCAATCGCCTTGCGCCAAGGCGGAAGATCGGTGAGGTACCATGTGCCGTTTTCTTCGATGGCCTCTATTTCTTCAATCATTGCTTTCCGCCAGCTCGGGCTGCGCTCCGCCTCAGTGAACGAAGAAGGCTCGTCATAGCTTGTTGCAAGCGGCTCCTCTGCCAGCAGGGCGCGTTGTGCGAAGCCACGCGGTGGGGCCGGCCCGATGATGTCGTTGGCACTACGGAACCGGAGCGGTGCGTCGTAGTCATGGTCCGCATCCAGGATCGTCGTCAAACTCATCGTGTTGCTCTGCTACGTTGTCAGGCCCCCCCCGAGTCTGGTGTGCTGGCGCCTCTTCTGTATCAACAGCCGTCGGAGTCGCCTGGCCTGTAGTGGCGTATTCGATCGTGAAGACGTCGTCACCGCCACTCGGCTCTCCATCGTCGCCGCCGGCACCCCAGTCCCACTGGGCCTGCTCGTCGAACGCCACGTCGCGTGTCACATGGACACGCTTCGTGACAGGATCGTAAGCACGGTAGGCCTTGGAGCCGCGCTCGTAGCCGACGAAGATCATCTTGCGCCCCCGATCTTCGAGTTTCTTCAGATGCGGCGTCGTGTTGCGGACGTACACGATGCACCCGAACGTCTTGAGGTGATGAACCGCCGGCTTCTTCCCATGCCACGCCTCAAACGGCGTCATGTTGTCCACGCTCTTCGTCGGGCACCTGTTGAGCACATATACTGCAGTGCTTACCGCCTCGCCCCAGAACCATCCGGGCAATCCTTTCGCCTTGAGCATGCTTCTCGCGCCGTCGCCATCACCGTGCCGTTTCGACGCTCGACGACGCCATTCTGTTGTGGGCTGTACGGCGCGGTGTGTTGGCGATGGACTCCTTCGGCTGCGCAGTACTCCGCGAATTCGGCTGCGGTGAATTCCCCGCCCCGATCAGTGCGGAGCGCCTTCAGCTTGAGCCCGGACTCGCCTTCCGCTCGAGCTTGGATCTCCTTGATTTCGGCCGCTGCACGATCTTTTGAAGGAATCACAGCTAGCCACATGTATCTGCTGAGATCATCCACCAGGAGCAAGAAGTACTTTTTTCCCCTTGGTGTTGCCGGCGCAATTGGGCCGCACAGGTCACCGTGTACCAGCTCAAGGCACTGCTTTGCCCGGAATTCTGCCTGAGCCGGGAACGGGTTTCGCCGCTGCTTGCCGGCCTGGCATGCCTCGCACAGCTCCTCTACCTGCCCTATTACAGGCAAGCCGCGTACCAACTCCTCCCGAGGTAGCTTCCGGAGCGCTGCCATGTTGACGTGCCCGAACCTCTCGTGCCAGCGCCACGCCACCTCGTCGCCGCGACTGCGCACCGCCAAGCATCTTGTCTCTGCTATCTTGACGTGGAGGGTGTACAGTCTGTTGGCCGCCCGCTTCACCATTGCCAGCAGCCTTCCATCGGGTTCCCTGATCTGCATCACTCCGCCTTTGATGTCAATCTTGTAGCCCCTTTCATCAAGCTGTCCTACGCTTACAATGTTCGTAGTTAGTCGAGGGATGAATAGACACCGGAGAACGATCGGAGCTCGCCGTTCTTGCAGGAGAAAGTGATGGTCCCCGGCCTTCTATCTGCGCCACGGAGTCATCGCCGAACCGCACGGTGCCGAGTACCGCCGTGTCCATCCTCGAGAATGCGGTCCTTGATCCGGACATGTGATTCGTCGCGCCAGTGTCCAGGACCCAGGACTCCGCCTCCCGATTCTTCTCTTCTCCGAGTTGAGTGAACACTTGCTGCTCCCAGATCTCGATCTGGGTGTGTGTCGTCGCCTCTGATTCGGAGCCGCCATGCCTCTGTTCCGCTCCCAACCCGACCGAAACAGACTGCGAGAGTGGAACATCAGTCAGTGGTGAGGTCGCCGGGGCTCCATCGGAAGATTGCACTTCAGATTTCGGCGGTGGGGAAATGGACGAGATTTTCGCGAGTAGGAGCGAGGCTTCTGCCTCATCTTGGACGGTATGGGCTTGCTCTTGTTTGGGCCTGGATCGGCATTCGCGAGCCCAGTGACCCATCTTCCCGCAACGCCGGCACTCGTCCCCAGTGGGTTTTGACTGCCCACCTGGTGATGAGTCTCCGCGTGCGCGCCCGCGTCCTCGTCTTCCTCCTCCGCGCCGTCCTGCTCTGCCTCTGCCACCGCTTGCACCGCTGCCGGAGTGGTTCTCCGTCTCGCGATTCTTCCGTCGCGCGTCCCACTCCTCTTCCGTGAGGTACAGCTTTCCCTCATGTTGTAATGACGCCGGCGCTTCTTCGAACGCCTCCTCGGCCTCTTTCAAACGCCCGGTGAGATCGGCGACAGACATGGTCGAAATATCGAGCAATGTCTTAATCGCAATGGCGATCTGCTTGAACCGGGGTGGCAGGCTTCGGAGTATCTTTGCGACAACCTTGGCTTCCTCCACTTCTTCATCCATGGTGGCGAGTTGTGCCGCCATGTTGTTCAGGCGTAGCGCGAAGTCCTCGACTGTCTCGCCGTCATCGAATACGGCGAGATCGAACTTTCGGCGAAGCTGCTGCGCCGTTGACTTCTTCACTCGATCATCTCCGACCCTCAAGGTCGCGATCGTGTCCCAGGCCTCCTTTGCCGTCTCCTTCTTGGCGATCGTCGGAATCATCTCTGGTGGCACCGCGCTGCACAAGGCGTCCAGCGCCATCATCTCCTCTTGCGGATCGGCGCCATCCTCGATGACGGTCCACAACGCTCTCGCCTTCAACTTCACCTTCATTAGGAGTGCCCACTCTGAGTAATTGGTCTTGGTGAGGACAGGATACTTACTCCCACCGCTCACCTCACGAATCACCCGCTGGTACACCACACCATCTTTGGAGGCGCCGTCGTTGACCTTTTCCCAGACATCTTCGATAGCCTCGCTCTGATACCACTTGTTAGAACCTCGCCGAAGATTCAACGCGCACGTTGCCGACGAGATTCACAGCTAAGCTACAAGATTACTCAAACGAATTGAAGCTGCAAAAAACTTTTTGGCTTGCTTTTCATTGTATAATTCTCTGCTTTTAAAGACAACTAAATGGAGAACAAAATGGAAAGAAAAGACTGCCTTCAATCAGGCCGATCACACAAGGTAACTAACCTAAACATGGTATGCTAAAAATACTGTACATGTGCTAAAATACTGGCAAGATTAATTTAGCACGTTTGCTAAATTAGTGGCAAGATTAATTTAGCACGTTTGCTAAATTAGTGGCAAGGATTTGTGGCACGTTTTGCTAAATTAGTGGCATGCAAGGATTATTTCCTTCATTCCCCGTAGATCCAACTCACGACGTCGTGATCTGTATCATAGGCGGGCCCAACTCGCACTGGCAACGGTGGGGGGATGAACTCGATGGCGTTAGAGAAGGAGATCTTGCCGGTGAGGTAGTGGAGGAGGGGCTTGCGATCAGAGGGAGTGTAACGACGATGGAGGGGGCAGACTGGAGGTAGTCGGTGCGCTTGAGGTGGTGATGGCGGACAAAGAAGAGCAGAGTTTTAAGGGTGTAGAGGTTGCCTTGCTTCGAGCGGTATGACATCTTAGTGGAGGAGGCGAAGGAGTAGTCGATACTGAAGTGGAGGTGGTCGCCAGTGGCAACGGTCTTGTACAATTCGCCGCCGGTCGTGAAGTTGCGGAGGGCCAACAGGGGATCTATTTTTTCCTTTGTGGTTTTTAGTTGCAAGTGAGGGAAGAGTGATGATGGTGATGATTGATGATGAGATGAGAGTGATGAGGGTTTCTAACATGAATATTTGGAGAGTTGGATTATTTTCATCGTTTGGGATTTGTTGCAGGGTAGGCATGTTTTGAAAATTTGAATTGTTTAAGACTTTCCGATAGACTTATTTTGCATTCCCTTTTATAAATACTAGATTTACTTTTCTTCTAATTTAATATGGAGATTTATATTATACTTTTATTTTAATATTTTATCTCGGACAAGTTTGTCTAATGTTTTGTTTTTTCTTTTTTCTTTTTTTCTTTTTTCCTTTTCTTACTACATACTTTTTTTTTACTCCAATTGTGATAGATTTAAAGTTTAATTTACAAATAAAATTACGAAAGATGATTACATGCATTCATTCAGGAATTTATTAAAGTAGGCATGTGCCTGTGTTGATTTTATATCCTAGATCGAAATTATGTTGTTTTGATTTTTTGATTATAAACACTTGCATTAAGTATTTTTGTTTTTTCTTTGAATGGGTGATTAAGGCATAAGAGGGTGGTTCTTATTTCGAAGAAAAATGAATTTAACCGACCAGATGTATATTAATTTTTTGGGATGCAATAGAATTAAAAAATAAGAAAGGGTCTGGTGTCTGAGACCCACCCGAGGTTCATCGGCACCTACTAAGGCGCCGTCAGTACCACCTTTTGCATTGAAATCATTAAATTTGCAGCCGACATGTTATTTTGTGCCCCCTCCCTCATCTTTGAGATCTTGCCTCCGCGACTGAGTACCCCTAATTTGAATATATTCATATTTAAGCTAGATTGGATAAGAAAATCTCAATCATATTTGTAAACTTTCAAACTCATAATTAAATACAGTCATATTTGCTCTTTAACAAGACAAATTCTAATCTTATATTTTCCAGGTTAAGATAATGTCTTCTGTTCTTGTTTTATAATCAAAACCAATTGAACGGAGGTTTTCTCTTGTGACTCATATGAAAACTTTATTCGTCCATCTTGATCTGGGGGGAGCAGCATCCACTCCATCCTTCCTCCTCCTTTTTCAGCTCCCCTCCTCCTTCCTACCTCTTGCTTTTCTCTTCTTCTCTGACTGATCGGTCGGTTTTTCCACTGACAATGAAGGTATATTAGTTTAAATATATTTAATTTAGATATAACATCGAGCACTCACCTATAGCATAGTCAAAAGTTTAATAAGCACAGCCGACACAAACAACTTCCTCATCTCCACCGACGACACAAACTCCCCGAACTCACCCATGCTTGACCCATAGCGGGCAACCACAAACATCAGACATTCACTGGTGCAATTGATCTCAAACCGGCCTTCTTGACCCTTAACGAGCCGGCCAGCAATCGGGTAGAATGGGACCAAGGCCTTGCTCAGCGCCGCCTTCAAGGTCTCCACGTTGAAGAAGGCGGGGTCACCATTGCGGCGGTAGACGTAGATCAAGGGAGCGTGGTGCCAGAAGGCGAGGGGTATATCCAAGTAATAGGGCATCTGGGACTATGATCACAGTTCTCACAAAAACTCAAAAATAGGGCATTTTGTAAAGATTGTGACCATGGTCGCAGTTCTCTTTTAGGATTGCGATCATGATCGCAGTCCTCATAAAGACATTTTTGTGAATACTGCGATCATGGTCGCAGTCTTAATAAAGAGGACTGCGATTTAGAACTGTGACCATGATCACAATGTTATAAAGGTTAAGAAACATGACATTTTTGTGAGGACTGCAATAATAATCGCAGTTCTCATAAATAGTACATTTTGTAACTACTGCGATCATGATCACAGTTCTCAGAAGTAGGACTATGATTATTTTGTGAGGACTGCGATCATAATCATAGTCTTTTATACTGTGATCATTTTGTGAGAACTGTAATCATAGTCTCAGTCCTCAGAAATAAGACATTTTCGTAGCGATTTGCTTTTTTTTTGAAGCGATTACATTAGGGCATTTTCGTCTTTCGCTGTTGATGAGTGTTTTCAGGCTTTTTGCGCTTGACACGTGGGCACATATTTTTACTTTAAAAAAGATGCTAAAGCCAATAAAATTATGCGCGTGACTTTTTTTTCCCCTAATTACGATTTGGCTTAGGTGGGCTAAAACGAAATCCCCCTTTTCAAATATCAAAAATAAATAAATAACCTAAATACTATATAATATAAAAAAATAAACTTTTGTTAATTTCAAAAAGCTCTTTGAACGACAAAAGAAAAGAGAGCCAGTTACTTGACATTGTAAGAAGTCAACGAAGGAGAACTAATAGCGGGATATACAGTTGATTTCTTTTAAATTGTGTAATTATTTCAATCTACTGTCACCATTCAAAAATTAACCTTCTATCCTTTCTAAATTACATTTTGTTGTAGTCTAAAGATATTTTCTGTTACAACTTAAGATTGTCTTATAGAAAAAATAACTACAATTTAACTGAATATAAGTTTTGAAGTTAGTATAAATTTTACTCAATTTTTTTGAGTCCTTCCTTAAAAAGTTAAAAGAAGAAAATAATGTAAGTATATGTTCTCATTGACCTCTCCAAGAACTGAAGTCTTCATTCCATCTCTGATTATGATCACCCATTTTCCTCATTATCAGGTTAGAATGGATATTGATTTCTAGGGTCCTTGTCAATAAAAGTGAAATAAATGAATGAATTTGTGGATTATTTCAAAAAGTTTAGCATTTCGCTCTGATGGGACGGATATCATCCATTTTTCTTCAAGTGTTATATGTCCGAAGTTGACAACCTTGAACAAAAAAAAGTCAGAAAAAAATGAGGTTGCTTTGTCAGGGGTTGCCAACCCTAGACAAAGAAAAAGCTGAAAAAAATGTTCGTGGTTGACAACCCCGGACAAAGAAAAATAACAAATAAAATAAATTTCTTCGTCCGGTGTTTAAAACCCTTGACAAAGAAAAATAGTTCAGAAAATCATTAATCTCTTTGTCCAGGGTTGCCAATCCGGAGAAAGTAAAAAGCTAAAAAAAATAAAATTGTTTTGTCCGCGGTTGCTAACCCAAGACAAAGAATACTTGGGCAAAAAAAAACGAAGAAGAAAAACATCCCCATGCCAATACGACAGCCACGCTTGCAGGGCGAAAATGTCTTGTCATCGACATAGCACCGATGCCGCATGTCAGAGGTCAGTTTTTTGAAATATTTTTAAGATAGGTCAATTTTTTGAAATATTTTGAAAAAATATAATTTTTTTTAAAAAAATTGCCCAAGAGTCAATGCTTGTCTTTTTCGAGGGCAAAATAGAGCTAATTAATTTAAAGGGAAAATGCTTTCAGCCCCCTGATATTTTCAAAAAATTCCTCCATAGCCCTCTTGAATTTGGTCAAAGTAACTCCCACCCTTTTTATGTGCATGTGAATATAACATGTATAGTATATTTTAAGAAATCCCAATATATGCTACTCTTATTGACTCTTTCTCCTTATTTTTTTTTAAAAGATAACACTGGCAGTTATGACATCAATCACATTGAGTGTTATTTCCTGAGAACATAGACTCCAAACCTCGTTAAATATGTGTGTGCTTGCGATTGTTATTTTCTTAGTATCATGACCTCACTTTCTGCGTCGTACACTACCAGAAATTATTCCATAAAGAAATAAAATGCCACATATTTATTCTTAATTTATGTTAAACATTAACATTCAACTAAACCATATATAATAATAAAACCGTTTTATTCAAGTCATCATAAAAGATGCATAACATTTCCACGCCAATATAAGAAGCAAAACTGACAATCCCAAACCACAAAAATACACAGCCAAAATCTGAAAAAACAACCCCCACAAACACCACTGAAGATTCAACATATCATTTTAATTTAAATCCTCATAAAATGCCTTCAAGAATCGCTCCATGTTCTCCGTCTCCACGGATACAAGAGCGCATATCTCTCCGTCACTCCTTGGACTGTCCATAATGTATGCGTACCCACATTGAGAAAGACTGGCCCTCCTCACAAACTCTGGCTCCCCCCACCCAAAGTCCGCATCGTACACCGGCATCCCGAGCCAGCTAACAACGGCAAAGTCCGTCATTGGGAGGGCCATCACCCCGTCGTGCATGCTCACCTCTAGCATATCAATAAGGGACCTCATGTACTCATCGTTCACCCTTGCAGTCTCTTCTCGGATCCTCTCTGCTCCGATATCGAGCCCATTTGACATGAGCTCTTTGACCTTGACAGTCGCTGCATTCCTGCATAGCACATTGCCAAAGAAGCCTGAAGGAAGCGGCGGTCTCAACCGATTCCGTGCACCTACGGGAAAATAGAGTCGTGTTTCTTGGTCAGGCGTGAGCCCACGGGCGATGCAGGTGCACCTCCACAAGTGCACTGTAACGACTTGGAACACGGAGAGTGGTTTCGTTGTACTGTTCTTTAAGAGATTGATTTGACTTCTGCTCAGCTTGAGAATGACGGTGGTGGGAGGAGATTTGATGAGAGTGGATGTGTCGGCGATTGATTTATTTCCGACATGGTCGAAAAGAACTGTGGGCGGAGATCGAGCACGAAGGAGGGATCGATCGTGGAAAGGAGGGAGTGCAGGTTCAGTAACCCCTCGGGCCATGTCAGCCCATGTTTTGATGAGATTCATGGCACCGTATCCATCCGATGCGACATGGTGAAAGGCAGTGCCTAGTATCACGGTACCATCCTTGAGTAATGTCACCTGGAAAAAGATAAGTGCAGTTTTATGAGAATTTGTAAGTGTTAGAATTTGTGACCTCTTTTTCTAATTTTTTTTTGAAAAAAAAACAGTGAGCCAAACAGCCCCCAACACACACGCGCGCGCGCACTTCATTAAAAGAATTAATGAAAACAAAATAAAAAAAATACATAAATCTAAAATTTCACAAGTACAAAAACTGTGCACACGCTGGTGTTAGGAGAAAGCTATAGGAACTAAAGAACAAATAAACTAAAAACTCTCACCAACCCTACCCCCTCTCGTAGCTTTCAGTCGCAAAAGCTCTACTGCCAGTACTCCCCAAAACTCCTCCGATCAACAGGTAGACGAGCAACGTGCACCCCCAAACCATACCGTCCCTCTCAACTCTAGGGCTTCTTCTCCAACAGTGGAAACCCCTAAGCAGCATCACAAAACTTCGCTTTCTCTTTTTTCTTCTTCTCCATCTTCCGTCGGGCAAGCCCGACAGATGAGAACTGGCCCATGACGTTCTTAAACTCCGCAGGAAAAACCTCCTTTAAGCCGAATCCCACCACGTTCATTAAGAAGTCATCTATCCAAGGACCCAGACTTGGTCCGTTGTCGCTCATCCCATGAAGAGATGCTTCCGGCCCTGATATACTGATGAAGACGATCTAGATTCCCCACTTGTAATTAAGCCCCATTTAAGCACAGGGGAAGCGCCTTTACCCCCAAGCCCCCACTCTTAAAAAATTCCCATTAAAGAAATAAGGCTTCGTCTATCTTCTTGGACTTAGAACGCCCACCCCGCGCCCGCTAATAGGCCCAGCTTGAACTAGATCACTCCTCTCCACAGTTGACCGATAAACAACATACCTAGCCTCCTCATCATGCCCCAATTCAGACCTAACTAAAACTCACCCATCGTCCTAAAATAGCCCCTGCAAGCCCAAATCACTATCAGAAAAGATCTCCACGAAATCAAGTTTCTTAAACTCCCCCAAATCTGGAGACAAGAGTCCTTCAAATGTTCCAAAGGAACCTGCCCCTCGGACAAAAAACCCTTGTCACAAAGGCCTACCCCATCTGTAACCCCATGATCCCTGGTGTACGTATCACAGTATCAGTACGCGATACGACGTACAAAATTGATTTGACCTCCATAGTAGTCTGATTGAGCTGATTTCAGTTTCAAAAATCATTTTCTAATATTTTAAATTTTTCAGGATTTTCTAAAATTTTTCTGGATTATTTTGGAAAATCTCCGTAGTCGGTGTCGACCGATACCGATAATCGGCGTTACGATTTTTATTTCACAAACGGAGTTATATTTTTAGAATCCGCTTTCACCATGTGTCTTAGAATCGTGTTATCTACATTAGGGTATTTTTTTGGGATTTTTCTGAATTTATCAAAACTCCGGCCAAACCGGTGTCGCCCAGTATCGGCGAGACACTCCGAGATTTTTAATTTGCAAACCAGACAGAATTTCTGCAAACTGTTTTCATATTATGTCTCAGGATAATATTCTTTATTTTCTGTAATTTTTGGGCACCGTTCGGGGCTAGTCGAATTTTGGGCCGAATTAAATAATATTATTTTAATTCTTTAATCCTTTTCTTTTCTTTACTTTACTTTTCTTTCCCCTTCTTCCTTCTTCTACACGATTCCTCACACACCGCCATTAAACCCACCGCCTTCCCCCTTCTTTAAATCCTCTCTCTCTCTCTCTCCTAACTCTCTCTCCCTCTCTCTTAATTACAATTTCTCTCTCTCTAATTTCTCTCTCTCTCTAACACACACTCTCTCTTCTCCCTTCAAGCTCTCTCTCTCTCTCTCTCTCTCTCTCTTCCTGACGGAAGCCCGACCCGTTGCCCCAGCCCGGCCGGCGCCGTCGCGACCCCAGGCCGCGCCCCAGCCCGGCCGGCGCCGCCACGCCCCAGCCCGGCCGGCGCCACCTCCTCCTCCTCCTCTTCTTCTTCTTCCCCTTCTTTTCTTTTCTTTTCTTTTCTTTTTCTTCCCCTGTCAACACTCTCTCTCTCTCTCATTCACCCTCTCTTTGTCTCACTCACTCGGTCTGAAGGGCTGCCGCCGTCGCCGGCGGCCGAGATCGCCGCCGGCGAGCCCCGCCGCCGCCGACCGCGTGACCGCGCGGGCACAGGGCAGCGCTGCTGCCCTGTTCTTTCTTTCCTTGTCTCTCTTTCTCTCTCTAATTGGGTAAAACCCAATAACCCTATTGGGTTAATTCTGAAACCCATATACCCAATAATCCCTCAACCCGACCCATTAACCCAATAGCCCATAATTTAAGTTAAATGGGTTTGGGTATTGGATCCAAACCCGACCCGTTAAGAGCCCAAACCCGCCTCCAAAGCCCAATAAAGGTAATTTTCCATAAAACCCCCTGCTACATTTCAGTAATTGCATTTGAATTCTTTTTATTTACATATTTAACCCATTTTGATTATTTTTAGCGTTCGGGCGATATCGGGAACATCCGGACTCCGATTTGGACGATTCTGGATCCGTTGCGATCGTGGGAACGAGAGCTACCTTCCCATGGCTAGTTAGTGAGTGTTTTTATTTTATAAATTGTCTTGTTAGTATATTAATGGAACTTGGTTGCTTTCTTGAAATAAAACATAATTATCGGTAAATCCCCATTGGTCATATGTACTAAATTGTAAACAATATTAAAACACTGTAATAAACATTGTACTTAGAATATGCCGGATAACTAAAAGACGTTGAGTGTGACACTGGATGTCTATTTAGATCATGTTCATGTACCACTGATATCCGGGCCACTATTTCACCATATTCTTCGACACGCTATGACACCACATTGTCACTAGACATGCATGCTAGACACCGTTACTGTCATTCACAGGACATGGTATTACACGAGACACGGACTACTATTATTACATGTACTAGTGTACGCATATATGTTACACGGATGATGGCTACACGCTATGTTCCACTAGTACACGGACAAGTACCGCATTTTCATAGTATTGTTGTCATCATTACACGGATACTGTAGTTCACTGTACATGATATTAGACACTGACCACTGTTATTACATGTACATGTTGCACAGATCCTATGACACGTCACACTCTCTTATTTCGTATTCATGTCCCACCGATCTATAAATGCTCCACTTCACGGATACTCGTTACACAGACAGCACTGCTACATATGCTCACCGCACAAGTGTACATGCATGTGTTGTTTCTTTCTTCTTGTCATATGACTCACCGTGCATATACATGTATGATTGTTCCATTTTTATCCCATATGATTGTTTCCTGTTACTGATATGAATATTCCCGTTACTGGACATGAGAGATGTTGATATGCGATATGTGGAATCCCACATCGAATGTGATATTGTTCCCGTTTCCTGTTATATTGTTCTATGCTATCAAAAGAGCTCTAGTCTAGTTATCATGTTACCCGTATCATGTACTGTATGTGTTCTTGTTACAGTGTATACTTGACATATCAGATCATAAAGCTAACTTGGGTATGGGGGAGACTCGACGGTTGATTAGATCTTATCAGGTGATGTACTGGATCCATATTGTTCTCCCACTGTAGGGGACGGTAGTGCTACCTACCAATTGCTCCATGAGCTCCCGTTACTTGATTATTGTTCCCCTCTTAGCGGAGGGCCCTGGTCTCAGCAGCCAGGGGTTTGTTTAAGGCCGTGATCCCGGGTATGCACGGGATACACCTACCCGATAAGAGCTCCTCGACCATGGGTTTCCAATTAACATAATAAAACAGTATACACAATAGTGACGTCGGGAACACTTGTTATTTGATCACTCTCTCGTTTGGATAATGGTACCCGTAGGCCATGTCCGGATGGGTTCGACTGGAGTGCGGGCTCCAGTATGAACTGCCAGTGGTATGGGACACTGGAAGAGATTGATTATAATACCAGGTGGTACTGATTGCTACTATTGTATAAATAACATGACTTGCCTGATACATGTATTCTATTGTTTAGTTGTACATGTTCCTGTACCTGATCATTTCGCCGTTATCATGTTACCTGTATATGTTGTTACCTTACCTGTTTCATGCTATACATTCTGTGGTGGCATCCTACTCATGTACATGTATAATCTGCATTGCATATATTCTGTCTCCTGCATTCCGTGCAGGCATCATTACTGTATATGCACAATACAGTATTGTGGTTATATTGCATATGCCCACCTGCATATTCATATTGCTTATGCCCACCTGCATGTTCACTTCTATCACGTCACCACTAGCATGTTCATTTCTATTACGTCACCACTAGACAACATTATTTATGATATAAACTGGATACGACTATAGACCTGACCTGATGATAACCGGCTAAGTAGTGATGGTATTAAAAGATGACCTACTTATATATTTTTACTGCTTACATGTTTATATATTTCTACTGCTTATTATATACTTATGATATGGTATCACTAGTACAACATCATGTATTATATATTATTATCGTGCTTGTATTACTATTGTATCTATTACCACCTCCTTCATTTTACCACTCACTAGGTCGCTTTCTGACGACCCTGGGTTTGCGTGCCCAGGTTGGAGAGCCGAGTTACCGTATTCTCAGATAGTCCATTGGGTTCATATCGGTGACTCCTCATCGAGACTATTCATAGGTATCTTGGTAATTTATTTCTGTTATCCTATTTCTCCCTGTTTTTATATCTGTTATGATCACTAACCTCTTTCTGCAGGTATTCTTATACTTATTTCCTGCTGGAACCATTGTGTCTATGGAGGTGATTCCCTGTACTGAGGCTTAACGTACGCGTGAGGTTGTTTTCATCTCGCGTATGTACGTCGCCATAACGTCCCCGTACCTGCGGGATCGGGGCGTTACACCATCTTTACTCGGTAGCCCGAGAAACCGTGCGGCCCATCCAAACATCCGACCCACACTTGAAATTCTCCTCAGATGGGCCCGCTCAGCACAAGGCTCCAGACCCGTCCCCCGACGCCATCAGACCAACCCCTAAATCGGTCGGATCCGGGTCAGAAACAAACCCGCAGCCCGGCTTGTCCGAAGCCTCCTCGCCTGCAATGGTCGACTCGATATTGAGAAGCGAGTCCAAATTTGAATTTTGAAATTCGAAATTTGAAAAACCTCACCCTCGCCCCTGCTGTCAATGCCGAACGACATCACTCTCAAAGCAGCACCCTCAAAATGCCTGTCAACTGTTGGATATTTTATACTATTTTTTAAAACATGCAATATCTTTACAAATTAATTTAATATAAAATAACAATTATTCTAACATGTAATAACAATTATAATTAATATACAACAAAAGAATCTGGTTTGGGGAATGCAGTCGCGGTGTCGCTACCCTAAAGGATCAAAAGCCCGTCTCCTTGTCCAGACGTTGAATCGACCTTGTCCACTAGCGGTAAAGGATCTCCCGGATTCACCAGCACTCAGCCTAGGACGGTGGGCAGAGCCTCTGCTCAAATGAAGAAGTTGCCCAGAAAAATGAAGATAAAAATTCTTTTTAACACTGAAGCCATTTTCACGAAGAGTAGTCTTCATGTATTTTTTTAAGATGAAAAAAGAGAAATGAGTTGTGTGTCTTGCTATTGGAGTGAGGGGTCTATTTATAAACTTAGAACCCAAATTGTTATAACTAACTCCAACAGAAAATCTAAGCAGTTGAGATATTTTCTCAACTGATTTAGATTCTGAGACTTGGTCAAAGTTGACTTGGTAAAACAAAATTTGAAATGAAATCTTTTCCTTTTATTTTAATTCAAAAAATCCAACAATCCCCCCTAAAAGCTTGAGTTTCAGGGAAGACAGAATAAAACAAATCTATAATAAATAACAAGCAAATTATCAGATCATAAAATACGAGTGAAATTTGGGCAACATCATACTGTGAATTCAGGACAGGTGGACTACTCCTGTAATCTTTCTTAGTGAATTCATTGCCATCTAATAGACATAGTGGACTACGCCTGGAACTATCCTCTTTTACCAGATATTGATGGAAGACACACACAGTAAGTCCTCATCTATTAAGCGAGCGAGTTGAGCATTAATGGCCATACTCACAGTAATTGACTCATGAGAGTTTCTAGGGGTCAGCCCTGCCCCCCAACCGCGGCCATCACAGTTCCTCTCAAGTAGGTAAGTCCTCCAAGGGTACTACAGCTGGTTGGTATACCCTCCACACTGCATGCGTTGGACTTATTAAGAGTTTAACTCAACCTTACCTACCTGTATTATAAGAGCATCGTCACCATAGAGAAGGGGTAGTAGTTACAATGCTACATATATATGATATAAATATATCTGAGTCGATACTCCACACGAGTATCACCAGTCCAGCTTGTTTCTACCACATTGAACCCTTTCATGGAACCAGCTCCCAATCAAGTAGGCTGGGTTCCCACTGTCGGTGAACTTTACTATGGGCTTAACCCATCTCCCTCGATGATTCTAAAATCACATTCCTTGAAAGACCCTCAGTCAGAATGACTTATGTTGTTCAGGGTCAAACAATGGCTTAACAACCTTTATTTCTCAAGTGGTGACAGTCAGAGACTTAACTCTTCATGATCACATTATTATGACTTTTGATACCCTTTATTAGACCTATATAAATCCTTTGGGTAATTATCAGAGTCTCCCCCATCATTTGAAATCATAAGGTAGTTATAAAGTTTTCTTGTTGCCTTAGTTTCAAACGAACAAATTATGCCATGATGGTTTATGATAAAGCATATATTCATAGCATTTGATTATTCTAGTATTTAAAGTATATATGAATATATATATATATATATATATATATATATATATATATATATATATATATATTTAATTTGATAAAGAATAATCAAGTTATAAAAATCATTTTAATACACACATAGTGTCAAAGTCTAAGTATTAACGTGTAATTCAGATATATCTAAAATATAGTTTAAGCATATGTTTATAAAACTTTAAAAGATATACATATACTAGAGGAAAATATTTATTATCCATTCTAGTCACCCTATTAAGACATTGATGATGTCCCAAATTCGATTTTAGTATCTTATAAGATGGCTGCAAATTGGTTCCTTACCAGATAGGAAGACATCCTAATTTGCCTTACCATTTATATTCTTAATAGTATTTCGATTTTCATCTTGGACAAATCATCATTGTCTTAATTTAGTGATTAGGATATAAAATTTAATTTCCTATTGTACATGCAACTCTATTTTCGCAAATAATACATGCATATAATGTATGTAATATACATCTTTAGTTTTTAAATATATCACATTTAAAATATTCAAAGAAATTTTAAATGATTTTAAAAAATATTTACAATTAATAGTAAAAATTATAATATCCTTTCTGAAGATATAAAGTCTTTAAAGAAAGACTTGAAGTGCATGACTATGTAAGATGTAGTAGTAATTTTAAAATATTTAACTATATAACGATGCACTCATAATTTCAAATTTGAAATTTAACATAATATATACAATTTAATAAATTAGTAAAATTTGAAGTTAATATTTTCACAACTTAATTTTCTCATAATTTTACAATTGTTAAAATCATGAATATACTTAAATAGGATATGTATAAATTTTTGACTGTTATGAATATAACTTTAATATAATAAGTTAAATTTATAGACAATAATTTTAACTTGATATAATATCAATTATATCTTATTACATGCAAAATCATTAATGAAATAAAATAAAATATATAATTTTATCTCTTAGAAAGTGGTAGATTATAATTTTTAAAGATCAAACTGAAGTTTGAATCCTAAGGAGTCCAATATATTATATCATAAGAAAGTCATTTATATTTTGACAACATAACTTTAATTGATTCCAATTAGATTTAGATAAGGGCAAAGCTATGAATGGCTATGATCTTAATTAAGATATACATCTATAAGAACTCAAATTATAAGAGTTAAACTAGTAGAACCCAGTTAGATATAATTACTGAAGGATCTATTCTCTATGAATTCTTATTATTTTCTTTATTAAATTAACATGAAGAATTTTTCACTATATGCCTTACATGCCCCCATAGACCAAAAGAAGAAGCACACCATGAATATAAAAAAATCTCAATGTTCTAAATGAGCTGGAGAGTTTTTGGCATAGACTTCCATCTATCATTAAACAAATTAACCTTTTAGAATAAGATACCAAATATTTCACTGATTTGAGCCAGCCAAAATAGAAAATGGCATGTGCACCCATTAAGAAAATACTTAACAAAGGACTCAAGTATCAAAAACAATGACATACCATATATACTTGAACTTTGTACTGTGTTAAATGCTAAATTTATTTTCAGCATTTACGTAGAAAAATCAGCTGCAAAAGAAAGTAATTAGGACTAAAAATATGAGAAGCATTTCTTGCTCCACAAATTGTCAGCTCCTTGAAGAAGAAATAAAACAATGACAATAAAGAGTGAGGACCCTATTAATTATGGAATGCCCAAATTAGCAAGTCAAATAAAAGGAACATATTTATAACTGAAGAGTAAACAACGATTAAAGCATTATAAAGTCCTACTTGATGGAGCCATATAGATTCTTCAACTTATTGGCAAGCCTTAAGTAAAGCCACATTAGTAAATTATCGCATATCAATGACATTAAATTAAGTAATATCATTTGTCTAAGCCTAATAAAGTAATAATCTGTAACTTGATCCTACTTTTTCTTACTCATCAAATCATTATTCTAGCAAAGTAATCTAGATTGTCAAGTAACGTTGTCCGTATGTAGTACACAACCAGAAGATCTTCATAATGCCAAAAAGCAATATTCCTAATACATGAGAATTTATTATTACACCTAATCAGTATAAATAGAGAACAAAACTACAATCATGTAAATCAAAGCTATTTAGGGCTGAGGTTTCAGTGATCTCAAATGAAAATAAGAATTACCATATTTAACTCAGCTAAATAATTTTAAAAAGTAGAACATAAAAAAGAAACTAACTGAAAATTAAAAAATGTTCACTCATTTTCAAAATTCACGATCAAATAACAGTTTTACAGGAATTTTATTAGGATAATAACTTATAGGAATCAGAATAAAAATTTTGTGAGAACTTTAATCCAGTAAAATTTTACAAGAATTGAACTCTAATTTTCAAAACAGATCTTTACAAGAACTCTATTAGTTTATTTCTAGTAAAAGAAACAGATTAAGATTAATTCTATTACATGAACCAAATAAATGAATTAGTTCTTGAATAAAAGACAAGAATCAAACAATTAAAAATGATTTAATTTGCAAGAAATTAATTTTACAAAATATAGTGGCTGGGTTATTAATTGCTAGTAAATATTAAAAATTATTTTGTAAGAAATTAAAATAGTAAGAACTTGTATTAATTTTTTCAATAATTTTATTCAAATATGATTTGCAAGAATCTATATAATAGTCTGTAAGAAAGATCTTAATTATTTAATTTGCGTGAAGTAGGGTATAGACTAAAGAAATTCTTTATAAGAAATAATTAAATAATTACTACTTGTAGAAATATAAAAATATGCTTGTACGAATTTAAATAACTATTCTATTGCATAAAATAAGTGTTATACAAGAAATAATAATTAATTAATTTGCATTCATTTTTCACCTGCTAGATGCAATTTCTCATTAAGAGTCATTTTAAATATTTTGATATGACTACAGCTTTGTCAAATGCCTATGAAGAGACATCATGCACTAACGGAAGAGTAGCATAATGGATCAGACACATATGCAGGCATACAAACACCCACTTCTTGACACTTAGCTTTTAATCATACTCAAAAAATATTTGATAATTATTGAATACAATTAAACAACTTTTCATAAGTCCAAATCATTATGAATACATCTTTCCGAAAAACATTGAAAGACTTTGAAAGTTGCCATTAAGTTGCACACTAATATTCAAATTGAATCTATCATGCAGTTATAATTGCTCGTTCTAAAAAGGAAAGCCATGTATTGCTGCATACATAACAGAGTAAATATCATTTATCATAGCTATCATATAAGACGAACATCATCAAATAATATGACATGAAAGATGATAACCTAACCATAGGGATATTATTAGTGCATCATCAAATAAACTAAACGCAATGATTGATTATGTATAAGGAAAAAAATGCATATGACACAATTTACAACTAAATTTTCCTTAATATTATCTTTATCTATAAGCTAGTGGGACGAATGATCATAGACAAAATTCAAAGAACTAAAAACTAAACAGGTATAAGTTACAACTAAATTTTGTTTAGAAAATTTGCAAGTTTGAGAGTATTCATAAACTAATTAACTAATTGCACCGAAAAAAATCACCAACAAATGGCTAAAAAGCGAGATGAATAAACTAAAAACAATTAAAAGGTACAACAAAATAAATTTCCATAATGCGCCAGAAAAATATAGCATAGAGTATAATTCACTGAAAGAACAAGAGGGAAAAAACCAGTTGTACATCTAAAGTTATCCAATCATAACTTCATTTGTCTTCTAGATTGTTGTATAAAACTCGAGCAATAATTTTAATCAACAAGATTTTGTAAGAATAAACAAATCTTTTGCAAGAGTTCAATTAATTTGCATGGATAGAAAATAGATTAAATGAAAAGAGACACTATATATAATTTTGATCCTTTAGATTGTTGGATATTTTATACTATTTTTAAAATTTGCAATATCTTTACAAATTAAATAAGATAAAACAACAATTATTCTAACATATAATAACAATTATAATTAATATAAAATAAAAGAATCTGGCCTGGGAATGCAGCCGCGATGTCACTGCCCTAAAAGATCAAAAGCCCGTCTCCTTTTCCAGACGTTGAATCGACCTTGTCCCTTAGCGGTAAAGGATCCCCCGGATTCACCAGCACTCAGCTCAGGACGGTGGGCAGAACCTCTGCTCAAATGAAGAAGTTGTCGAGAAAAATGAAGATAAAAATTCCTTTTAACACTGAAGTCAATCTCACGAAGAGTAGCCTTCAGGTTTTCTTTTAAGATGAAAAAAGAGAAATGAGTTGTGTGTCTTGCTATTGGAGTGAGGGGTCTATTTATAAGCTTAGAACCCAAGTTGTTATAACTAACTCCAACAGAAAATCCAAGCAGTTGAGATATTTTCTCAACTGATTTAGATTCTGAGACTTGGTCAAATTTGACTTGGAAAAATAAAATTTGAAATGAAATCTTTTCCTTTTATTTTAATTCAAAAAATCCAACATCAACAAGGACCAGGCATCTCTCCATGGAGGTGGTCGTCCTTGCCGCCATGGCCAACGCCAAAGTCCCCCCCCCCACACCTCCGAGAATGTGGAATACGAAGGAATCCAAGATGCTCCTTGAAGACGCTGCACTCCCCCCATGAACCGTCGACGTCGAGCCCTCCTCCGATGACCCAGTCCTAACAATGTCAGTGAAAGATGGGTGAAACTGTTCTCCACCTCTGACGAAGCCAGGTGCTAATAGCTCTCCACCTCCGACGACCCGACCATCAACCGAAGAACGATACTTCCCCCTCCGACGAGAGCCAAAATCATCTCCTTAGAGAGACTGTTAAGCACTACCAGTCCCCACGCCCCTAGCAGCTCCATCCCTAGCTCTAGCACCGATGACTTCATGTCTGCCTTGGACACCAAAGGCATCGTCATCTCGGACCTCTTTATTGCCACCGACCAAATCGCTGACAGCCCCGGACTGCCCCAAGCCACTCCCAACACCTCCTAGGACCTTCTGCTCCTGAAGCGGGCAGAGCCTAGCAATGTGCCCCTGCTGTCGGCAAGCGTAGTAAGCCTTGCCAGTGGGGCAAGAGGCCTTCAGTGGCCGCCAATACCGCAGTGAAGGCAGTAGTGGCTCTACCAAGTGCGTGCAGCCATCACCCCTTGTTTGGACTGTCATATTTGCTAAACGGGTAGAGCCTAACAATAGTGTGATTTTTAAACCATGCTTTTAGGAGATTGGCATGGATATTGAACTAGATGGGGATTTACGGCTTTTTTTTATACTACTTTTTGATTTTAGAGATTGTGAGATGAACTTAAGAAATCCCCTGCCTTTCTTTAAGAAGTTGTAACGAAAATGTGTACCTAATTATAAACCAAAACTGTTGGAAATCTCGACTCTGGTATGCTTGATAGGCGCACAAAAAACAGAAATATTCAATAAAAATTACATGGAAAAAATTTGAGGTCCTAACACAAAATTCATGATTAAAAGCTGAACTTACAAAAACTCTGGACCCCATAAGTAGGCCCTTAATACAAAATTTGTGACATTAGGGTCATAATTTCAAAACATGCGACAACTAGTACAATTATAAGGGTGCGTCGCGAATTGGATGGAGAAAAGATGTCAATCTATCTACATTCATGTTTGTTTTCATAATCCAAATTAGATTACGAATCTTCTGTCACATGAAAATCATTATTATATTTGATAAAAAAAGAAATTGATGTGATACATATTTATGAGAATTGATATGGTACGGACTCCAAAGGATGATTGGAATGTAACTACTCGTGAGGATTATAATTCTATATCAGCTGTTTCCTCCGTCCGAAAATAGCAGTGTCTCTTTTTAAAAAAAAATATCTCAAATTAGTAGTTTTATCATTCCCAATACTCGTAACACCCCGTTTCCAGAATATGTACTTAGTTGCGTATTCAAATTTTTTGATCATTTTTATGATTTACTTCCTATATTTGTTTTGTATTATGAATTATTTATATGATCGTTTTGCCTTGGATCCGGAGTCGTGGACTCGAAGGCAGCCCTAATCTGAACCGGGGACCGATCTTAGGTAATTACTCAATTTGGTCTTTTTGGTAATCAGAATTGATCGATTTCAGTTTCAAAAATCGTTTTTCTAATATTTTTAGATTTTCTATGATTTTCAAAAATTTTACTAAATTAAGTTGAAAATCTTCAAAAGCGGTGTCTACCAGCGCCGCTGATCGATTGTCAGATTTTTTAATTTACAAAGCGAGTTGAATTTTAGAAACGGCTTTCACATTATCTCTTAAAATCATATTTTCTATCTAAATAATTTTTCTAAGAATTTTCTGAATTTATCAAAATTCCACCGGATTTGATGTCGGCTAGTATCGCTGGTTGATTCCAGGATTTTTAGTTTACAATCGGAATTGAATTTCTGAATTCCGTTTTCACATTACTTCTTATAATCATATTTTTTTCTTTAAAAAAATGCATTTTCTGAAATTTTTCAGAATTTATCAAAACTGGCCGAACGGTGTAGACCAGTATCGACGGTTGACTCCAGAATTTTCAATTTGAAAAAGGGATTTTATTTCTGAAAACTGATTTCATCATGTATCTTAAAATAATATTACTATTTTTAAGAATTTTTTGAGACCTTTCCGAATCAGTCCAATTTTCTGATATTTTCGATGTTTTAGAGATTTTCCCGGATACGGAATATTATCTATCCAATTTTCTTTTCTTTCTTTTTCTTTCCTCCTCCATTTTTTCCATCCACTCCTTTTTCCTTTATTTTTTTTCTTTTTCTTTTCTTTTTCCCCAAAATCCTCCACCACCCAATCCTCCAAAATATCTTCCCCTTTTCCTTTTTATTTTCTTTTCCTTTTTCTTTCTTTCCTTCTTTTTCTTCTACCCTGGCGCCAACGACCGCCTTCTCCTCCTCCTTCTTTTCCCAAATTCTATCCCTCTCTCCCTTCAACTTTTAATCGCTCTCCGATTCTCTCTCTCTCCATCTCCTCCTCTTTCTTCTCCACCCTTCAATTTCTTCCCTCTCCCTCCCTCTCATCAACTTCAACCGGCCAGTACCACCATCACCGGCGCCTCCTCCTAACTCTGTCGCTGCCTAGCCACCCCGGCGAGCTCTCCTTCTCCTTCTCGTTCCTTTTTCTTTTTTCCTTTCATTTTCTTTTCCTTTTCTTCTTCCCTTTCTTCTTCTTTCTTTTTCTTTTTTCCTTCCTTTCCTTCTTCTCTCCTGCTCTTTTGGGGTGGCCGGCGCTACCCCTGCCTGCCGGTGGCCAGCGCCACCCTGGCGTAGCCTAGCTGGCTGCTAAGCCGTGCGCGGCGCTGAGCGTGAGCAAGGGGCAACAGCCCCCGGCTCTCTCTCATCTCTTTCTCTCTCTCTCTCTCTCTCTCTCCGGTTTCGCTCTCTTTCTAGCCCAGTTTCTCTCTCTTTCCCTCTCCAGTTCTCTCTTCCTTTCTCTCTCTCACTGTCCTCTCTCTCTGCTGTAGCCTCTCTTTCGCCAGCTCTCTCTCCCGGTTTCTCTTTCTCTCTAGCCGTCCTCTCTCTGTCGTATCTCTCTCTACTCTCCCTCTCTTATTCTCATTCTCTCTCTAAACTTTCTCTTTCTCTCTCTAGATTTTATCTCTATATCTCACTCTTTTTAGGTATTTCTCTCTCTAACTCTTTCTCTCTTCTCTCTCTCCTCTTCTCTTTCTGTCTCTAAAAATTATATATATTTTATTATATTTTATGGGCGTGTGCGAGTTCCTGGGATTCTAGACTTTTTGGCTTTTTCGGAGATTTAGGCAAGTGTCCTCGCCTTGATTTCCTTTTCCCCGCTTCGTTGGGTCGATGAGTATTTTATTTCGTATTTAAATGTATTTTGTATTTGGCGGTGCCCCTGTATTTGTATGTGGCTGAGTGCACATGACTGTACATGTATATGCATGTGATGAATGGTTGTACTAGGGTAGTTTACTTCTCGCACATATACCATGCCTGTGATGTACTATTTTTACTGCTTTCTACCATGCATGGCCGACCCTTCAGCTTGGGCCCTTTCAGCTTTCGGGCTTTCTACTTGGCCTCCGGGCCCTTTCAGCTTTCGGGCTTTCTACTTGGCCTCCGGGCCCTATCAGCCTCCGAGCTTCTCTACTCTATTGTCTAGATATTATCACGCTTGTATGTAAGCTCGTGTGGTACTAACATCTCGTGCAGGTACTCTCGTGCCGACTCTGGATTTCTGCCCTACTCTCGGGCTGGCTACCCAATCGTTCTAGGCCTATACCTTATGGGTTTCGTGGTAGCTACTGAGAGTGCTCTTAGACCCCCGAGCGTACTTTAGCCTCCGGGCCTTTGCCCACTACCTCGAAAGAGAAGTGCGCTCAAACCGTTAGGTCTTTCAGCTCCGCCTGCTAGGCATGCTTAGCGCTCAGCGCTTTACCACTAGATTCGTCTATGTGAGATGCTGCCGGATTTTCTACTCGCACTTTAAGCCGAGTCGTCCCGAAAGCCTCGCCAGGCGTTCAGTGTTAAACATTGTTTGCTGTCCATACTTCCAGCTTGCTTAACTCCGCTTGGATGTTTCTTACTCACTAATTACCTGCTTTCTAGTCTATTAAGTTTTATTAATGGTTGTGAAGAGTTTGAAATCTTACTAATACTGTTTTTCCTAAAACTGTATGGTTTTCCAGTATTCGTACCATTTCATTTATCGGTACTATATTCCTGTATCACTTAACAACTGATGTGTTATCACCTGACACCTGACATGCTACTACTTGACAATTGCTCCTTATTATGACATGACTTGTCACCTGCCTAATATCAGCCTCCTATCATGCTATCACTTGACATGACGTACTTGACTCTTATGATTATCACGATAACGGGAATTGTTTCTGCTCATTCCCGAAATCTGATAATTATCTAATAAACTATAAAATAGGTCAACTTACATCGGGTCGGGTGAAACTTTCGGATATCAATACATGTTCGTGTTTACAGTGGTACTAGATAGGTTGTGCAACTAAAACTTTCGGTCTGACCTGAGGGCCTCCATGAAACCGAGGGGAGTGTTGGCTCCCTCCTTTTTGGTACCATCTTGAAAAGGGCATCCTATAAGACCCTCCTGATCGCCTTGCGGTAGGTTCCATTCTCCAGCAACGGAACATCCTGGGCCGTGGTCCCGGGTATGCACGGGACCCACTGTAAACATTGTTCGTTGATACCCCCGTTAGTTTTCAATAACAACCTTGCTTTACTCAGATGTGGATATATATGTGCTGGGATGCTAGTTCACATATCTAGACATCTGGGTAAGACGAGTAATAATAATAATAAAAGATGCCAATTGTGCATCCGTTGTATGCTTTACTAAGTTTGCTTTCATCGGGTTTTACATCGGATTTCTGGTTTATGACCCTTATTATATTATACCTGCTTACATCCTACTTTACCACTTGTGTTCTATTCCACCAGTCTCCTGCTCTTATCTTATCATACCTTGAGTATTCCCTACTTGATATCACTTCCTGTATAACTACTTGCTCCTGTATGCTTGTGCTCACGATACGATTTTCAATGCATGTTTATTATTCATATTTATCGATACACGTGTGTTTATCTATGCATGCCATTTGACATTAGCATCAGCACTTGCTGGGGAATTCTGACTCCCCTGGATTCTTATGTCCAGGTTTCGGAGCTTGAAGCTTGTTGATTCTCCCAGATGCTGATCTGAGATGCGCAACGATAGCATGGATCCCCAGCAGGCCGTCAGAGCCCGATCCTTGCAGGCCCCCTGCTCGGCTCTAGAGTTTTCCTGTTATGACACTGAGCCTCCTTTGTACTATTCATACTTATACATCTCTTTGTATTCTCGCATTTGCGCTATTGATGATGTAATATTTTTGTATTGTGTCACATCTGGTGATAACTTTGTAATTGTACTCATATGTTAGAATGTATAATGCACCACGTGCTTCCGTACTCCGATTCTTGCCTGTACTGATGCTTAGCGTATATACGTGAGGGTATTTCTGACCTGCGTATATATGTCGCAGTAACATCTCCGTACCGCGGGATCGGAGCGTTACAGGATGGTATCAGAGCCAGGGCTCTCACATCCTCAGTACGTCTAGACGGCAAATTAATGGTAAAGAAATTTGCAACTAGAATGCATGGATCCCGGTTATATAGTCCAACTACAAGTACAGAGTTATCTATTCTTTCTTGATCATCCTTCCTTTAATTCCTAATCCCTTTCATTTTTCTACTGTTTTGGTTTTTCATAGGCTTTATACCAACTTAAGATGTGAATAGACTGGAGGTGTAGCGGCAGAGTACTGGAATGTTCTATATTTTCGACCAACTCTATGAAGTTTGGGAGTTCGAGTATTCTCAGAATGGATCTGCAATCGAGTTATCTTTCAGAAGTTAGTAGTCAGGATTCTCTACGAGTATTCTATATTTTATCTTTCAGAGTGATCGACGCTAGGTATTCGGAATTCTTAACTATCGATTTTCTTTATTTATGCTCAGTATTATCAGGGTTTCCTTTATCTTCGATATTCTGGCTCATTCTCAGAGTGCTATTAAGTATGCAGTACAGCTGGAATTCTATTGCAAAGCAGTGTTATCAGGTCAATATTATTTGGCATTATTCGAAGATTTACACAGTAGGAAGGGCAGATGATATCTATGTTTCGATCATCTTCAGTCGACTTGGGAGACTTACCTTAGTTATTCATAACTTTATTGGTATAATTTCGTTCTTGTCCTCTTTGTGTTTATTTTACCTCTTATCAAATTTACGAGGACGCAATTTTTGTAAGATGGATGGAATGTAACACCCCGCTCTCGGAATACGTACTTAGTTGCATATTCATATTTTTCGATCGTATTTTTTAATTTACTTCCTATATTTGTTTTATATTATGAATTACTTATATAATCATTTTGCCTTGAATCTGGAGTGTGGACTCGGAGTCAGCCCTAGTCTGAACTAAGGATCTGATCCTAGGATATTACTCGATTTGGTCTTTTTGGTATTCAGAATTGACCAATTTTAGTTTCAAATATCGTTTTCTAATATTTTAGATTTTCTATAATTTTTTGAAAATTTTCTGAATTAAATTGAAAATCTTCAAAAGCGGTGTCGACCAGTTCCGCTGAAAGATTCTCGAATTTTAATTTACAAACGGAGTTGAATTTCTTAAAGCAGCTTTCATATTATTTCTTAAAATTATATTTTCTATCTAAATACTTTTTTGAGAATTTTCTAAATTTATCAAAATTCTACCAGATTTGGTGTCGGCCAGTATCGTTGGTTGATTCTAGGATTTTTAGTTTACAATCAGAATTGAATTTTTGGGTTTCACTTTCACATTGCTTATTAGAATCATATTTTCTTTTTTAATTAATTTTTTGAGATTTTTCAGAATTTATCAAAATCCGGCCGAACCGGTGCAAACCAGTATCGACGGTTGACTCCAGAATTTTTAATTTGAAAACGGGATTTTATTTCTAGAAAAAAATTTACTATGTACCTTAAAATAATATTTACTATTGTTAAGAATTTTTTGAGACCTTTCTGGATCAGTCCAATTTTCTGACATTTTCGGTGTTTTGGGGATATTCCCGGATACGGAGTGTTATCTATCTATTTTTCTTTTCTTTCTTTTTCTTTTCTCCTCCTTTCCCATCCACTCCTTTTTCCTTTATTTTTTCTTTTTTCTTTTCTTTTTCCCCAAAAATCCTCCACCACCCAATCCTCCAAAATATCTTTCCCTTTTTCTTTTTATTTTATTTTCCTTTTCCTTTTCCTTTTCTTTCTTTCCCTCTTTTTCTTCTCCCCTGGAGCCAACGACTGCCTTCTCCTCCTCCTTCTTCCCCAAAATTCTCTCCCTCTCTCCCTTCAACTTTTAATCTCTCTTTCAATTCTCTCTCTCCTTCTCCTCCTCTTTCTCCTCCACCCTTCAGTTTCTTCTCTCTCCCTTTCTCGCATCAACTTCAACCGTCCACCGCCAACATCACCGGCGCCTCCTCCCAACTCCGCTGCCACCCAGCCACCCCGACGAGTTCTCCTGCTTCTTCTCCTTCCTTTTACTTTTTCCTTTCCTTTTCCTTTCCTTTTCTTCTTCTTTCTTTTTCTTTCTTTTCCTTCCTTTCCCTCTCCTCTCCCTCTCTTTTGGGGTGGCCGGCGCCACCCCTGCCCGTCGGTGGCCGGCGCCGCCCTGGCGCCACCACCTGGTGTGGCCTGGCCGTGCGTCCCCCAGAGGGGGCGCTATGCGTGAGCAGGGAGCAACAGCCCCTGACTCTCTCTCTCTCCTGGCTTCTCTCTCTAGCCGACTCTCCCTCTCCAGTTTTCTCTCTCCCTCTCTCTCACTGTCCTCTCTCTGCTGTAGCCTCTCTCTCTCTTTCCAGCTCTCTCTTTCCTGGTTTCTCTCTAGTCGTCCTCTCTCTACTGTATCTCACTCTCTCTCTTATTCTCATTCTCTCTCTAAACTTTCTCTTTCTCTCTCTAGATTTTCTCTCTAAATCTCTCTTCTTTTAGGCCTTTCTCTCTAGCTCTTTCTCTCTCTTCTCTCTCTCCTCTTCTCTTTCTCTCCCTAAAATTTATATATATATATATATTATATTTTATGGTGCGTGCGTGAGTTCCTGGGATTCCAGAATTTTTGACTTTTTCGAAGATTTAGGTGAGTGTCCTCACCTTGATTTAGTTTTCCCGCTTCGTCAGTTCGACATGTATTTTATTTCGTATTTAAATGTATTTTGTATTAGGCGGTGCCCCTGTATCTATGTGTTGCTGAGTGCCCATGACTGTACATGTATATGCATGTGATGAATGCTTGTACTAGGGTAGTTTATTTCTTACACATATAACATGCCTGTGATGTACTATTTTTACTGCTTTATACCATGCGTGGCAGACCCGTCGTGGTCGTTGGCCTCCGGGCTCTCTACTTAGCCTGTAGGCCCTTTTAGCTTTCGGGCTTTCTACTTGGCCTCCGGGCCCTATCAGCCTCAGGGCTTCTCCATTCTACTTAGTTTAGATATTATCACGCTTGTATGTATACTCGTGTGGTACTAACATCTCGTGCAGGTACTCTCATACCGACTCTGGGTTTCTGTCCCACTCCCGGGCTGGCTATCCAATGGTTCTAGACCTGTACCTTTATGGGTTTCGTAGTAGCTACCGAGAGTACGCTTAGACCCCGAGCGTACTTTAGCCTTCGAGTTTTTCCCACTACCTCGAAAGAGAAGTGCCCTCAGACCATTAGGTCTTTCAGCTCCGCTGGTAGGCATGCTTAACGCTCAGCGTTTTACCACTAGATTCGTCTATGTGAGATGCTGCCGGATTTTCTACTCGCACTTTAAGCCGAGTCGTCTCGGTAGCCTCACCAGGCGCTCTAATGTTAAATACTGTTTGTTGTCCAATTCTCCAGCTTGCTTAGCTCCACTTGGATGTCGCTTGCTCACTAATTACCTGTTTGCCAGTCTATTAATTTTTATTAATGGTTGTGAAGAGTTTGAAAACTTACTAATACTATTTTTCCTAAAACTGCATGGTTTTTTGGTAACTGTGCCGATTTCATTTATCGGTACTATTTCCTATATCACTTAACAACTGATGTGTTATCACCTGACACCTGACATGGTACTACTTGACAATTGCTCATTATTATGACATAACTTGTCACCTGCCTAATATCACCCTCCTGTCATGCTATCACTTAACACCCGGCATGACATACTTGACTCTTATAATTATCATGATAACGGGAATGATGACCTGACATCTTGCTTACAACTTGATATATTTCAGTACAAACCGTACTTCTGATACACCTGTATTCCTAATATTCTTGGCTTGTTCCTGCTCATTGCCGAAATCTGATAATTATCTAATAAACTATAAAATAGGTCAACTTAAATCGGGTCGGGGGAAACTTGCAGATATCAATACATGTTCGTGTTTACAGTGGTATTAGATATGTTATGCAACTAAAACTTTCGCTCTGACCTGAGGGCCTTTAAACGACCGAGGGGAGTGCTGGCTCCCTCCTTTCTGGTACAATCTTGAAAAGGACATCCTATAAGACCCTCCTGATCACCTTGCGATAGGTTCCATTCTCCAGCAATAGAACATCTTCGGCCATGGTCCCGGGTATGTACGGGATCCACTGTAAACATTTTTCGTTGATACCTTCGTTGGTTTTCAATAACAACCTTACTTTACTCAGATGTGGATATATGTGTGCTGGGACGCTAGTTCATATATCTAGACATCTGGGTAAGACGAGTAATAATAATAATAAAGATGCCAACTGTGCATCCGTTGTATCCTTTGCTAAGTTTGCTTTCAACGGGTTTTACATCGGATTTCTGGTTTATGACCCTTATTATATTATACCTATTTACATCCTGCTTTACCACTTGTGTTCTATTCCACCAGTCTCCTGCTCTTATCTTATCATACCTTGAGTATTCCCTGCTTAATATCACTTCATGTATAACTACTTGCTCCTGTATGCTTGTGCTCACGACACAGTTTTCAATGCATATTTATTATTCATATTTATCGATACACGTGTGTTTATCTATGCACGCTATTTGGCATTAGCATCACCACTTGCTGGGGAATTCTGACTCCTCTGAATCCTCATGTCCAGATTTTAGAGCTTGAAGCTTGTTGATTCTCTCAGATGTTGATCTGAGATGTGCAACGGTAGCATGGATCCCCAGCGGGCCGTCAGAGCCCTATCCTTTCAGGCCCCCTGCTCGGTCTAGAGTTTTCCTGTTACGACTCTGAGCCTCCTTTTATACTATTCATACTTGTACATCTCTTTGTATTTTCGCATTTGTGCGTATCGATGATGTAATATTCTAGTAATATTGTGTCACATCTGTTGATAACTTTGTAATTGTACTCATATGTTGGAATGTATAATGCACCACGTACTTCTGTACTCTGATTCTTTCCTGTACTGATGCTTAGCGTATATACGTGAGGGTATTTCTGACCTGCGTATATACGTCGCAGTAACGTCTCCATACTCGCAGGATCGGGGCGTTACAATAGTACTTTTACCGTTCCCAATATAGAGTATGAAATAATACCCTTACATTTTCTCTTTATAACAAAAATGCTATTCTTCCTTTATCTTTATAATAAAAACATTATTCCCAGTGCAAGGGTAAAATTGAAAGTTCCCTAAATTTATCATACTCAATACTCTTGCCTTAATTCCCATGTCCAGTCAAAAACCGTCCACTAAAAGCGGACAGAGGGAGTAGTATTTTTAACGTCCATACAACTTAGGGGTGGCCAATAGGTTGCGTGGGGTCATATTCGGCAGAATGGACATACCCCTAGTGGCGGAGCCAGGGGGCAAGAGGGGCCCAGCCCTGAAAAACCTCTAGGCCTCTTGATTTGTGCCCCGCCCAGGACCAATCTCCCCTTCTATAAACTCTAAGATCCAATCCCTCTCTCCCCTTCCCCGTAGATCCAACTCGTGACGCTATCATCTAATCATAGTCGAGCCCAACTCCCAGTGGCAACAGTGGGGGGATGACCTCGATGGCGTCGGAGAAGAAGATTTTGCTAGTGAGGTAGTGGAGGAGGGGCTTGCGATCAGGGAGAATGGCGGCGGTGGAGGCGAGCGGACTGGAGGAGTCGGTGTGCTTGAGGTGGTGGTGGCAGACAAAGAAGAGCATGGTTTTGAGGGTGTAGAGGTTGCCTTGTTTCGAGCGGTACACCCTCTTGGTGGAGGAGGGGAAGGAGTAGCCGGTACTGAAGTGGAGGTGGTTACCAACGGTAACGATCGTGTACAGCTCACCGCGGGTCGAGAAGTTGGGGAGGGCCAATAGGGGATCCATTTTTTCCTTTGTGGTTTTTAGTTGCAAGTGAGAGAAAAGTGATGATGGTGATGATTGATGATGAGACAAGAGGGACGAGGGTTTCTAACTTGAATATATGGAGAGTTGGATTCTTTTTATTGTTTGGGGTTTGTTGCAATGCACGTACGTTTTGAAAGTTTGAATTGTTTAAGACTTTCCAATGGACTAAATTTACATTCCCTTTTATAAATACTAGATTTATTTTTTTTTTTTTTAATTGTCATGGAGATTTATATTATACTTTATTTTAATATTTTTTAGGACAAGTTTGTCTAATGTTTTGTTTTGTTTTTTCTTTTCTTTTTACTACATACTATTTTTTACTCCAATTGTGATAGATTTAATGTTCATTTTACAAACAAAATTAAGAAAGATCATTAGATGCACTCATTCAGGATTTATTAAAGTATCCATGTGCCTACGTTGATTTCATATCCTAGATCGAAAGTTTTGATTTTTTTTTTTTTTTTATTACAGACACTTGCATTGAGTATTTTTTTGTTTTTTTTCCCTTTGAAATAGTGATTAAGACATAAGAGTGTGATTCTTATTTGAAGAAAATAACTTAACCGGCCAGATGTATGTCAATTTTTTAGGATGCAATAGAATTAAAAAAATAGGGAAGGGCTTGGTCGCTGAGACCCACACCCGAGATTCATCGGCACCTACTAGGGTAGGCTTGTCAATGGGTCGGTTCGGGGCGGTACAGGTGGTACCAGACCGGACCCGTTTACCCAAGATGGTATTATACCCGTCCCGTTTACCCGCGGGCCAGAAGGTGGGTTTCCATACCCGGACCCGCTGTACCCGCGGGTCCAGACCCGTTTACTCAGACCCATAACAAAAGAAAAGAAAAAGATACATAAACAAAAAACACATGAAGAGAGGGAGAAAAAAACTTTTGTAAAGAGAAAGAAACATGTTTTAATATCAATAAAGGATAAAATGCAACCAGGTACAAGAGGTGGAGGGAAAATTTTCGATGAAAGACTCTAATAAAGAAAAAAATTTAAAGTAAGGCCCACAAATTTATTTGAAAAAACACAACAATAGGAACACCCACTAATCAACAAACAGTCTTCAACACTTAAAGCACAAATAGATCATTTACTGATAGAGTTTTGAGCCTAAATCTCTAGGATTTTAATTCTATTAATATTATTTATTTTATATTTTGAAATGGGTAAATGGGTAATCGGGTCTGGTTTAAGTAAAATCAGACCCATCCCATTTAATAATCGGGTATACGGGTATACGGGTAAACGAGTATGGGTCCAGAGCAGCCCTTTCCATACCCGCTTAATCGGGTCGGGTCCGGATCTGGAACCGACCCATTGACAGGGCCTATACTAGGGCACCGTCAGCACCGCCTTCTGCGTTAAAATCGTCGAATTTGCACCCGACTCATTATTTTGTGTCCCCCGTTTTTTAAATCCTGACTCTGACACTGTGTACTCTTAATTTGAATATATTCATATTTAATCTAGATTAGAAAAGAAAATCTCAATCATATTTGAAAACTTTCGAACTCATACTTAAGTACAATCATATTTGCTCTAGATATATTTAGGGCGTGTTTGGTAAGTTGCAAAACATTTGCAAAATGCAAAAAGTTTTGCAACTTTACATTTAAAGTTGTTTGGTTTCGTTTGCAAAATGCAAAATGCAAAACACTTTTGCAACTCTTCTTTTCCCACTTGCAGTTGCTACAGTTAAATTTGTGGTCATGTAAATCCACTTTTACACTCATATTTTCTCACTTGCAGTTGCTACAGTTAATTTGTGGTCATGTAACTGTCACTTGTAGTATACTTACAGTTCAAAACAGTTACTTGATAATCAATATATAATTAAATATTATTAAATATTAATATTTTAATAGTGTTCAATTTTTTATTTAATTATTTAAATTTTATATTTAATCTTTAACTTTTTTATTGTTTTAATATTTAATATTTTACTATTTTAATTTAATATTTTAATTTAAATTTATTATTTTATTAATACTTATTCCATTTTTTATTATTTTATTTAGAGTTAATATTTATTAATATAACAGTATTATACTTTAATATAAAATTACTATATATTTAATTATTTATTTTTAATATAAAAAATTACTTTATTATATCATAATATATTTTATTATTATATTAATATTTTATTATGTTAATATTGTAATAATAATTCAGTAATAATACTATAATGATAATTTATTATTAAATTATAATTATATTTTACTTTATTAATTTTATATTTCTATAATATTACAATAATATATAATAAAGTTTATATTATAATAATTTTCAAGTATTTTTAATATTATAATATTATAACTATATTTTATTATTGTTGTAACATTTTTAATATTTATATTTATTAGTATTCTTAAAATTTTATTAATGTTCTTTAGATTTTTTTAAATTTTATATTATTTATTTAGTTAATATTTTAGTAATATTTTACTATTTATACTAATATTTTATTATATTATTGTTATAAATAAAATATTAAGATTATTAATTTTTTATCTCAAATTTATTAATACAATTTAATTTGCAATAGTAGATTTAATTTAATAGTATTTATAATATTTAAATCACTGCTACAGTTAATTTTGTGGTCAACTTTTCCACTTACACTTTTACATTACCAACCAAACACCGTAAAACACAATATACTTTACCATTTACACTTTCACTTTATCAACCAAACACCGTAAAATACAATATACTTTTCCATTTACACTTCACTTTATCAACCAAACACCGTAAAACACAATATATTTTCTCTGCTACAGTTCACTTTTTCCATTCTCATTTTACGACTTACGACTTGCGACGTTTTGCAACGAAACAAACAGGCCCTTAATTTAGAGATATCAGTGAGCACTCACCTGTACCATGGACAAGATAGTCGGAAGTTTAACAGGCACAGCCGGCACAAACAGCTCCCTCATCTCCGCCGACGGCACAAACTCCCCGAACTCACCCGCGCTCGACTCGCAGCGGGCAACCACAAACATCACACCTTCACCGGTGCAATTGATCTCAAACCGGCCGTCTTGACCCTTAACGAGCCGGCCAGCAATCGGGTAGAACGGGACAAGGCCCTGCTCAGCGCCGCCCTCAACGTTTCCACGTTGAAGAAGTCGGCGTCGCCGTGGGTCTGTAGACGTAGATCAAGGAGTGTGGTGCCTGGAGGCGAGGGGTATGTCCAAGTTGGAGAGCCATAACCTGCCCTTAGGGGTCTCCTCGCTCGGAGGAACTAGCCCGGTCTCTACTACTTCCACCACTACTGCCATTTCTTGCTGCTCCTCCCTCACTTTGTGAAGCCTTCTGAGTTTTAATGTGTGCGTCCACTGTCTGTGAGCTCCATGCTTGTTGTCTGTTTAAACCCACGTCTTACCATTAAATGAACAACCAACATCCAGCGGTTCTCCATCAAGATTGATCGCGTATCCGCGTCTCTTTTATGAGGGCCGACAAGTGAGTAGGTGAGAAGACCCTGAAAAGGCAATAAGTTGTGAGCACCATTCTGCAGTGCAGATGATGATAACTACTCATCTAAAATTTAGGAATTTAAAACATGTGACTTATTTAACTGCATTTATCTACTCAATATTTGAAAATAATTAGAAGATACATTTTTTGATAAAGAAATTATCTAGAGATATAATTATAAGATCCCAAATATAATATCAACTGTACTTTCAACTTAAACCCTGTCTTTATAAATATTTTCTAATTACTCCAATATAATAAAGGCTCTGGTCAATTATAATTTACAAATATCAAAAGTAAATAAATAACTTAGATACAATATAGTATAAATTTTTTTTTATATTGATTTCAAAGGGCTCTTGAACTATTAAAGAAAAGAGAATCTGTAACTCTTTTGTAGTTGTAAGAAGTAAAAGGAGAACTAATAGCGGGATATATAGTTGATTTCTTTTTATTTGTGTAATTATTTCAATCTATTATCACCGTTCAAAAATTAACCTTCTATCCTTTCTAAATTACATTTTATTGTTTTTTAGTCTAAAAAATTTTCTGTTACAACTTAAAGATTGTCTTAGAGAAAAAATAACTACAATTTAACTGAATATAAGTTTGAAGTAAGTATAAATTTTACACAATTTTTCTGAGTCTTCCCTTAAAAAGTTAAAAAGAAGAAAATAATGTAAGTATATGTTCGCATAGACCTCCCCAATAATTTGAACGTAGGGAGAGAGCAGATAGAGGAGATGGAAGAAGGTAGCACAGAGATCGGAAGACAAAGAAGCACTACGATGCATTGAAGCAGGCCAAATATGCTCCCGGTCAACGCCCGGTCGACCGACAAACACGTTTTGACTTTTCTTTCAGGATTCGGAGTCCTTTTCTGTTTGGGAACGAATCCAATCGGGGTTTCCTAAAACCCAGGGACTTTGTGGATATAAATAAGGGCTAGAGCCCTCATGTATTATATCCCTAAAAGTTTCCTCAAGTATCCCTCTTGTATTAGTTTTTATTAATTATTGAATTAATAAAATCTCTCTCTCCCTTGGCCCGAGGACGTAGGCACGTTGCCGAACCTCGTTAAATATTGTGTTGATTGCTTTTCTCTATTGTTTTCTCTGTTCTTGTCGTGTTGGGTACGTCTCCGGCTGCATCAGTCTCTGCCTGGTTGGTGGATTCCTCAGAGAGGTTGTTGTCCTGGCACAATAATTGGTATCAGAGCATCCCAGGTTAGTCGTGGGATCGTGTGTTAATTCCAAGGGCATCAGTTGCTGTTTAGTGGAGATCGTCTGTCGATCTCGGAGCGGCGTTGGGACTGTTTGTGGGATCGTGTGTCGATCTCAAAACAGCGTGTAGATTGTTCGAGGAATCAATTTGAAGGAGTATATAGTTTCAAAAACTCTTCGAGGGTTTCGCGTGGAGGTAAAGATCCTGTCTTTATCTAGTTTGTTTTATCTAACTCCGTTTGTTTACGCATTGTTTGAAGAATCAGTTGAGAAGATGGCTGGAGAAGGTACATATTCAGAAAAATTTATGAATTCACATCCGCTGAGGATTGATGTGGTAAAGTTTAACAGCACGAACAACTTCAGTATGTGGAGGTGTGAGGTGATGGATGCGCTGACGGCATCAACCTCAAAGACACTCTACGGTTGGAGAAGAAGCGCGCATCAACAACGGAAGAAGATTGGGATAAGATGAACCGTACGGTGTGTGGCTGATCAGGACTTGTTTGACACAAGACATCAAGTATCATGTGTTGCATGAGACATCTGCGAGGCAGCTGTGGGAGATCCTGGAGAAGAAGTATCTAACGAAAAGCATAGAATCGCGGTTGCAATTGAAGAGTAAGTTTTATAATTTTCAGATGCAAAGAGGATTCTCCATCAATGAACACTTGAATCGCAACATGAGACTTCTTACAGATCTAGTTAACGTGGATGTGGAGACCAATGAAAAGGATAAGGCGGTACTCCTATTGAATTCTCTTCCTAGGGAAGAGTATGAGACATTTACTCTTACATTGATCAATGGAAGAAAATCCCTTAACTACAGTAAGGAGTCTGCTGCTCTTGTGAGTTATGAAGTAAGGAGACAAGACAGATTGTCTTCTTCGGGGAACACAAGAGCAGAGGCATGGCGGTAAGAGGCAGAAGTTCCAATAGGAAGGGAAGAGATGATCAGGGAAGACGAAGTCCAGATCAGACTTCAGAGATCAGAAGAGAAATCAGTACGCCTTGTATAAGGAACTAGGGTACTGAAAAGTGATTGCCTGAAGGCCAATTGAAGTCTTCACTCCATCTCTGATTATGATCACTCATTTTCCTCGTTATCAGATTAGATGTGGATATTGATATCTAGGGTCCACGTCTGTAAAGTGAAATAAATGAATGAATTTGTGGATTATTTCAAAAAGTTTGGCATTTTGCTCTGGTGGGAAGGACATCAACCTCATTCACTGACACAAAATCTGTGGAGAAGAACATGAACGCGTGTTTCAGTTTCCACCAGTGAAACATTCCGCAACCCTATGTCGAAAGGTACATAGATGACGTTGCCCTAGTCAAATCCAGCTAATTAAGAAGCTATCTTTATTGTCCCATGCAGTTTTACTTAGTCATTTTTTTTAAAAGTAAAACGGGGGGTTAACGACCCCTTGTATCATTAGGAGAGATTTAATGAAACAATACGGGCTAAACCTCCGCAGATGGTAAAATACGCTTTCTGAAAGTTGTATCCAGTAACAAAAACAAAAGAAATATGATTTTCTAACTCAAATTTATTAACTCAAGAGTAGTACTTATGTGACCCCACTCATAAAAGCTTGAGCTAGACTCAGACTCCAGTTAAAAGAAAGCTTGAATCAGAATAGCATTACTCACAACAAAACAATCTCCCTGCAGCCTGAGGTGCCGATAAGGAGAAGTCGGCACGTTACTCCTCTCCAAAGTCCGTAGCCTCTTCGCTGTTAGAGGTGGATGTGTCAGAATCGGCTTTGAATGCCTTGCTCACCACCTCCTTTGAAGTTCCTAGTGCAGAGTGAACAAAGACAAGCATCTACAAGAATATGATGTGTGAGCTAGGTTTGGATTAATCCTTGTTTAGTGAAAATATATTAACCCAAGAGAGATGGGTCTTATTGTCTATAGTGGTCAGAATCTGCCTGCTCGCGGGGATCGCGACACGTATCTAACCGCATCAGAAGCGCTTCAAGCAGACGACGAACGCAACATGCCAATCGGCTCACGTTCGACCACGAGGAGAAAGCCTCGGGCCTTACCCGAGCTCACGTTTGGCCCCGAGGAGAGGACCTTGGGCCCTTCCATCACCCAACAACCACAAATACCAGACCTCTCCTCGCCTCCGCTGGACGCATCTCAGCAGCGGGGTTTCCCCGTCACGAAGGCTATTATAATGTCACGACATCCCCACGTTCTAAATACTCCCCTATTTCAGCGGGGCAATTTTGGGATTGGCGGATACCTTGGCATGCCAATCCCAACAATCACACCAGTAATCTGAGCAGTTATGGAAGAATTTAAACGAGCAAATCATGCAGATCCGAGAAATTTGCAGCACCAGTTATGATGCAACAGAATATTTGTGCCCCTGGAGATCGATGAAGAAAAGCAAAGCAGTAACAAATCTAAGAGACTGTAAACAAAGGAACTCTCCACTGAATTCACTGTAATCACCAGAAAATATAGTGAATTCTCTTTCTCCTCCTGTGCCTTTTCCAATTCGGGTTTTCACGTAAAATCTTTTGTGTTCATCTCTTACTATGCTTAAATTTGAGAATTATCCCTAAACTAATTAGCCCCCTTTTTGTTTGCGGTGTGAGATTGGCCGTTGATCTGCCGCGTTGGAAAATCTCTACCGCAAATTGATTTCATTGAGATTTGAGACTCTGCACTCAAAATCTATTCCCAAAACCCTAAACCTTCCTAAATAAAAGCCTCTCAACGACAATGATGGCCCCCAAAAAGCAAATGATCAAAGGCATCACATCAAAGGTAAGACGACTTAAGCCGCAGGGGGCACAATCTCTTCACCAACGACGATCAACCGCACACCACCGAGGGCACAGGGTTCTCATCGCGGCGAGAGCCAGTCACCAGCCCCCGATCTTCACAACAATGCAAAGACAACGCCTTCAAATGCTCTACGAGATGAGAGAGTAGATGAAGGAGCAAAGAGCAATCTGATCGAGAGCAAAAACAGATGGCACTCGATCGCGAGAACTACTCCAGGAACAAGAGAAGTTGTAGTTGCTTAGCCAACAGCCCCTCGCCCAAGTTGCAACTCTCCAGAATAATCCAGTACAAACGGAGGGTAACCCCGAGAACAACATGTCTCCAGACCTCCGTACATTCGATGAATTGACACAGAAGCGGATTGGGAGGGCCAGACTGCTGGACTACCCAACTCCAACCACTAAGATCCATAAATCCCCTCTCTAAAGAGATCCAGCTACTCTTACATTCGACTACCACTCCAAAGTGAGTGGACCTGGTACATCACATCCGTCATTTTCGGACAAGATGGTGATTTACGCCCGCAACAAGGCTGGTGATGTGCCATACTTTCCCTTCTCGCATGAAGGGCATGACATCGGAGTGGTTCTACTCCTTACCACCACGCTCTCTTTATAATTTCTCGAAGGTCAGCGAGGCCTTCCTCACACAATATGCTTCTCTCCAAGAAGCTAAGAGGAGTAGCCATCACCTCCTCTCTGTCAAAATAAGTCCCAAAGACAGCCTCAAATCCTACATCAATTTTTTTAGATCCAGCTAAGGGGAGGAAGTATCTGCACTCGCATTCATCAGCAGGTTGCAGGTCACTCATCCCCTTTACAAACACCTCCTAAAGCACAATATCACTAAGATGAGCGAAATTTTTCCTGAGCCCAGCCTTACATCCAAATCGAAGAGGCGATGAAAGCTTCCTCCAACCATACCGCGAAGCCGGGCGATGGCGAGAAAAGTCAAAGTCTCCTCATGAAGCTCCTGATCATGCTTAAAACTGACATCGGGGGCAAACCCGCTTACAAAAACCAAGCGCTCCCGATCCTCTCCTCCAGCTCACTTTGAAATGACAGATTGATGGAAGATTTACTCCATTGAAACTCTTGATCAACGAAATCTTCAACACCATCAAAGATTAACCATGGGTCAGATGCTCGAGACCACTCCAGCATAATCTTTTGCTCCCTGGGTTGGAGGGATTTTGCTCCTACCATGAAGGCAAGGAACACCAAACCATTCACTCTTGGGCCCTCCAGAAGTACCTGGAGGAGCTTATAAAACAGGACTTTCTCAAAAAAATATATCCTCACTACCGAGGCCATATCCGAACATCCAACTCCCGTGGGAACAACATATGATCACCCAATACAAGGCGATCGACTGACTCCCCGAGTCCCGAAAACACGGGATGTACCTTCTTCCAATTATAACTTCATGTAATGCACTTGTGAACTCACGACAATACATCCATCCATTACAGAACCTCCATCGCTCACGGTGTATCTGTCCACTCACCTCGTAGATGGAGACTCCCCACTCGGAGGCAGCAACAAGACTACTTTACAACAGAGCATCCATCCACTCGCCCAGTAGATGGAGACTCCCACTCGGAGGAAGTAACAAGCTTGCTCAACAATACATCCATAAACCATCCATACGCCTCGAATAAGGGAAATCCCCCTCTCGGAGGTGGCAACAAATTCCTCCGCTACTGAGTTTTTCCCCACTCGGAGAAATGTCTCTCCGTTCTGATGATGGGATTTCCCCCACTCGAAACTATTAACACAGACATGCCACGGGCTTTTCTCAATAGTCCTACGGGAATTGAAACACTCCGCTGTGGGATTCCCACCACTCGAAGTTCCCCACTCTGCTGCAGGGATTCTCCCTTCAAGAGCCCCCGTTTGATATTTTGCTAATGGGATTTCTCCTATTCGGAACACAAACACTTGCTTACGGGCACCCCTCGTCTGAACCTATGGCGGACGAATACATCCATCCATCCATATTCCGTAATGGGATTTCCCACACTCGGGAGACAGCTCTGATTTGGGATGTCCCCCACACGGAGGATAACACTAACGTTGAGTTTACTCCCACTGGAGGTACGGATCATTACCCTGAGTAGGGACCCTGTCCAGAAACGCATCCAATCTGTCAATGGGTTGTACCCCACTTTAGGCCATTATTATGTAGGTCTCGACGAGAATATGACCATATGTGACTGGTATATTCATGAGAGTTTACTTGATTAGATTATCCTCTCGGTATACTGACCCCGTGTGTGCGTACTCCGGTAGCTTCCCCGAGGGTAGAAGCGATAGGTAATCGCGTCTTCAATTTGTCTAAACTAGTAAATGTTGCATTTTTACTTAATGTCTCATTGTATACTTGTATGTGCACATCTTTACTACTACATCCAACCCTCTGCCTATGCGCCCCGAGATGGAATTAACCCCACTCGGAGGCGACAACAGGCCATCCTACAAACATTCCAATCACTTCCACAGTGGGATTTCCCCCACTCGGGGTTAGGCTCCGCTGCAAGGATTTCCTTCTCTCGGGGCCTCGACATCGCAGCTTCGCAAATGGGATATCCCCCGCTCGGAGCCAGAAGCGAACCAAACTCCGCAATCGAGGTTTCCTCCGACTCGGAGGAATTACTTGCAGAAAACTACAAATGGGGTTTCACCCACTCGAGGAATGCACCATCTTCCATCATTCCAAAGCACTACCAGATTCTCGGAGAGCTGTTCAACATCTCAGAGTCAAAGCAAAATCACCAAACAGAGATCCAATTACAAACAAAGTAATGACAAAAAACAAACAAAGAAAGATTCAAACAATCCTTCCATTTCAAAATTTATCACTTTTGCTACAAATTTTCTGATTACATCCATCTAATACAAGCTTAGTTACATCTAATAAAAGTAATATAAGATCTATCACATGTTTATGTTTGTCTTTTAAAAGGAAAAATAGATTTACTTTTTGCCACAATGTCTGCGAAAAACATCAAGAGATAGCTCCTAAACAAGCGATTCACCACTTCCTGGAATGCAATGATACTAAGAACTCCCAGAAAGCACGCAAAAACAAAAGTCATGTCTCGAGCTATAGACTGAAGCCTACAAGAAAGTGATGATATCACTGCCAAATCTCTCGCCTCAAGGACGAAGTCGGTGTCGAGGAAGAGGAGGTGACACTTCTGCAGGAAGGGCGATGGCCAGACACATCACATAACGACTGGATCGAAAACCATCATTAAAACACCCTGTCCAACCCCAATTCCTACCTCCTACATGCTACCAGGAAAGAGAGACACTGAGCCCAACTCCAGACTTGACCGATCTGATCGAAGATCAGGCAAATAGACCAGACTAAAGTAAGAGTCCTGCCTATCCTTCCTGACAGATGGGCCTCGTCACAAAAACTGATGCTTCTCGACAGGCCCATCGTAAAAACTGATGCTTCCCACAACCGAACTACCGAACATTGGGAGCACAACGACCGATTTCCCCCACTCTCTTTCTTTCCTCCACAGGAGGAAGAAGAAGGAAGACATTGCAACCCACCAGAGCGAGAGTTTTTGAAAGCAAAAAGTTTTCAGAAGTTAGGTAAATCCCTCTTTGAGAATTCCCTTATTATAAAAAGGGGAAGAAGCCAGAGCGTCTCCCGTTCAAATTCCCAATCCCCATGAAACTGGTGCTCATCCTCAGATTTTTTGACATGTCAGATCATCGAGATATCAGGTGCCACTGCCACACGTTCACATCCATCATAACGGAGAGATTCGAAAAAACACCAGCCTAGGAGATAGTTGTTCCCATATCAAGCCCTAAAGATATGCATTAATTAGCCATCTAGATCCTCACTCAAAGGCTCCCACCCACTTCGCTCTTCCAATCCCCTCCACGACTCCAGCAATTGCAAGAGTGGAGGGCAACTATAGTGGTCAGAATCTGACTGCTCTACAAGATCGCAACACATGTCCAGCCGTACCAGAAGCGCCTCAAGCAGATAACGAACGCAACATGCCAATAAGCTCACATTCACCCCGAGGAGAGAGCCTCGGGCCTTACCCAAGCTCACATTCGGTCCCGAGGAGAGGACCTTGGGCCCTTTCTTTCCCGACATCCACAATTATCAGACCTCTCACTGCCTCTGCTAGGCACAACTTAGCAGTGGGGTTCCCCGGGTCATGAAGGCAGTTATAATGCCACGATATCCCCACGTTCTAAATACTCTCCTATTTCAGTTGGAACAGTTTTGCGTATTGGCAGATACCTCGGCATGCTAATTCCAACAACTGCGCACAGCAATCTGAGCGGTTATGAAAGGATCTCAACGAGCAAATCATGCAGATTCAAGAAATTCGCACCGCTAGTTACGATGTTACAAAATATTTATATCCGTAACGATCTATGAAGAAAGCAGAGCAGTAACAGATCGAAGAGACTATAAACACAGGAACTTTCCACTGAATTCACTGTAATCATCAGAAAATATAATGAATTCTCTCTCTCCTCCTGTGGTTTTTCCCAATTAGGGTTTCCACGTAAAATCTTTTGTCTTCGTCTGTTTATTGTGCTTGAAATCTGAGAATCATCCCTAATCTAATTAGGCCCCTTTTTGTTTGCGGTGTGAGATTGACCATTCAATCCACCGCGTTAGAAAATCTCCACCGCATTGACTATAGAAAGAGAGGATATTGTGGAAAGAAACGATTCAGATAATGTGAAACCTGTGATTATAATGGATCTCACTTGAAATAATCAAAATGTCTCTTTACTATTTCTTTTACACTCCAAGACTTTGAACACAAAAAAATGCAAAGCACGAGTATGAAATCTACTTCACTTCACTGGAAGGTGAAAGATATTTGGACACAGGTTGTGATCTAATCTCTACTATTTAATGTAAACTCTTAAGCTCTAACGCTTGCTTCACAGTCTGTCTCATATCTCTTTACATATTTTGTTAAATAAAAAATAAACATTATTTTACAACTAGCATCAAACTTTATGGCATGCTCTCATTGAATATTATTATATTATTATATGGTGCAACTCTTTAGTAAATTTCAATTGTTTTCATACCACATATATCAGTTATTTAATTAAATGTTACTCAATTATGAATTTTATTATTTTATTTTGAGAATATAATGAGTATTTAATTTTTAGTTTCATCTAAATAGTTTATCGATCTATACTTCTTCAGCACTAAGATTTTTTTTTAACATGTGCATCAGACGTGCAATAATCCAGTAATAAGAGTGCATAGTTATCCAGCTTCATTCCTTAAACACTTGATCCATGAACAATTTTCACTACGGGTGATACTTTAAAGTCACTTAGTGAGCCACTTAGAACTTGTTTTCGCATCCCCTATCTACTTTTAGAATCAAATGGATACAAGGCCGGCCTACACTAGTAATTTATAATAATTCAGGGGCAAATTTTTCCTTTTGTCAGTGCTTAAAGATGCGACTGTTTGAACTTCCATCATCAACAAAGCGAAAGTCTTCTTCAATCCTCTGCCATCTTGGAACAATCGCCTTTGCGAGGCCTCCAGTGATTCCGTTTCCCTGGCGGGCGAGAAGAAAATACCATTGAAGCTTTTGTTTGATAAGGAGAAGAACCGTGTCGTGTTTGCTGAATCCGACAAGGATTTCGTCGATATCCTTCTCAGCTTTCCAAGGATTCCGTTTCCATGAGAGTGTTGAGAAATTGCCTGTAACCGTTTGAAGGTGAAAGTCGATGATTTCGAGCCAGGGTTTATCTACTGGCGCCAGAAATTAGCCCGTTCCCATATTGCTCTTTACCATTTAGAACGAGCTTTAGAAAAAGAAATATGGATACAAAAGAACGAAAACAGAGTGAATGGGATTGGGTATTCGTCGAGGACAGTGCCCTGGGGTTTATGATAAGTGATGATCTGCAAATTGTAGGGAGAGAGGAGATAGAAGAGATAAAAGACATGGGAAGAATTTTTAAACTCATCGGGAAAGATAGCACAAAGATCAGAAGTTAAAAGGAGCAAGAATAGGAACTCGTGCAGGCCAAGACATAACCCAGTCGACCAGGTGCCCGGTCGACGGGGTGCCTGGTCGACCGCCCGGTCGACCGGTGTGCACGACGTGCACAGATATGGCCCGGTCGATCGCCTAACATGAGCTAACTCTCGGTTGGTCCCGATCAACCAGGCCGGTCGACCGAGGACAAGGTTCGGTCGACCGGCCGGTTGACCGACAGACGCGTTATGTCATCCTTTCAGGATTCAGACTCCTTTTTGTTTTGGGGTCAAATCCAATTGTGATTTCTTAAATCCCTGTGACTCTATGGTTATAAATATAGATAGAGCTCTCATGAATTGTATCCCTCTTGCATCCCACTGAAAATCTCCCTTAAAAATTCCTTGAAGTAAGAAATAAGTTATAATTGATTGTGATGATCTGCAAATATCACTGGTTTCAACCGGGACTACTCTCTCTCTCTCTCTCTCTCTCTCTCTGTGCTCGACAGGCTTGGAATCTGAGATGGCTTTGTTCTTGAGGAAAGAATTGTGGACTTGGGCAGAGATGTGGTATGCCCTTTTTTCCCTCATGATTCAATTTTTCAACTAAATATAATGAAAATATTTTTCCCCACCTTTTAGAAGGAATATTCAGCAAAATTAAGAAGGATATATAGTACTGCTACCATCATTAACGAATCTAGCATCAAGAAGAGCGGATCAAGAAGAGCAGTGCCAAATAATTTTACAACTTTGGCACGCTCCTTTAGTATTCTTCTAAACTGAATATTGGCATACAACAAGATAAAGGTTGCTTACATCTTCTAACAAATTTTAGATTCTGAGCTTGTTGAAGAGTGCATGATGTCAATGGTGCCCTTGTCTAAGGTGTTCCTGCGAAAGGAACCGGTTTCAGTCAAAAAACTGTAGTATCTCCCTCCTTGATGCATCAAACATTAAAGACGAAGCCGGTACTGAAACTGCGTGCGAAAGAACGAGTGTAAAGGTCATTAACAACAAAGCAAATGATGAAGTAGTTTATGCAGAAGCAGATGAAGATTTTATTGACCTTCTCTTCAGCTTCCTCACCTTGCCGCTGAGCTCCCTCATTAAATTCTGTAGAAAAGGAATTAGACTAAGATGTCTCAACAATTTGTATGAAAGCATTGAGATTTTGAGCAATGGTGAGATTCGCCTCATGTCTGAGGACGGTAAAACAATGTTATTGGATGCTAAGCTTGCCCCACATTTCAACATAAGCAACCAGGTTTTGGAAATAGATGCAGTAATGGCAGGATCAAATATCGTGAGAATCCCAAATTACCAAATAAGGAGCAGAACCTGTAGGGAGATTTGCAAAGAAACCAGGAAGGTTTATAGTGACAGAAGAACTAGCAGTGACATCGTTTTCACCGATCTCTGGCATCAACCTAGTCAACAAGTTGAGGATACTGATTGCCAACTTAGAAGAAAAGGTCATATATGTCGATGGAGCAAAGGTAAAAATTTAGTTGTAAATGTCTTTATGTGCATATTCGGTGTTGTAAAGAATTTGACATATAAATGTCTTAAGTTCAGTCTAGAATTTTTTTTTTTCCCTGAGATTTTTGAAGAGCATAATTTTTCAAATAAATAAGTTGGAAAACTCCTAATAGTGCCAGACTCTCTTCAACTTGAGATATGTATCCTCACAACTATATTAGATATATGTTGAAGTATATGTCCCGCATGTAGTCAAAGTGAGTGGTACAATTGAAGAATCCTACTGCTATCCACCAATATTGTTCCGTTCCCCACTATAGGGTACAAATTGTAGGGGGAGAGGAGATAGAAGAGATGAAAGAAGGTAGCACAGAGATCAGAAGACAAATGAGCAAGATGGTGCATTGAAGCAGGCCAGGTTAGCTCCGGTCGACTGCACGGTCGACCGGTGGAGAAGGCCGGTCGACCACCCGGTCGACCGGCATGCACGACATGCATAGGAATAGCCCAGTCGACCGTGGTAAGGAGCAGTCGACCGCACTGACGACCGACTGAAAGCAGGCTGCTCTCTGTTTGGGTCCGGTCGACCGTGGACATGGGTCGGTCGACCGGCCGGTCGACCGACAGATGCGTTTTGGCTTTCCTTTTGGGATTCGGATTCCTTTTCTATTTGGGATCGAATCAAATCGGGGTTTCCTAAAACCCAGGGACTCTGTGGTATAAATAAGGGCTAGAGCCCTCATGTATTGCATCCCTTAAAATCTCCCTTGAAAATTCCTTGAAGCAAGGAATAAGTTGTAATTGATTATTGAATCAATAAAATCTCTCTCCCTTACCCCGAGGACGTAGGCACGTTGCCGAACCTCGTTAAATACTGTGTTGATTGCTTTTCTCTGTTGTTCTTTATTCTTGTGCGTGTTGGGCACAACTCCGACTGCATCAGTCTCCGCCTGATTGGTGGATTCCTCAGAGAGGTTGTTGCCAAGGACGCAGGCGCAACAAGTTGGTATCAGAGCATCCCAGGTTAGTCGTGGGATCGTGTGTTGATTCCAAGAGCATCAGTTGCTGTTTAGTGAAAATCGTGTGTCGATCTCAGAGCAGCGTTAGGACTGTTTGTAGGATCGTGTGTCGATCTCAAAATAGCGTGTGTAAATTGCTCGAGGAATCAATTTGAAGGAGTAGATTGCTTCGGAAACTCTTCGAGGGTTTCGCGTAGAGGTAAAGATCCTATTTTTATCCAGTTTGTTTTTCTAACTCCGTTTGTTTCCGCATTGCTTTGAGGAATCAGTTGAGAAGATGGCTGGAGAAGGTACATCATCGGGAAAATTCATGAATCCACATCCGTTGAGGATTGATGTGGTGAAGTTCAACGGCACGAACAACTTCGATATGTGGAGATGTGAGGTGATGGATGCGCTGATGGCATCAAACCTTGAAGACACTTTACGGTTAGAGAAGAAGCGCGCATCAACAACTGAAGAAGATTGGGACAAGATGAACAGAACGGCGTGTGACTTGATCAGGTCTTGTTTGACACAAGACATCAAGTATCATGTGTTGCATGAGACATCTGCGAGGCAGTTATGAAAGATCCTGGAGAAGAAGTATCTGACGAAAAGCATAGAATCGCGGTTGCAGTTGAAGAGTAAGCTTTATAATTTTCAGATGTAAATAGGATGCTCTATCAATGAACACTTGAATCGCTACACGAAGCTTCTTACAGATCTAATTAATGTGGATGTGGAGATTGATGAAGAGGATAAGGCAGTAATCCTATTGAATTCTCTTCCTAGGAAGAGTATGAGACCTTTACTCTTATATTGATCAATGGAAGAAAATCTCTTAACTACAGTGAGGTGTCTGCTGCTCTTGTGAGTTATGAAGCAAGGAGACAGGACAGACTGTCTTTTTCGGAGAACATAACAGCAGAGGCATTGGCGGTAAGTGGCCCAATAGGAAGGAAAGAGATGATCAGGGAAGATCGAAGTCTAGATCAGGCTTTAGAGATCTGAAGAGGAATCAGTGCGCCTTGTGCAAGGAGCTAGGGCACTGGAAAGTTGATTGCCCGAAGGTCAAAGGTAAGAAGATGGAGTCAAAAACTGAGGCGAATCTCGCACAGGCGGATGGATCAGATTCAGACTCATTGGTATTTTCTCTATTTGTTACTACTCCTACTATTGATTACATAGATAATACTGAGTGGATCTTAGATACCGGAGCTACCTACCATGTGTGCCCGAACAGGGCGTGGTTTTCTAGCTTTGAAAAGCTAGATGGATGTTACACGGTCATGGGTGATGATCATCCGTGTAATATAGAAGGGATAGGTACAGTCCGTGTCAAGATGGTTGATGGGATAGTACGAGAACTGAAGGAGGTGAGGTATGTACCTCAACTCAAAAGGAATCTTATTTCTGTTGGCACTTTGGAAGCATTGGGTCTTTTGATATCTATACGAGATGGTGTTCTCAAGATGATCAAAGGCTCAATGGTGGTGATGAAGGGCGTCCGCCGGAACAATCTCTACGACTTGAAGGGTAGTACGGTTACAGGTCAGGTGGAGACTTCTAGTTCTTCAGATGATGGTTGCATAAAAGTCTGGCAGGTGAAGGTCGGACAAGTAGGTGAAAGGTCTTTGCAAGCTCCTGCAAAGAAGGAATCATTGGAATGTGCTTCTGCCTGCAACTTGGAGGGTGAACACAACGTTCTGGATAAGAAGAATGTGAAATTCAGCACCAGTACTTATCGCTTAGAAGGTCTTCTTGATTGTGTTCACGTAAGCGTTTAGGGACCTGATATGACTGCATCGCTAGGTGACATGTACTTTGTCTCTTTTATTGATAATTTATCTGCGCATTGTTGGATATATCCCATGAGATAAAGGTGTAAAGCCCTAGACATGTTGGTGAAGTGGAAAGGAAGAATGGAGAAGCAGACAGTAGGAAGATCAAGGAGCTATAGATTGGTAATGCTGAAAGATACATGAACCAATTCCTACGATTTGGCCAGAACACTGGTATTGGTACTCACTTCACAGAAGGTATACATGGGTTGGTTAAGGAAGTAAACCGTTCCTTACTGGAGAAGGTTCGGTGGTTATTATCTAATGCAAGATTAGACAAATCGTTTTAGGCTGAGACGACTGTGTATGCTAGCCATCTCATAAATGGATCGACTGCGATATGAGGTAAGACTCCATTGAAATTTTGGTCTGGAAAAGCTGCTCAAGATCATGGTTTGCTGCGAGAATTTGAAAGTCTGACTTACTTCAGTGCCAAAGATGGCATGGTGAATCCGCGAGCAAAGAAGTTTGTGTTTTTGAGTGTCAAGAGAAATATGAAAGGTTACAGGTTATGGGACCCTGAAAACAAGAAGATCGTGTTGAGTCGGCATGTCACGTTTGATGAGACTTCAGTGTTGAAGTCTACCGTCTCTCAGCAGGTGGAGAGGACGGAGACCAAGGAAGTATCGCAGCGGGTGGAGGTTGATGCTACTCCACCATCTCCAGTTGGTTCGGTATCAGTGAAGACTTCACCGGATGTGACACCGGGTGGAGATCATGTAGCCAGGATTGATACTGAATAGGTTGAAGATATTGATGAGAATGTCGAATTGTTTGCAGCTATTGAAACTAAGGTAAAACCACACACGTGGGTGAAAAAGCATGAATCTCAAGCTTGTGACCGCGACAAGCTCAAGTTGAAGGCCGTTATTCTCCATGACGGTAATGAGGAGGTTCATATGACTCAGCCAGATAGGTTCGCTGCTGAAGATTCAGGTACGTGTGCTTGAGCTTGATGGAGCTCATTTCAATGAACTACGGTTGGTTTGATCCTTTGGGTAGGTACGTAGGCAGCCGTAAAGGCGCAACCACATTTGTTATACCTGTATGAAGCTATTTGGGTTCTCGAGAAGCTGATTGGAACTTCACGAAGAGGTGGAGAGACTTCACGTAGAGGTGAAGTGTTATGGCTAATTGGACTTCACATAGAGTTGAGGTGTTGTAATCTCGATGAACAGTTGATCTTCTGGTGAGAAGATATTTGAGCTTGCATAGAAAAGGTGTGCATCCAGTTTGTTAAAGTCGATGATGGTGTTCGGTTTGCTCTACTCAGACTTGGTTGGACCGTCAGTTGAAGACATGTAGATTGGAGAGAGCCAGTCAGTTGGAGAGTCAGTGTTGACTCATAATGTGTTCTTCGTGAGGTCATGTAGTTGCTGAGTAGGAGACACGTTCAGTAATCGGCATGTATGAAAGTTCTCCTAAGGTGAAGTGTAGGGAAGGCATGTGTGGTGTATCCCAGTTGATAGCTGAGCTAAAGGTTCCAAGACGAGATCATGTATCGATTTCGTCCGAAGTGCTCAAGCCGAGATCGTGTGTCGATTTTGCTGAGATCGTGTGTCGATTTCGCCAGGTGATAGACTGGAGTTCGTTGGAGATCGGCTCAGATTTGAAAAATCTTCACCGAGGTGGAGTTTGCAGGGAGAGAGGAGATAGAAGAGATGGACGAAGGTAGCACAGAGATCAGAAGACAAAAGAGAAAGACGGCGCATTGAAGCAGGTCAGTTTAGCTCCTGGTCGACTGCACGATCGACTGGTGGATAGGGCCGGTTGACCGCCCGGTCGACCAGTATGCACGACATGCACAGGAATAGCCCGGTCACCCACCAGGTCGACCATGGCAAGGAGCGGTCAACCGACTGAAAGCAGGCTGCTCTCTGTTTGGGACTGATTGACCGCCCAGTTGACCGTGGATATGGGTCGGTCGACTGACCGGTCGACCGACAGACGCGTTTTGGCTTTCCTTTTGAAATCGGATTCCTTTTCTGTGGGGATCGAATCAAATCGGGGTTTCCTAAAACCCATGGACTCTATGACTATAAATAAAAGTTAGAGCCCTCATGTATTGCATCCCTGAAAATTTCACTGAAAATCTCCCTTGGAAATTCCTTGAAGCAAGGAATAAGTTGTAATTGATTGTTGAATCAATAAAATCTCTCTCTCCCTTGCCCCGAGGATGTAGGCACGTTGCCGAACCTCGTTAAATACCGTGTTGATTGCTTTTCTCTCTTGTTCTCTATTCTTATGCGTGTCGGGCACATCTCCGGCTGCATCAGTCTCCGCCTGATTGGTGGATTCCTCAGAGAGGTTGTTGTCCTGCGCACAACACAAATTATATAGACAGAGAAGACAGTCCTCTCTTAGGCGCAACCTTTCACCTTCTAGAGAAGGAAGTCTGAACTCTGATCTGGACATGCTATGCATAAACAAGTTCAAAATACGGCTTGTTGACAGGGGGAAAGAAAAACAGATAGAAAAACTAAGCTGTCCCCTCAAAGGAACTTCTACACAAGATTGGGATTTCATAAGAATTAAGTTAGTCAAGTCTACTATTTCATATACTGGAAAAAGCTATGATGCAGCAAATTTAGGATTATTTCTTGATAATGGATCAAATCGCACTAATACCAATATTTTTTTATTTCAAGGAAAAGATTCCATTAGTTACCCAGCTCGTACATTGTTGAATCAAAATAAGGAACGCTAATTTTTTTAACTTTGTCATCATATAGTTGTTTTCGGATTGGTCCATTCAACGGTTCAAAATATAATATGTGTTTTGGTAACACCATAATTAGCAGTTAAAAGTACATGAGAATTAAGCAGGTAATTTGCATTACTCCACCAGATAATGCAGCTATTTTCTGTTCCTTGGTAATATTATTCAACTAACTATGTGGAGAAGGTAAAAATTAGAGTTTTCAAACTCAATTGGACAGAGCAGAGACATTAGAGTTCGACGTGTACGGAGGTGCACAGTGGAAAGAAGAAATAAGGAGCAGATGCAAGCAGCTGCCCACAGTGACATGAGGGCGGTCGACAGCAGAAACAGGGAGACGCCAACAGAGAGCAGTGTTTTGTCAGTCTGTCGACAGCAAACATATAGCTGTTGACAGGCATACTAATAAAGAATTGGCCAGGCTCAATCGACAGGCCTCTTAATCTTATGGTTGTCGACGGGCACGTGTTCTGGGAGATTTTCAAGTTAGATTCTGAGTTCATTTCTGATCCAAATTCGGAGTCTTTGGTTTTTCTTTTCTTCGTGGGATCTCTGTCTATATATTTGTAATATTCCCATTTCATAATACCCAAATGGATTTTAAAATGATAAATAATGAATTAAAAAATAAATTTTATTTAAATTATTTGAATCATGGCTTGAACCCAAATTCCTCTATACCAAATCCTAATGCTCAAATCATGATTGAACATTGGCGTGATTATGAGGGTAATCCAAATTATTTGAACTAAATTTAAAGCCAATTTCAAATTTTAATTCTCAACTGAAATATCTCATAAGATCCTTGTTGATCCTCAAAACTACCCAAACTATTAGTTGTAACCTGCAACCTAAAAGAAATCAGAATTTAGAATACTAGTCTAATAAATTAAACCCTATCTCATTGTTCATCACCCCTAAAGAAAGAAAAGAAAAAAAGAATTGAACACCCAAAGCATCTTTCATATAAATCTCTCATTCCTCGCACCTTTCTCATTTCTCTTTTAAAACCTAATCTAGGCGAGGCTCAAGCTTGCTCGACGTGGAAGGAACAATTCAGACCAAAGAGAAGCGATTCTGGTGAGTGTATTTTAATTTATATGACTTTTATTTCATTGGGCATTTCACTAAATACCTTGAGCATATTGTGTTGTTTCACAAATTTCATTGTGTAATACTTCGCCTAAAAATCGAATAAAAATGCTAGAATATCCAAGATATACCTTGTAATAATATAATTTTATTTGATTTAAAATTTTTTTATCATCAACAAAAAAGAGAAAAGAAAATAAAAAAATGGTAAAATGTTACTGTAGCACAGAACTCGACACTGTAGAAACCCAAACCCGTACTGTAGCAACAGACACATTACTGTAGCAACAGATACATTAAGGATTTTAAATGATTTTTAGCCTTATTTAAATTCAAAAAAATGGAAAAAATCCAAAAAAATCTAGAAAATTTATATAAAATCAGAAACTGAATTCTTAACTCTGTAAAATTATTTTTATATCAAAATTAATTAAAATAGCCTAAATTAAAATATTATTTATAATAATCAATTTGATTTAAATTGATTTTAGATTTTCAGATAATTTGATATTTAGATCGGTGGCAAGCGCAAGTGGGCATTTTTATTTATTTAAATTAATTATGAATTACTAAAATTATTGTTTCTATACATTTGCTATTTATCCAATTAAATCGCTTGGTCGATTTTCTAACATTATGGAAATTACCAATTTCTAATATTTAACATTATGCAATTGCATCAAGTATTTTCTCTGAAATTATTCATATTGTCCCTACATGAAATCTGTAAGATATACATATTTAAATGAATAATCATTGATTTTCAGAAATTGAATTGTTTGAATAATTAACTGTTTATTTGCAAGAAGAACACTTGTAATAATCATAAATAGTAGAAATTACTGAACGGTTATATTTTAAATTATGCATATCATAGTTAGTGTTCTTTTCCTTATTCCTCCTATTTATTTAATTTTTAATAGATGGATTGCTAAATTCATGTTCTAGTGCTTAATTGTTTAACTGAGTATTCCAATTCCTAGCATGTGAACTATATTAGAGATATGCAAATAGTTATGAATTAATTCCTAGAATAATATGTCGGTCTAAGATGTTTATTTATGTCAGAATATAATCATTGTACATGTTCCAAGCAAATTAATTTAAAGCCAAAGAAATTATATTATTCTGAATATCTTGTCTTAGATTATTTTTATCGTGTCTGCATATTACTATTGGTCCTGAACATCATGATACCACTTGAAAAATTGACTGATTATACACAAGGGCAGAACCAGGAATAATTTTGGGGTGGGCTGTAATTATTTATAACATACACTTATGAATTATATGAATTTATCAAAAGAATAAAATAGTATTCTCCACTAAATCAGGAGTGAATCTAGGCATATATTTGCTAAAAGAAATCAAAATAGAAGAGGGTCTAACACAATATATGAAAAAGAACAGAAATAAAAATGGGTTTAAGCCAATATTTGAAAAAATGGGCTGGGCTGTAGCCCGGCCCAGCCCACTACTGGATCCGCCCTTGATTATAAATGATACCTACCTGATAACTATATTGTCCATGTTATCATAATTGCTGGGAAAATATTGTTACACAGTAACAATACCCTCCTATTATACTTGTTACATATCCTGTTATACTGGTATCCTAATCACATTGTTGACGTTGTTACCGTGACTATCATCGAGTTATCCCAATGACCTACATAATATGTACATTAGTCAATCTTGATAAATAAATATCATGATATTAAACAACTTACACCGGGATTAAAAAAATTGATGGATGAGATAGCGTCTGTATTTTGAGTAGACGTAGGATATAGATTGCGCAGCCGAAAGAGGGTTCCACTGCAGAGTTCTCGTGAGATAACTGACACCCCATCCTCTTCATTTTCCTGTTATTCATGTTACACATGTTACATGTCCTATCATACATGTTGCCTGACTACCTTGTGATAGGGCCTAGCTCAGCACCAGGAGTCTGGGGTATGGTCTCGAGTATGTACGAGACTCACTTAAAACACAGACAATGTCTTCTTCTATCAGTTTCAATAACATAGGACCCCGATAGACATGTGCAGTAGGCGTAGTATGGAATGCGTCTATTGCATATGAAAATTGGTGTTCGCTGACATAATTAATAATAACCGACTGACATGATAAACTGTGATTAATGTGTGCTAGCTTGTTGTATACCAATATGCCATGATTGACACCTGATATATGATATCATAAAAGATTGATCGCATTACTTTTAAAGTTAAGTATTGCATGTCATCATGATACTTTTAATATGTTGATCGATATTTATTGTACTATATTATCTTTTTATTACCGTTTTATTCATGCTATTTTCTTAACCAGTATATATTCATGGTAATATTATAGTATGCTCACATGTTGTATACACGTGCAGTTTTCTCTTATTTTACACACTCATTGGGAGTTCTGACTCCCTAAATTTGTACGTCCAGGTCTATGATTGTTACATTTTATTGATCAGGTATTTGAAGAGATCATATATATCTGAGAAGTACACAGTCTCTTTTGCTCGATCACCATATTTTTTTAGTATAGTTCATGTCTTCCATTTCATTCTGTTGACTTCCTTTGATTCTCTATTGTTTGGACTCCATATTTTTTTTTTGATTTATTCGTAAGATAATATTATCATGTGTGGGAATAATATGTATTAGTATAGTGACTTTATTGCCTTTATTATTGACTTATATAACTTATTTAGGTCACTTTAGGCTTAACGTGTATACATGGATATTTTTCTCGGGTATATACGTCGTCGACTCTCATCGTGACTCTACTTCAACATATTTTGGGAAGCGGGGCGTGACAGGTTTTTTTGGTATCAGAGCCAGATTTGAAATAAAAAGGACAGATTCTTACCAGTGACCTGAAGCATACTATAGTTACACTGTAATATACATATATTACTTACACAATGATATTGAGTCCAATTGGAAATCAAATGTCTTTTTTTGAAAATCCATTTCTTTGATCTTTTAATATTCCTGATTTCAACTTTTCTTCCGGAGCGATCTGAATTTTTTCTTGTTTATTTCCATCCTTCATGTTGATTCTATTTTCTCGATTTTGATTCTTGAGATTGATCTTTAGATGTGAATCGATGACAGAGATCAGAGTGCCCAGCGAAACGTAGTGGACCCATGATGCACATAAAAGCGGCATGGAACGAGAAAACGTCATTCGCCATCGATCATTCTTCTTTTGAGTCTCTTTCTATTGTGTCCATTCTTAATCAATGCTTATTCATTATCAAATTTGATCCCTTTTTATGATTTCCAGCCATATTGAATTTTAAGGATGAAATTTTTTGTAAGAGGGGTAGATTGTAATATTTCCATAAATAATAAATTAAAAAATATATTTTTTAAATTGTTAAAGGCATGGCTTGAACCCAAGTTCACCCATACCAAATCTTAATGCTTAAACCATAATGCCACATTGGTATGTGATTATGAGAGTGATCCATATTATTTGAAATAAACTTAACGCCAATTTCAAATTTCAAATCTCAACTGAAAGATCTTATAAGATCCTTATTGATTCTCAAAATAACCAAATCTATTAGTTGTAACTTACAAACCAAAAAAAATCAGAATTTAAAGTACTAATCTAATAAATTAAACCCTAACTCATTGTTTATCTCCCTAAAGAAAGAAAAAAAGAAAAGAAAACCCATAACTCTTTTCATATAACGGAAACAATTCTAGTGAGTGTATTTTAATTTATATGATTTTTTACTTCATTCGGATATTTCACTGAAATACCTTGAGCATATTGTATTGTTTCATAAATTTTATCACATTATACTTACCCTAAAAATTGAATAAAAATGTCTAGAATGTCCAAGATATACATTGTAATTAATATGAATTTTATTTGATTTTTAGAAATTTTTATCATCATCGAAAAAGGGAGAAAAGAAAAAAGAAGTAAAATGGTAAAATGTACTCCAGCAAGTACTATAGCACAGAACCCGACACAGTAGCAACCCAGACTCACACTGTAGCAATGATCCGTTAAGGATTTTAAATGATTTTTAGCCTTATTTAAATTCAGAAAAATTGGAAATAAATTCAAAAAAATTTCAGAAAATTTATATAAAATCAAAAACTGAATTCTTAACTCTATAAAATTATTTTTATTTCACAATGGATTAAAATAACCTAAATTAAAATATTATTTAGAATAATCTATTTGAATTAAATTGATTTTACATTTTTAGATAATTGATATTTAGATCCGTGGCAAGTGCAAGAGGGTATTTTTATTTATTTAAATAATTATGAATTATTGAAATTATTGCTGCTATCCATATGCTATTTGTCCAATTAAATCACTTGGTCAATTTTCTAGCATTACGAAAATTACCAATTTTCAATATTTAACATTATGCAATTGCACCAAGTATTTTCTCTGAAATTATTTATCTTGTCCCCGCATGAAATCTATAAGATATACATATTTTAGTGAATAATCATTGATTTTCAAAAATTGAAATATTTGAATAATTAACTATTCATTTGCAAGAAAAACACTTGTAATAATCATAAATAGTAGAAATTACTGAACGGTCATATTTTAAATTATACATATCATAGTGAGTGTTCTTTATTTATTCCTCCCATTTATTTAATTTTTTATTAGCTAGATTGATAAATTCATGTGCTGGTGTTTAATTGTTTAATTGAGTATTCCAATTCCTAGCATGTGAACTATATTAGAGATATGCAAATAGTTGTGAATTCATTCTTAGAATAATATGTTGGCCTAAAATGTTTATTTATGTTAGTATATAATCATTTTACATGTTCCAAGCAAATTAATTTAAAGCCAGAGAAATTATATTATTTTGAATATCTTGCCTTATATTATTCTGATCGTGTCTGCATATTACTATTGATCCTGAACATCATGATACCACTATGAAAACTTGACTGATTATACATGTCATCATCCTGATAACTATACTGTCCATGTTACATAGTTGCTGGGAAATATTATTACACGGTAATAATATCCTCCTATTATACTTGTTACATATCCTCCTATACTGGCATCTTGATCACACTGTTGACGTTGTTACTGTGACTATCACCGAGCTATCCAGTGACCTAGCTAATATGTACATTAGTCAATCTTGATAAACTAATAATATGATATTAATCAACTTACACCAGGGTTGAGAAAATTAATAGAGGATATTATGTCTGTATTTTGGGTGGATTTAAGATATAGATTGCGCAGCCGAAAGAGAGTTTCACCGCAGGGTTCCCATAGGGTAACTAACACCCCATTCTGTTCTTGTTCCTTTTGTACATGTTATATATCTTGTTATACATGTTACCTGACTACCTTGCAATAGGGCCTGATTCAACGCCAGGAGTCTGAGCCGTGGTCCGAGGTATATATGAGACCCACTTAAAATATAGATAATATCTCCTTCTATCAGTTTCAATAATATGGGATCACAATTGACATGTGTAGTAGACACAGTATGAGATGTTTCTATTACATGTAAAAATTGGTATTCGCTGATATAATTAATAATAACTGACTGACATGATAAACTATGATTGATGTGTGCTAACTTGTTGTATACTAGTATGCATGATTGACACCTGACATATGATATCATAACAGATTGATCTCATTATTTTTAAAGTTAGGTATTGCATGTCATCATGATACTTATAATATGTTGATTGATATTTATTGTACTATACTGTCTTCTTTTACCCTTTTATTCATGCTACTTCTTTAACCAGTATTTTTTTATGGTAGTATTATAGTATGCTCACACGTTATATGCGCGTGCACTTTTCTCTCATTTTATATACTCATTAGGAGTTCTAACTTTCTGGATTTGCACGTCCAGGTTTATGCTTGTTACATTTTATTGTTCAGGTATCTGAGGAGATCATATATTTTTGAGAAGTACAGAGTCTCTTTTGCTCAATCATCGTATTCTTTGGTACAGTTCATGTCTTCGTTTTTATTCTGTTGACTTTTTTTGATTCTCTATTGCTTGGACTCCATATTATTCTTTTTGATTTATTCGTAAGATAATATTATGATGTGTGAGAAATATATGCATTATAACAGTAACTTTATTGCCTTTATTGTTGATTTATATAACTTGTTTAGGTCACTTTAGGCTTAGCATTATATGTGAGGTATTTTTCTCCCGTATATACATCACCGACTCTCGTCGCGACTCCGCTTCAACGTATTTTCGGAAGCAAGGCGTGACAATATTGGAGGGTGTTATACCCTTATTTATATCCACAAGAGAGAGTTTATATTTGAGAGTTATAGGATTAGTTTGTTAGAGGGATTTCCACGACCGAGTGTGTAGTTACTCTTGTTGAATCTACGGATCAATTTGTATCCTTTGTAACTCAACTGTTTGAATAAGATCTTCTCCTTTCTGTCTTGAGGATGTAGACAAGTTGTCAAACCACGTTAAAACGTGTGTTCTTCTCTCTTTGGTATTTGATTCGTGCTATATTGTTCGTGATTGACTCGACTTTTGGAAATGTTGATCTTGATACGATTGGCGCGTGATTGGCTCCTCCGGGCACAACACTAACATCCAGTGCGTCATACAATGAATCTTCTTGATTTCACTGGCTTTTACAAGCATCCCACACAGAAAAGAATACTGTATGATTAAAAGAAATATGAACTTCAGCTGGATCGTTTATACCCTATCAGTCTCGATAAAACAAACCACCAAAACTGGCATCTACAACATTCATACAAAATGGGAATAGAAATGGAAATAAAAAAAAAGAACAAAGAAAAATATAGACAAACTGTTGCTTTCTGAAAAAAAAAAAATTAATCCCTTGAACCCTTTGAGAGATTGATCTCCTAGCATCATCATTTAACCAATCTAGTTCAAACCTCCTCGCAAATATAGGAGATGCTCTATAATTGAATCGAGAATCTACGGTGCCTATCTATTGTGTAGCTGTGATGCTGTCAGTGGCGGCTCAATCCTAAGGAGATCTTAGGCGAAAGTTTCAAATAAGACCCTTTTAAAATATACTTAAAAATAACTAATATTGATTAATAATTTTTAATTGATATTTTATTGTAAAATAATTCTTCTAGCTTTTTTAAATTCAAAATATTAATCAAGCTTTGGTATTCATGTTTTTCTTATATATCTTTTTTTATAGATAATATGGCTAATTCATTTAATCTTTCTTTTTACATAGTTGATCTCATATATGGTTTTATCAATTTTAATTTAAAAAACTTCTTTCTGCAAAAGCAACTTTTACAGGGATAGTTAATAATATTATATAAGCAATACATGCATTTGAAAAAGAATTCAATTTTTTATAAAGTTTAATTTTTCAATTAGAGCGTTATTTTTGTTTGTAAAACTTCTCTTATGACTTTTAATTCTAAAATCAAATCTAAACCATCAACATCAGAAACTAGATCATACTTTAGAAAACTTTCAGTGTTCGAGATCATAATATCTATCGGATTAGAATCTAATATTTTTGTCCATTGTACAGGCTCATTGTTCTTATTTTCTATTATTATTTTATTCCTTTCTAGTTCCATTGAAGAGATTAATTGTTCTATTATCAAATTTTCTGTTGTTTTTTTATCACTTATAATAAAATTTATCAAGATGTCCTTTTTTATACTGCATAAATTCTTCTACTTTCCTTTTTTTCATTTTACATACCCAGATTCGTTTTTTCTAGTAGACATGTTCAAAATTTAAATACTTATAAAATAAAACAAACACCCAATGCAATAATTCAATAAGATTATACTAAAATAACTATTACTGAAATAAGAAACAAAAAGAAGTGAAGAATAATGTCATTGGAGAAAGAGATTAGAAAGAGCCGGTCACAAAATCTGTGCTCGTTGCTCGACAAATCCTTCGAACTGCAGAGAGAGAGAAAGTTTTGAGGCCAAAAATAATGAGTTAATTCTCTAATTATAATTAGCTAGTTAGGAGAAGTGGAAGAGACTCATGTATGCTACATGCTTTCTCTCTTTGAATTAAATATGCTTTGTGTTCTTATTTTAATTAAATGACTTTTAAGACTATTATTAGGTGGGGCATTATATTTGGAGGCCCTAGGTGACCGCCTTGTTCGTCTAGGGTTGAGCCGCCCCTGAATGCTATTGAGGAGAGCTGTAGATTTGGCATCTCTGGTGTGATTGTTATCCAGAAGTGTGTGTGTGTGTGTACATACATACATACATACATACATACATACATACATATATATATATATATATATATATATATATATATATATATACACATACATATATAACATACATACATACATACATACATACATATATGGAGAGAGATAGACTTGTGTACTTCTGGAAGGATTCGAGCCCGAATCCTTCTCACTCAAATATAACCATACACGTTCTGAATACAATATTCATTTCATTGAAATTGATCTATATTATTTCAAGTATTTATAAGCCAAAATTCAAGTATTTTAAATACTTTTTGCCCATGCATCAAGTAAGAGAAAAATAAACGGCCTAAATAGCGAGTTGGTTAGTTTAACAGTGTAGAACATTTAAAACCTAACAAAAATTAGTTTGTAGGGGCCTTTAAATATTTTATCATGATCAAATGGCTGGATTAAGAATTTGTACATCTAAAGACATAGATCTAACCAACTCACTACTTTCGGCCATCCATTTTTGCACCGCTTGATGGATGAGCAAAAAATATTCCAAACATTTGATTTTTTATTTTTAGTTACTTTAAATAATATAGATCAACCTCGACGGAGTGGATCTTGTATTTGAATATCGGATGCTGGTATTAGGGGTGAGCATCGGTCGTTCAGTTCGGTTTTTCCTAATTTTTGCAAAACCGAACCGAACCGATTAGATTTAGTAACCGAACCGAACCGAACTGAATCGACTCAGTTCGGTTCGGTTTTTCGGTTTTTTCGGTTAAACCAATATATTGTCATCATTTCTTGCATTTTTTAATCACCATTATATTATCATCCTTTAATATTCTAATCTCAAATATCCATTACCAAAATTAGAAATAAGAAAAAGACCTTAACCTTAATATGAATTGAAAATTTCATATTTTAAAACTTTTACATTGTATTGAGCTCTTATAACAAATCTCATATAATTATTACTAACTTTTAATGATAAGAATGAAAAAAAGGAACTAAATTAATATAAATATTATTCTCAATTGTGATAGTATACTTAATATAGCTTTCACATATTCAACATAAAAAAGATAGTATTACTAAAAGTAATGAGATAAACTTTCGCAAGTTTTTGTTAAGAATTATATGATTCACTAAATTGAATTTGAGTAGGGTGATATATAGGGTAAGAGATTCGGTTCGGTTCGGTCGGGTTCGGGTTTGGAACACAAAACGAAACCCGACCGAATTAGAGCGATTCGGTTCGGTTCAGGTTCGGGTTTCGGTTTTTGGTCGGTTATTTCGGTTATAACCGAACTCTGCTCACCCCTACCTGGTATTTGAATGAAAAAGATTTGGATTTGAATCCTTCCGAAACTACACGAGTATGTGTGCGTGTCTGTTGATGATTCAGCTTCCGCTGCCAAAAGTGAGGCCTCCATAAGAGAGGGTCGTTAAGAAGAAGTTGAGTTGGTGGATGTATGGCCCAAATGGCTGACGGACAACATACCTAGGGACGCTCTTACTGGGATGGTTCCTCAGAGTGCTGATTCCTATGGTAAGCTTGCTAAAGTCTTTCACATTTCCCAAAACTGTGCCTTTCTATATATGTGATTGATTGTTCTTTGGTAATGATTCTTTTCGGAATATTGGATTCATGCTTACTTGTATAGTAGAATCTCTCTAAATTATATTCTTGGAACCCATTCTTAAGTATTAATCTAGAGAGGTTATTAATTTGAAGGTTTTACCTTATAAATTGTTATTTAATATTAGAAAATGCGTCTGTTTAATGTTTCATGTCCTTCGACCTCCTCTAACGACTCTATAGCATTCTTCAAAATCTCACTTTAGTTGGTAAACTCCTTAAAAATCTCCTTGCAAATATATCTTATCACAAGTAAAGTTGTTGGAATGCTAAATTCAGTTGAAACTTTTTGGCTACAATAAGAATGTGATCACAATAACTTCTTGAAGACAATTCAAAAGATAAAGGATGAGTTGAAAATATCAAACAAGGTGGCCTTGTGAAAACTAATATCTTGAAGTACTTTCTAGTTCTTAAATATTATATGTAATATATTTTGTACTTTTATAAAATTATTAATTTATGTGACAATTGGGACCAAAATTTCACTAGGTTTCAAAAGAAATTATAATTATTACGATAGAGGGGTTTATTAATTTTTTACACTGGTCCGAGTCGGGAACAAGATTTTTTATTAATTTAGAGAGATTATTAATTTAGAGGAGATTAATTTATAGGGTTCTATTGTATCAAGGTGTGCCAACTTCTTGATCTTAAATCAATTAAAATGAGACCCATTTTGGAAGATTGCTCCCTGGTTGCATGACTTGCATGATACGAATGTCAGGAATTTGGCACTAGTTTAGATTTTGGCCGAGTTTTGGCCATGAGATATATCAATTTCTGTTAAACAAAATTGATATGCTACGATACCAATTGTTACTCTCAGGATCGATGTTTGCGAAACTTAACAATATGATCAGTACTTGCAAAAGAAAATTATTGTAAAGCAAACTAGTAATATCTAGATAAAAGAGTAATAAGAAAGAACACGAGGATTTAACGTGGTTCGGCCTAAACTTGGTCTATGTCCACGGGAAGAGAATTTGAGAGAGTTATTAATAAGTTGGTCCAAAGAGATCTAACATTCCTCTTGATGCAACCTTCCTCCTTAATCTACACTTAAATTACAAGAGTATTACCTTATCTCTATGCACCTTCACCTTGCTCCTCTCTATGCTTGGTTTCTTTATGATCTTTTTGGTGTTCTTCACCTTTTTTCTCCTTGAGATTAGCTTGCTTGATGCTTATTACAATATTGGGTTACAACTTTTATTAAAAAATTTTATAATACAACTCCTATTTAGACTATGAGATGATCTTAGCCTTTGGATGGTTGAAAAATCTTGATTAATCCTATTAGGAGTTGATCTCCTTGATCTAGAAGGATTCTAAACCCTTTAATCTTTAGAAATAAACCTTCATTGAATAGAAATTTTATCCAATTCGTATCTCACTAGAATAAGAAAACCTGCACTCCAAAAGAAAACTGATTCTGCTTCAGAAACTCCGCGTATAGTCGACTAGTCCTTAAGGGTAGTCGACTAATACCTTCAATTAGTCGACTAATAGCTTTACTTAGTTGACTACTGTAAAATTGTTTTCTCTCTGTATCCTGCCTAGTCGACTATATATAGTCAACTAGTATTGTGTATTAGTCGACTAATCAACTGACTAGTCGACTAATCTACACCAAACCTGAATCTGTTTCTTTCTACTTCAAGCCATCTTCTTCTCCAACTTATTTGGATCTTCTTGAACCATCATATTCTCTTGAAAATAAGGCAAAATCATAATAATCTTAATCTTGACTTACTTTTTAAGCCTTTAGTAAAACAACTTGAGATTTCAGATTAATATCTTGATTCTTTCCTTAGTTATAACCGTGTCATGAAGCCTTTAACTCTTATCCCCTCCCCTCCGGGCCTTTGGCTGATTTACTGCCATGGCTTGGGCCATCTCGGATCTTACCTGAATGCACCCTTTCCCTTTCCCGCAACACTTTGACCCAGTTCATATCCCGTTGCAGTTTTTCTTGAAGCTCCATCTCGCGATGAACTTTCTTCTAAACTTATCCTTAAAATTTCATCTTGAACTGAGTTTTCTTTCTTCAGCTTATATAACTCTCCACACTTCTCTCCTTCCAGGATTACCCTGTCTCCTTGGCTAACTGTGAGACGCCTTGTTGTACTTGGATTCGGCATCCTTCTTCGTCGAGCGCCCTTATGGATATTAGATTTTAGTGCACCTCCAGGACATATAGGACGTGTCTCATCTCTTTCTGTAATCTTGACTGTCACAGTGCTAATGACCTCGCAAGCTGAGTCATCCACCATCTTGATGACCCCTTCCTTCTTTGCAACCAAAGAGTTGAACAGCTCTTTTTGGGAACATATATGAACTGTACTACCCGAATCAAATATCCAACGTTTACCTTGAGAAATGTTATCCTTGTATGAAGTCATTAATACTTCGGTGTCCTCTACACCGCTTAATACTATGTCTGCCTCCACAGCTTGCCCCTTCTTCTTAAACCACTCTTGCCGATGCTTGCAGTCATTCTTCCAATGACCTTTTCTGTGACAAAAGTGACACGCCTTTGACGAGCTCAGACCTTTCTTTCCTTCTCCTCTTCCCTTCCTTCATGTGACCACCAAACATGATCCTGTGTTCTCCTCTTGATTAGGCCTTTTTATAATCTCATTAGATAAAAGAGTTGACGTGACCTCCTCCAAGATGAGAGTTTCCTTACCATAGAGAATGGTGGTGACGACGTGATCATGACTCTGGAAGCGAACTGAGAAGTATCAACGCTTTGTCCTCCTCATCGATTTTAACATCAACAGCTAGAAGCTCATTGATGACCTTGTTGAAGAAGTTTAGATGCTCCAACACCGATGTCCCTTCATTCATGCGTAGCTTAGTTGTTCCTTAAGATACAGCTTATTGGAGAGGCTTTTCTTCATATAAAACATTTCTAACCTTGATCACAATTCTGTATTCATTTCTTTATTCATCACGTTGCACATTATCTCGTCTACGAGATATAGTTGGATCATGCTTGCTGGCTTTAGATCCATCTCCTCCCAATTCTCGTTTGACGTACCTGGTTTTGCTGACTTATCCTGCAAGATCTTGTGAAGACCTTGTTGTACCAGTAATGCCTTCATCCTTTTTTGCCATAAACTAAAGTTTTCTTTGCCATTGAAATTCTCGATCTTGGACTTTATCTTAGAACTTCCTATTTTTGACGTATCGCCCATCGTCAACCTTTAGCTCTGATACTAATTTGTTGAACAAAATTGATATACTCTGATATCAATTGTTACCCAGGATCAACGTTTGTGGAACTTGATAATATGATCAGTACTTGCAAAAGAAAGCTATTGTAAAGCAAATTAGCAATACCTAGACAAAAGAGTAATAAGAAAGAGCACGAGGATTTAACGTTGTTCAACCAAAACTTGGCCTACATCCACAGGGAGAGAACTTGAAAGAGCTTTATTAATAACTTGATCCAAAGATGTCTAACCTTCCTCTTTATGCAACAAGAGTACTCACCTTACTCCTTGATCTAGACTTAGATTACAAGAGTATTACCTTATCTTTATGCATCTTCACCTTGCTCCTCTCTTTACTTGGCTTCCTTCTAATCTCCTTGGTGTTCTCCCCTTTTTCTACTTGGGATCAGCTTGCTTGAGGCTCATTACAATACTGGGTTACAATCTTTATTTATAAGATTTTACAATACAACTTTTATTTGAACTATGAGATGAGTTTGGCCTTTGGATGGTTTGAAGAATCTTAATACTGCTTCAAAAGAAAAGTGATTCTGCTTCAGAAATGTCGCGTATAGTCGACTAGTTATTAAAGCTAGTGGACTAATACTTTCAATTCGTCGACTAATAGTTTTAGTTAGTCCACTACTGTAAAACTATTTCCTCTCTGTATCCTACTTAGTCAACTATATAAGCCAACTGGTATTGTGCATTAGTCGATTAATCAATTGACTAGTTGACTAATTTGCACCAAATCTGAATATATTTCTTTCTGCTTCAAGTCATCGTCTTTTCCTACTTATTTGGATTTTTCTTGGACTATCATCTTCTCTTGAAAATAGGGCAAAATCCTAACAATTTCTCCATAGCCGGGCAAATCTGCTGGGAAAAGATGATGCTTGTTATGATGATGATTATGGTGATGATGAGTTTGGGTTTAATCCATGACTATCATCATAAATCAGAATTAAATCACTTAATTTGGTCTTTTTATTGACTTATGATTCATGCTTTTTGTGTTTTGCAGTTTGGTGGTTTCATGTAAGGCAATAACTACTCCTAATTGCTCTTCCTTTATTCTTAATAAATCACAGAAGTCCTCGTAATTTGAAGTGTGATCGTAAGCCAGTCCTGCTGCTGGCTAGTCAAAGCCATGACAAAAATGATCTAAACCAAGTTTCCATTACTTTATCCTTTCAGATTCCAACTCATTTTTTCCTAAAAATTTAGTATGCACAACTCTGAATATTCCATGTTAGTCGAGGTGCTCATTTGGCACTACTTACTGTTGCAAGCGCCTTGGAACTAACCCAATTGAGGAACCCCAATCAAAAAAGCGAGAAGGCAGTCTAAATGCAGGCCAAAACAGTGGTCGGTCGACCACCAAGTCGACCGGCATGCATAATGTGCACAGAAGCAGCTCGGTCGACCGCCCGATCGACCGTAGCAAAGAGAGCAATCGACCGGAGTGGTCGACCGACTGGCACACATAGACTTTCTGTTGGCAACGGTCAACTGATCGGTCGACCGAAGGAAGAGGTCGATCAACCGGCCCAGTCGACCAACAGGCGAATATGCCTCTCCTGCTCAGATTCAGACTTTATTTCTAAAAAGGGTCGAATCCAATTGTGATTTCTTAAAACCTTGGGACTCTCTGGTTATAAATAAAGGGGTAGAGCCCTCATGAGTTGTATCCCTTTTGAAAACTTGTATTTATTGTTGAATTAATAAAATCTCTCTCCCTTGCCTCGAGAACGTAGGCAAATTGCTGAACCTCGTTAAATATTGTATTTGGCTTTCTCTCTGTTCATTATTTTTGTCTTTTGGGTACTTCTCTGTTGTACCTCTCTCTGTTGATTGGGGTTCTCAATTTGATTGTTGCCAAGACACTTGCAACAAGTGGTATCAGAGCATCCCAGGTTCGTCATGGGATCGTGTATCGATTTCAAGAGCATTGGTTGCTGTTTGGCGGAGATCGTGCGTCGATCTCGGAGCAGCATTGGGACTGTTTGTGGGATTGTGTGTCAATCTCAAAACAGCGTTTAGATTGCTCAAGTAATCAAATTTGATGGAGTAGATCATTTCGAAAACTCTCCTAGGGTTTCACTTTGAGGTAAAGATCCTACCTTTATCTAGTTTTTGATCTAACTCTGTCTGTTTTTTATATTGTTCTAAAAGAATCTATTGAGAAGATTGTTGAAGATAGTACATCTATGGTAAAAATCATGAATCCACATCCATTGAAGATTGAAGTGGTGAAAATTGACGGCAAGAACAACTTCAGGATGTAGAGATGTGAGGTGATGGATGCATTGATGGCATCAAATCTCGAAGACACTCTATGATTGGAGAAAAAGTGCGAGACTACTTTTGAAGAGGATTAGAACAAGATGAATTGAACGACATGTGATTTGATTAGGTCTTGTTTGATACAAGACATCAAGTATCATATGTTATATGAAACATCTGCAAGGCAGCTGTGAGAGATTCTGAAGAAGAAATATCTGATGAAAAGTATAGAGCCACGTTTGCAATTGAAGAGTAGGCTTTATAGCTTCAATTTGAAGAAAGAAATCTCCATTGATGAACACATGAATAAGTACACTAAGATTCTTATAGATTTAGTTAATATGGATGTGAAGATCAAAGAAGAGGATAAGACATTGAATTTACTGAACTCTCTTCCTGAAGAAGAGTATGAGACTTTCATCCTAACTTTGACTAATGGTAAAAAAATACTTAACTATAGTGATGTGTCAGCTGCTCTTATAAATTATGAAGTGAGGAGGAAGGACAAGTAGTCTTTTTCAAATGGTACATCAGCAAAGGCGTGATGGTAAGAGGCAGAGGTTCCAATAGTAAGGGCAAAGGTGAGCGTTAGAGATCGGAGTCCAGACCAAGATTCAGAGATCTGAAGAAGAACCAGTGTACCTTCTGTAAAGAGATAGGGCACTGGAAAGTTGATTTCCTAAGGATCAAGGATAAGAGTTAGACGGAGTCAAAAAACGAGGCAAATCTCCTACAGGTGGTCAGTACTCATGCCAATACTTCATAGGTAAATGGATCAGACTCAGACTCATTGGTATTCTCTTTCTCTGTTACTACTCCTACTGTTGGATACTCAAGAAACTCTGAGTGGATGTTGAATACTGGAGCTACCTATCATGTATGCCCTAACAGGGATTGGTCTTCTAGCTTTGAGAAGTTAGATGGATATTTTATTATCATGGGTGATGATCACCTATGCAACATGGAAGGAATAGGTACAATCCAGATTAAGATGTTGATGGGATGGTACAAGAACTAAAGGAAGTGAGCTATGTACCTCAAGTGAAAAAGAATCTTATCTCTATTGGAGCTTTGGAAGCATTGGGTCATGCATTATCTGTTAAAGATGGTGTCTCAAGAAACTAGAGGCTCAATGTGAAAGCACACCTAGAGAGGGGTGAATAGGTGTAAATGCTAATCTAGAAACCAAATGCTCTAAATGCGGAAGCTAATGCAAATTTTGCAACACACAAGTGTAGCCGAATTTTCCGTGAAGGGCTCTAGACTAACTCCTCTTGATTCCCCCTAGATATGGGTTGAGGTGCTATGTGAAGCTCTTGTGGTTAAGTATAAGTGAGGCACACACAAACAACCAAGCATATAATGGATATAGACAACATGAAATATGCAAGGCACAAATGCAAGCAATAAGATATGAATGAATGATGCTTTGCACAAAGTAAACAAGAGAGAGTTAGAGAAATTGGATCAAACACAAACACACGGATATGTTTCGAGGTTCGAGCATCTAGCTCTACATCCCCGCCTTCACCACCGTGAAGAATTTCCAATCCCACTATACTCCCATTGAGGGAACCTCTACCGAAGAGGATTTGTTACAACAATAGGAGTACCGAACTCCTCTCTCAAACAAACACCACCTCACACAAGAGGGGTAGGCCCGTAGCCAAACAACAACCAATCCACCTCACACTTGAGGGATACAAACCAAACTCCACTCTCACTAGAGGGAGCAAACCAACCAACTCAACCTCTACCAAAGAGGGAGCAAACCAATCAACCCAATACAACAACCTCAACCTCTACCAAAGAGGGAGCAACCAAAAAATCAGGGTTTACAACAAGTGGTATGTCTCAACCACAAACCTCTTTTCTTTTTTCACAAAACAAGATCCTAAATAGATTAGGATAGAAGATAGCTCAAGTGTGAAAAATTAGGTGTTTGGAAAACAAAAACTCAAAGAAAAATACTTGGAAAACTCTTGTAATAGATAGAAAATGAAAGCCAAGACAAATCTCCCAAAATACTCTTTCTTTGATTTTCCCAAACCCTAAAACACAAAACCAGTTGGAAGTTTAAAGCCAAAAAACACTTTTGAAAACTTCTTTTAAACTCAGGAGAAACTGGGAATAATTAGCTCAGAAAATCTTGGCCAAAAACCCAAAGGAACGGGGTTTATATAGGCCAAAAGAAAACTAGCCGTTAGGCTGATCTGGCAGCCTGACAGACTAGCGGTCGGCCGGCCCGGCCGACCGCCAACGGCCAAAAATGTGACCATTGGGGCAACTCGGTCGACCGCCCGACCGACCGCCAGAAACAGAGAGCAGAGCTCTCTGATCCGGTCGGCCGCCCGGCCGACCGTCCCTGTGTCTGCCAAACGTGCACAAGCCTGTGCACGTCGGTCGACCGCAAGGGTCGACCGGCCTTTGGTGCTGTCGACCCGTGCGGTCGGCCGACCTGGCCTGTCAGCCACTGTTCTGGGACAGAAACATATGTTTAAAACATTTTCAGAAATTCTTTTAAGTCTTGTAAAAATACATAAAAATTGCTTTAACATTTTATATTGAAACACAAACTTGTGATAAAAATTTCAAGACATATATCAACATATTCAAATCATTTTGTGTCTTGCAAATTTTATCAAAAACCAACACTTGTATTTTATCAAACTTGGATTTTTCAATACATGAATAGAGAAGTCAAAATAAGTTTGTTTAAAAGTTAAGCATGCATGTATAGAATGAAACAACTATACATATATCAATTAAACTTGTTTTGATCAACTATTCATGAAAACCAAAAACTAAACATAAACGTGTGTGTTTGTGCACTTGAGCATATCAACTATACTAAGCTTTACAAATGGATCTAAAATACACTATCTAAATTATGGATACCTATGTCTTCTTGACGATCTCCATCTTCAAGTAGAGCCGATCCAAAAAACTCCATCCATGGGCTAGGCAATGTGTGATCTTTAAGCTTGAGCCCTGGAATCACTTGTGAAGCTTCCAAACACCTCTTGTTGAAGCTATCACCAAACTAACATCTTGGTTAATAATCTGAAATTTAAACAACACAAGATTATTAGTAAACATAACTACATGAGTTAATCATCATCAAAACTAGGGTGGAAGGCGTTTGGGCCAACAATCTCCCCTTTTTGATGATGACAAAACTCATGGAGTTATATATGCATGGATTAAAGTTAAGCTTCAAAGAAGCTCCCCCTTAACTCATGCATAAAACAAATAAACATAAATATGCATGAATGACAATGCATAAACAAGATGCTCTAGATACCAAATGAAATATTCAAAACAAAGCATGCTCTAGAGATCAATTAAAATTAAACTTATATTAAACTTAAACTTAATATATGCAAAACATAAATATGCATATATAAAACAACAACTCAAAATCTTTCTCCCCCTTTTTATCAATCATCAACAAAGGGGTTAAAGCTAAATCAAAAACGAGAAATTTTTTCTTCCCTTTTTGTTCAAAACAAAAATATATCAATAAGGGGTTACAATCAATTAGATACCAAAGAATTAGATATGACAAATTAGCATCTTGATATCAATTGAAAGTAAACAAAGATCAATAAATGTTATATGCTATATACATTCATGAAGAGGAAGACGCTAAGTTAGCTTCCCTACACATATGCATTACATGAAAGAGGGATGTTAAGCCCTAATTCACATAACACACATTATGTAATGCATAAGAGGAGATGTGAAGCTCCCCCTACACACGTGTACCACATAAAGAAGAGATGTTAAGCTCCTTATTACTAGAAACACTCAACATGAATCTATATGTGGAAGAGATGTTAAGCTCTCCTTGCATATAGGCAATATAAATCAAAACTTTTAAAATTTTCTTTTAAACTAAATTTTGATTTACCAATTTAAACATTCAAACAAACATCTTGATATCAAAAAGAGAATAATTTTCTTTTTAAGCATATGATACCAATATGAAACTTATTTTCTATCATAAAGTAAGGGAGTGGGAATCAAATACCAATTGAAAGACAAAATCAATTTTCTCCCCCTTTATGAAAAACAAACTAAATACATGCATAAGCTTGTTTTAAGATACTAATTGAAAACAAATCAATCATTAGAAATTTTCAAGCTTAGCATAAACAAATATTTGTGCTCTAAGATATAGGAATATAGTAGGCACAAATAAAACATATATGTATAAAAAAAATAGATACCAATAGACATTAATACCATTGAAATGAAAGCATACATATATAAACACATATGAGTATACAAAAGAATCAAGATTGATACCAATTGAAAGAGTTCAATGATACCAATTGACATAACAATAAAAGCATGGTATAACTCATATCAAAATGAAGAATACGAACTAGTTAAAATGGAAATTTTTGTTAACTAGTACGAAATCCTTCAAGTAAGGAATAAACTAAAAATAATTTTCATAAAACACATGTAAATCACATAGCACTTAAAACACTCAATATTCAATAAAGTCCATATATGCTCATGAAAACATACACATGAGAAATATTTTAAAAAAATGTGAGTGTACAAGTAATGTGTGACATGGCATTATGAAATTTCCAATTAAGCTCAAAATTCTTTGAAACAATGAAAATCATCAAAATTATTTAATCTTCAAGGTATATGTATGTCTTATACAAACAAAGCATACATACATATCCAAAACACAACGAGTCCACAAAATATATGCATTAAGGCACGTGGCTCAAAAAGGATGTATATGTATAATAATAATTTGGATAAAATAGACATATACATGAAGTTAAACAAATAAACACGAAATCAAAAAAAAAAACTAAATTTTCACCAAAACAAATTTCATTTCAAGGTATATGTATGAATTGTCAACACAATAAGTATACATACATATCCCTAAACACAATTGAGTCCATATATATAGATTTGCATGAAAGGCAAATGACTCAAGGGGTATACATGTATATCTTAAAGTTTGGCAAAATAAGCATATACATGAAATGAAAACTCATAAAACAAATCCAAAATAGGAATACAAGTTTAAAATGCATGAATCATCAAAACTAGACTATACTAGCACATCTAATGGGTTCAAATAAGTATTCAAGCTCAAACATATATAGATTTATTTGTGGCCCACTATATGTACAAGTATACACCTAGTTTTAATGAAAACTAACATCTAAACAAGTAATCTTAACATGAAGTATCAAAACACGATAAAAATCAACATGATAAACATAAACATGATTATTATGAATATCCACATGTTATTAGATTTATGATGTACATGATAGCTAAGCTAACAAGAGAACACTAAAAATGTGATCATATAAGCATGTGTGTCTCAAATACTATACATGTATGTCAAGGATCTAATTAACATGGTATTTTCATAATGATCAATAGACATTAAAGCATGCTATAAACAATGATGAAATATAAAGCATGTAAACAATAAATAGGAGTTAGGAATCGTTACCGAAACCTAGAAGGCAACTCTCCTTGTCTCCAAAACATGGTGGTCTTCTCTACCAAACTTCCCTTGAAAGTGATGCATCCAAATGATTTCCTTTAAGCTTGGAACGCATCCACTCTAAGGTACGGCTACTCTCATGTCATGTGAGAGCCCACACCTATATCAAATAAAGGAGGGGTGGTCTTTGGTACCCATACTCTTTTGGGTCCATGAGGGTTAGTACCTTCTCTAACCCAAATAAATTTCTTTACTAAATTAGGAGTATGTAATCTATCATAGCAAAATTTAGCAAGGTGGCCCTTACGTTCACAATGTGTACAAGTGTACACATGAGCATACATGTGTTGGTGGTGTCCGTGAGGAGCATGTGTATGCCGTGGAGGGTGTGCATGCATAGATGAAACTTGTTTCTTTCGAAATAAAGTTTCCAAACGTGTATGACCCAAAACACATTGGCTCAAAGTGGAGCCCAAACAATCGACACTCTTCTTAAGTATGGATATATCATTGTTAATCAAAGAAGAAGTGTGGCATGTAATGGGTGTAGTGTGTGATACTACCCTAGCATGGCAAAACATGTGCATCAATCCTATTTTGCAAACAATCATTCTTCTTTAAACAAACATTTAAATCATTTGAAATGGAAATTATTTATTTTTCAAAGCAACATTTTCTTTTAAAACAAAATCAATTTTTGAAGATAAGTTTTCATTTTTCTTCAAAATATTTTCACAATCATTATTGTTTTTCAAAAACTCATTTTCTTTAAGTGCAAGATCAAGTTGAGATTTTAATGAATCCCTCTCATTAGCAATCTCCTCTTTCTCTTGCAAAACAACATCAAGTCTAGCAATCAAATTTTTATTTCATTGTTAAGGCCTAGACTTTTCTTTTTCAAAATCTTATATTTTTCTATTAATTTTTCACAAACAATAGATAGTTCTTCATTCAAAGTATGGGCATCAATATGATCATCACATGAAGAACTAGCACTATCATCACAATCTAAGTGGGGTTCCGAATGTACCTCAAGGGAGTCATTCCCTTGGACCATTAAGCATTGAGAATCGGATTCTCCACTAGATTCCTCCGGTTGAATTTGTATTTGAAGCTTGGAGGTGGTTGTAGTTGTCAACATGTTCCACACTGCAAATGCGGAATCAAAGTTAGAAGCAAGCATAAGATATTCTTTATTTAATGTGCTTCTAATGGCCTCAAGGGCTTGTGCATTGGCCCCTATATGAATGCGATTTTCAAGATAGCATTTCTTGGTAGCCGCAAGAAAAACATGCAATCCTAGGGTCTTAAATACATGGACATCCTATATTTCCATGTGTCAATGTTGGAGACATCGAACATGGGAGGTGAAAAGCAATCCATGGGTATAAACTATATGTGTGCAAACAAATATGCAAATGCAAACAATAGATTAGCAAGTAAATGGATCTCACTCCTAGGATGTTAAGCCTAAGTATCAGGAGCGTAGGCTCTGATACCAATTGAAAGCACACCTAGAGGGGGGTGAATAGGTGTAAATGCTAATCTAGAAACCAATGCTCTAAATGTGGAAGCTAATGCAAATTTTGCAACACACTTCATACAACACACAAGTGTAGCCGAATTCCCCGTGAAGCGCTCTAGACTAACTCCTCTTGATTCCCCTAGATATGGGTTGAGATGCTATGTGAAGCTCTTGTGGTTAAGTATAAGTGAGGCACACACAAACAACCAAGCATATAATGGATATAGACAACATGAAATATGCAAGGCACAAATGCAAGCAATAAGATATGAATGAATGATGTTTTGCACAAAGTAAACAAGAGAGAGTTAGAGAAATTGGATCAAACGCAAACACACAGATATGTTTCGAGGTTCGAGCACCTAGCTCTACATCCCCGCCTTCACCACCGTGAAGGATTTTCAATCCACTATACTCCCACCGAGGGAACCTCTACCGAAGAGGATTTGTTACAACAATAGGAGTACCAAACTCCTCTCTCAAACAAACACCACCTCACACAAGAGGGGTAGGCCCGTAGCCAAACACAACCAATGCACCTCACACTTGAGGGATACAAACCAAACTCCACCTCTCACTAGAGGGAGCAAACCAACCAACTCAACCTCTACCAAAGAGGGAGCAAACCAATCAACCCAATACAACAACCTCAACCTCTACCAAAGAGGGAGCAACCAAGAAATCAAGGGTTTACAACAAGTGGTATGTCTCAACCACAAACCTCTTTCCTTTTTCACAAAACAAGATCCTAAATAGATTAGGATAGAAGATAGCTCAAGTGTGAAAAACTAGGTGTTTAGAAAATAAAAACTCAAAGAAAAATACTTGGAAAACTCTTGTAATAAATAGAAAATGAAAGCCAAGACAAATCTCCCAAATACTCTTTTCTTTGATTTTCTCAAACCCTAAAACACAAAGCCAATTTGGAAGTTTAAAGCCCAAAAACACTTTTGAAAACTTCTTTTAAACTCAGGAGAAACTGAGAATAATTAGCTCAGAAAATCTTGGCCAAAAACCCAAAGGAATGGGGTTTATATAGGCCAAATAGAAAATTAGCCGTTAGGCTGATCTGGCAGCCTGACAGACTAGCGGTCGGCCGGCCCGGCCGACCGCCAACGGTCAGAAATGTGACCGTTGGGGCAACTCGGTCGACCGCCCGGCCGACCGCCAGAAACAGAGAGCAGAGCTCTCTGGTCTTGTCGGCCGCCCGGCCGACCGTCCCTGTGTCTGCCAAATGTACACAAGCCTGTGCACGTCGGTCGACCCCAAGGGTCGACCGGCCTTTGGTGCGGTCGACCCGTGCGGTCGGCCGACCTGGCCTGTCAGCCACTATTCTGGGACAGAAACATATGTTAAAAACATTTTCAGAAATTCTTTTAAGTCTTGTAAAAATACATAAAAATTGTTTTAACATTTTATATTGAAACACAAACTTGTGATAAAAATTTCAAGACATATATCAACATATTCAAATCATTTTTGTGTCTTGCAAATTTTATCAAAACCAACACTTGTATTTTATCAAACTTGGATTTTTCAATACATGAATAGGGAAGTTAAAATAAGTTTGTTTAAAAGTTAAGCATGCATGTATAGAATGAAACAACTATACATATATCAATTAAACTTGTTTTGATCAACTATTCATGAAAACCAAAACCAAACATAAAACGTGTGTGTTTGTACACTTGAGCATATCAACTATACTAAGCTTTACAAATGGATCTAAAACACACTATCTAAACTATGGATACCTAAGTCTTCTTGACGATCTCCATCTTCAAGTAGACCCGATCCAAAAAATCCATCCATGGGGCTAGGCAATGTGTGATCTTGAAGCTTGAGCCCTGAAATCACTTGTGAAGCTTCCAAACACCTCTTGTTGAAGCTATCACCAAACTAACATCTTGGTTAATAATCTGAAACTTAAACAACACAAGATTATTAGTAAACATAACTACATGAGTTAATCATCATCAAAACTAGGGTGGAAGGCCTTTGGGCCAACACAATGGTGGTGATGAAGGGCGTCCGACACAATAACCTATACTACTTGGTGGGTAGTACGGTTACAGGGCGAGTGGCGACTTCTATTTCTTCAGATGGTGATTGCACACAGGTCTGACATATGAGGCCCGGACATACAAGTAAAAAGTCTTTGTAAGCTCTAGTAAAGAAGGGATCATTGGAAGGTGAATTTACCTGCAATATGAAATTGGGTGGACACGACGTTCTGGACAAGAAGACAATGGTGAAATTCGACACCACTACTCACCGCTCAAAAGATTTTCTTGATTATATTCATGTAAGTGTTTGGGGACCTGCCAAGACTGCATCGCTTGGAGGTCGTCGATACTATGTCTCTTTTATTGATAATTTATTTAGGCATTATTGGATATATCCCATGAGATAAAGATTTGAATCCCTAGGTATGTTGGTGAAGTGGAAGGATATGATGGAACAGACTGGTAGAAAGATTAAAGAGCTCCAAATTGATAATGTTGAAAGATACAAGAACTAATTTCTACAATTTGGCCAGAACACTGGTATTAGTACTCACTTCACAGATGAAATACACGGGTTGGCTAAGAAAATCAACTGGTCCCTGCTGGAGAAGGCTCAGTATTTGTTATCTAATGCACGATTAGACAAATCATTTTGGGCTGAGGCGATTGTATATGCTAACCATCTCATAAATAGATTATCATCGATTGCGATAATAGACAAAACTCCATTGGATATTTGGTAAGGTGGAGCTGCTCAGGATTATGATTTGCTCCGGATATTTGAAAGTCTTTCCTACTTTAATGTCAAAGATGGTAAGGTAAATCCGCGAGCAAAGAAATTTGTGTTTTTGGGCGTCAAAAGGAATTTGAAAGGCTACAAGTTACGGGACCCCGAAAATAAAAAGATTGTGCTGAGTAAGCATATCACATTTGATGAGACTTTATTGTTGAAGTCTATCATCTCTCAGCAGGTGGAGAGATTGAAGACCAAGGATGTATCGCGGCGGGTAGAGGTTGATGTTACTCTACCATCTTCAGTTTGTTCGATATCAGCAAGTATTCACCAGATGTGATACCGGTTGGAGATCATGTAGCCAGCTTTGATGCTGAACAGGTTGAAGACATTGATGAGAATGCCAATTATTTGCAGCTATTGGAACCAAAATAAAACTACAAAAGTGGGGTGAAGAAGTATGAAACTCAAGTTGATGAGGGTGACAAGCTCAAATTGAAGGTCGTTGTTCTTCATGACGGTATTGGTAAGGAGGTTCATATGACTCAGCCAGTTCGGTTCGCTGCTGAAGATTTAGTCACAGTTGCTTAAGCTCGGTGAAGCTCATTTAATGAACTACAGATGGCTTGATTCCTTGGGCAAGGTACGTAGGTAGCTACATATGCACAGCCATTTGGTGATGCAGCCCATATGAAGCTATTTGGTGTATTTAGGTTTTCAAGAATTGATAGAGGAAGCTGATTTGGAATTCACGCAGAGGTGAAGAGTTGGACTTCACGCAGTATTGTGATCTCAATGAATATTTGATCTTCCAGTGAGAAGAAAGTTGAGCTTGCATAAAGGAGTGTGTATCCAGTTTGTTGCGCCGATATTGATATTTGATGTGCTCTACTCAGATTTGGTTGGATTGTCTTGAAGACATTTGGACTAGAGTGTCAGTCAGTTGGAGTCAGTGTTGGTTCATATTGGATTCTTCTTGAGGTCATTTGGAATAGTGTTTCATTCAGTTGCTGAGTTGTAGACACGTTCGTTGGTTGGCTCATATGGTGTTCCTCTTCGGTGAAGTGTTGGGAAGGCATGTATAGTGCTTTCTGTTTGGATAGCTGAGCTGAAATTTGGAATCTCTACAATTGATATTGGAGTTTAGAGAGAGTTGCTTGAGGGGACAAACTCAATTTGAATCTGGTATGATCATTTAAAATCAATTGTAAGTGTGTTGGTGATTCATTTGGAACCGGTTTTGTCCATTTGGTCAAGCTGAGATCGTGTGTCGATTTCGCTGAGATTGTGTGTCGATTTCATTCAAAACGCTCAAGTTGAGATCGTATGTCGATTTCGCTGAGATTGTGTGTCTATTTTACCGAGTGTTCATTGGAGTTCGGCTCAGATTTGAGAAATCTTCACCGAGGTAGAGAATTGGTCGGCCGGCCACTGTTCTGGCCTGTATTTGGATCGCCTTCTCGCTCTTTTGAACTCTGATCTTTGCGTAACTCTTCCAATGAGTTAAAAAAAACTCTTCCATTAAGCTTTTATCTCTTCTCTCCCTACACTTATTTCTCAAAGCAATTAAACAGGATTCTTAATATTCGATTGATACACTAGTTTACCACCGATCAGTTCAGGGGGCAAAAATCCTAAGGCCCTTTGATCAGATAAAATGATTTCCTAGATGTAATTATCTCCATATCTTGAGGACTTTTCAGACATTAATTAAGTTGGGTTCGATTGGCTCCTCTGCGCGAAGGAACAAGTTGGTCCTTCACGCTGTGGGGCGTCCATCACAGCTGATGGACGGCTCAGAATGAGGGAGAGAAAAGAAAACGTGTTTTGTGGCGAGGTCCACAAAATGTGTTTTTATGTTTTTTCTCTCCCACTCCGGACTGCCCATCAACTGTGATGGATAGCCCACAACGTGAAGGACCATCACTGGGTCCTTCGCACGAAGGAACCAACAAGTTTGAAACACATACATTCTGGTGCAGGTAGATCAGGGAACTTGCAGCAATGTAGCAATGTGTACAAAGCCCCGGGATCGCGATTGCCTCTCGTATGAGTTTGACTTTTTTTTTGAGAAAAGTCTTGACTTGGACCAAATGCCACAAGATGTGCTTGTTAAAAATCAGAGAATGTAATTATTCGCATTTGATTTCTCTAGGTAAAAGATATATGTTTGGAAAAGTCAAGATTGTCCATATACCAACAAGTCCTTCTAATTGTTTACCAAATTATGGAAAGTTTAAGAAATTATTAGATCTTTATTAATTAATATGGTAATGTGAATGTACTTATCCATCTTAAAACAGTAGTGTCCAAAATGTTTCTTATCAAATTGAGATAATTTTGAGCAGTTACCCACTAGATACTTGATAAAATTGTATAGCTGATCATTAACTTGATGTTAATTCTCTTCTTAATTAATATTAGATTTGTGACCAAAGAAGTTCTAATGTCAGATTTGTGACCAAAGAAGTTCTAAATAACAGGAGGCTTGCCATAATGTTAAACGATGTTTGATCTTCTAAAATTTTCTAAAATGTTAATAAAGCTCAAACATTAACAAAGTAGATTGAACTCTAAGAGGTCTTGTATTCAAACTTTAGCTACAACTTTTATACTGATGGATAAATAGCACATATTCTTAATTATCAATCTGTATAACAAGTTATTTAGGATGAATAGCCCTATATCAAATTACTATAACAATATTCTTTTCTTTAAAAGGCCTAGCATGTTCTCCTCTCTCACGGAGGGATGAGGCTCTGTTCTCGCCATAAGTGAGATTCCATCACTGGTCTTGATCTTCTGCCATAGCCGAACCTCCCCCGACTTCTTCACCTTCTTCCCCCGTAGATCTATCAACGTCCATTACCGATCTCACCAACAAACTCGATATCATTCTCATATCAACCTCACTAACACAACTCCTATCCTTCCTGATCAAAACACCATCAACTCCGAAATCCATCAAACAGTGGCGTACGCAGCATTTTCACTCAGTGGGGGCAAAACATTATGACCTAAAATTGAAATAATATAAACTGAATAATATATCTCAAGTTTCAGTATTACAAAAAGGATAGAGAGTAACCACTCAAAATTACTTTACTCTCCCTCGAGCGGCCATATTAATTCATTGTCAATGCTGTCAAATATGTCTTTTCAATATATGTCACCAAGCAATTGTTCATTAACTCATCACCTATTCTATTACGTAATGAATTCTTGATAAGCTTCATTGCAGAGAACGCTCGTTCGACGATTGCAACTGCAACGGGTAAAAGTAATGCCTGCTAGTTTCATGAGCAAATATACCAAATGATAGGTTTTATCTTTCTTCAAATGAACTATTTTTTTAGCAAGCTCACCAATTCCTTTAATTTCAGAAACTGCTTGCTGAAGCGAACATTTAGAATATAATTATCAAGTTGAAAATCAAGTGCAGCTAGCTCGGTTGAAGAAAAGTCTATTTATAAAACTCTGCAAATCGAATCAACTTTCTCTTATCAAAGGCGGAGAATGAATCAGTTGGACTCATCTTAATTAAATTCGTGATTCAAAAATAACTTCTTTCAATACAATAGACAATATGCATAAATAACAAATTATCAGAACAATATAGTATATTTCAATATTAAGTCTACAGAAACATTAAGTAATGGAGAACTGAAACACAATTCTTATTTGATCCAGTTCCATGCAGATAAACGTGAGTATTAGAAAAAGATATTTTAAACTAATAATAATCATTGGCGATAATGCTAAATTTTCAAAATGTTTAGTGAAATAGGAGTCTACACACCTGTTGCGATCCAAAATCCTTACAACACTCTAAAGATCAGATCAAATCTTGAAAAGTTCCTATAATATTGATAGATTTCAAACAATAATAACCCAAATTTAGATCATATCCATAATACCTATGGTCCAAATGGAGACCATAACCCTAAGTTAACCCCTGACATTTAACAGATTTTAGGGATTTTTCAAAAATAATTATTACTCTTTAAGTCAAATTGGGTCTCTTTGCTTTACAAAATGCATGGGGTTTTTTGCAAAAAAATGGTTTTTAATAAACTAGCCATTAAATTTTTAGAGTAGTTCTGCAATTACAAAAAGTTTGATGCCTTTGTTACAAATTCATTCTACTCTTTTTGGAGTAAAAGGATAAATTCAGAATTTATGTACTGAAGTTTTCGCAAATCAGTAAAAGAAAAGGGTGTTTCGTTAGTTTGTTCTTGCCTTATAGGCTGTTGTACGTATAGCATTTCTATGCGTACTCATGGACTTAAATTCTCCTGTTTGGGTTCATTATCGCATAGAACTTCTAGGCGGTCATCACCCCAAAAATGAACACCAGCAACAGCACACTCTGAACCCATTCCGGGTCGAAGGCTGCTGCTGTGGTTTAGGGCTCCGTACTTCCCTTGCCTTCCACTCCTTACTCCGGTGACCTTCGAGAAACTCCGGCATCATTTAGTGAGCTCCGACCTATCGCCCGCTTGTTACAACCTGACCTGTCACCAAAATTTCAGTGGGGGCGACAGCCCCCACTCGCCCCACTGTAGGTCCGCCACTGCCATCAAATAATCATTTTCAAAATCATATCTAACAAATCCTTTCAAAAATCACAAATCAAGGACAATCTTGCCGCAGTTTGGAAAATCAAAGGAGACAACAAAAACATCAGTCCACGAAGATAAAATCTTCAGAGCTACCTTCCATCGATAGTTGATGCTGAGAGAATCTTGAAGACAGTCCCTGATTGTTTGAAAAGAATTGATCGCAATGGAGAAGTGTCAACCTCGCACTCTCCCAGATAGTTACAAATCAGATTTTCTGGGTGAAATTCCATAATATCCCATGGGATACGCTAAAAGAAGATGTTGTCGTCTGCATTGCGAAGGATCTCAGAACAATTGCCCGATCAATCATTGAGATGTGAAAAAATGCATGGATTAAAGTCAATATTAATATCAAAAACCCCATAAGACTTAGGACGGGAATACTTCTGAAAGGCAAAGACCTTTGAGTGGTGGAGTTAGACTTTGGATTGAGGATGCCTTCAGGGCGGAGGATGACTTCAGGAAGGTTGGATGTGATGGAGGCTGGATGTGTGGAGGCTGGTTGTGACGGAGACTCCTAAATAAACTCTGAGAGTTGTGGATTTCTTGGTGGAAGCTCTTGGTAACTCGAACACGTGTCATCATTTTGACGAGGGTCAAATTTTGGCCACTACAGAATTTCTATCGTGAAAAAAAAACAGACATTCTCTTTGTAACACCCCGTTCCTGGAATACATACTTTTATACATATTCTGATTTTTATATCATATTTCTTTGATTTAGTTTTGTAATAGTTTTTGTTTTGTGATTATTTGTGTGATTGTTTTGTATTGGATTTAGATTCGTGAACTCGAAGTCAGCCCTAGTCTGAACCAAGGATCCGAGCCTAGTGTATTTCTCAATTTGGCCTTTCTGATAGTCCGATTTGATCGATTTTAGTTTTAAACATTGTTTTCCAATATTTTAAATTTTTCATGATTTTTTGAAATTTTTCAGAATTATTCTGCAAAATCTTCAAAACCGGTGTCGATCGGCATCGCTGACCGACCCCCCGGATTTTTAGTTGTCAAATAGAATTAAATTTTTAGAAATTACTTTCACATTACTTCTTAGAATCTCATTTTCTATTTATAAATATTTTTTAGAATTTTTCTGAATTTATCAAATTTGACCGATTTTGATATCGACCGGTATCGCCAGAAGATTTCAGAATTTTTAATTTGAAAATCAGATTGAATTTCTCAGATCCTATTTCATCGGGCATCTTGAAATAATATTTTCTATTTTTAAAATTTTTCGGAGCGTTCCTGAAACAGTCAAATTTTTACCCTATTTAAATAATATTATTTTCTCTTCCTTTTTCTTTTTCTTTCTTTCTTTCTTTTCTTTTCCTCTCCCATGTTCTGCCGACCTACAGCCCCCATACCCATCATTATCACCTGCCAACTCCCATCCAATCACTTCCCTTTTTTTTTCTTAAACAAATCATCACTCTCTCTTCTCTCTTTTCTTTCTCTTATTTCTCTCCTTCTCTCCCATTTTTCAACCTCTCCCCTCCTCCTCCTTAGCTGGCCACCACCAGCACCTCCCCCCCCCCCGTGCGACTGCCGGTCATCCTCCGGTCACCACCAAGCCACCCCACTTCATCACTCTTTCCAACTCCCTCTCCTACTCATTTTCAACAACAATAACAAACTACTCAACTCCACCTCCTTCTTCCTCCAAACCCATCACCATCTCCACCACCATCACCACCCACAAACCCGCCACCACCTCCTCCCCTTCCAACCCAACCACCATCTCCACTCCTCCTCCTACAACCATCATCACCACCACAACTTCAACCACCAACAACCACAACAACAACATCACAACAACTTCATTAACAAACCCAACCCAAACCCCATCTCCCCTCCTCCCCCGGGCCCCAGGCCGCGCCGCCCCCCTCTCTGGCAGCGGCGCCGGCGACCACATGGCCAGCGGCGGCGGCCAGAGTCGCCGGCCCCCAACACCCCCCTTCGCTCTTCTTTCTTTCTTTCTTTCTTCTTTCTTCCTTCCTTCTTTCCTTTCTTCTTTCTTTCTTTTTCCTACTTTCCCTTTTACCCCTTCTTTTTCATCAAATTCTCTCCCTCACCCCCTCTTTCATTTCCAGCAAACTCTCTCTCTCTCTCTCTCTCTCACTTTCCTACAAGTCTCTCTTTTTCCAACATCTCTCTCTTTTATTCTTTTCTCTCTCCTCTCTCTCTCCTCTCTCTTCTCTCTCCCAATAAATTAATATTAATTAATATTAATATATATTTTTTAATATATGGATTAGTGGCATGTACATGTTTATGGTGTTCCGGGATTTTTCGTGATTTCAGGCGAGTACATTTTCTGTATTGCTTCATACTTTGCTATCATCGTTTCATACCTAGTGATTGCTATTTTAACGTCTATTGTATGATATATTGATGTCTTGTTACTACCGTTATATGCCTAATAATTGCTACTATTGCTTTTAGTACATGATACATCGCTATATGATTTAATATATAATACTTGACACTTGATATCCAACACCGGCACTTGACATGTTATACCTGACACCTGATACTTGATACTTGATATCTGACACCGGCACTTGATATGTTATACTTGACACCTGATACTTGACACTTGATATCTGGCACCGGCACTTGACATGTTATACTTGACACCAGATACTTGACACTTGATATCCGACACTGGTACTTGACATGTTATACTTGACACCTGATACTTGACACTTGATATCTGACACTGGTACTTGACATGTTATTACTTGATACCTGATACCTGGCACTTGATATCTGACACCGGTACTTGACATGTTAGCACTTGATACCTGATACCTGACACCTAATATATGACACTTGACAATTGATATGCTATCACTTACTTGACATGCTATCACCTGGTACTAGTACATTTGACCTGATATTGTGACAACTGACTGGATAATATTGCACCTGACACCTGTGTTACCTTGCATATTCATGATTATCACTTTACGGGGACTTGGCATGATTATTATACTGTTACCAGGCCTTTGGTACTCCTGTACTCCTGAACTCCTATACTTCTGAACTCATGTATCCCTTGTACTCATGTCCCCTACATCGTTACTCATGTTAATAGCACATCATACCGGCGTCCGACAGAGCATGCCTGGTGTCAGAATGACGAGAATATATCCCACGATCTTGCTAGCGTCCGGCAGATCCTAAATGGAACTAAGTGCCACACGGAGCAAAGTGCCACACCACACACATGGTGGGGGCCACCTCTTGAATCTGTTGGGCTACTTCTAGAATCCATTACCCACACAGAGTAAAGTGCCACACACACACTGGTGGAGGCCACCTCTTGAATCTGTGAGGGGGCACCTCTTAAATATGCGGGGCTATGTCCTGAATTACCCTCAGAGCAAAGTGCCACATGAGCAAAGTGTCACACCACACACGTGGTGGGGCCACCACTTAAATCGCGGGGGCCACCTCTTGAATCTGTGGGGCTACTTCCTCCCTTCTGCCTGCCTGTGCCGCCTGGTGTTAGCGTGATAAGCATTCTCAGTTCATATTAACACACACATACCTGTATAATAATAACGCCTGGAGCATATGTTATTTGGTCTCTCCCCTATTCGAATAATGGTACCGCGTATCGGAGTTCGAATGAGTTCTACTAGAAGTGCGGGCTCCAGCGTGAACTGTCAGTATTGTGGGACGCCGGTGGGAAAGGACAAGAATAACATAAGAATGTAACAACCAGACAGTTATAATATTCGGAACGTGTGATATTTGGTCTCTCCTTTGTTCGGCTCCTGGTACTCACATATCAAACCCGACTCTAGTATGGACTATCAGTGATGTGAGGCGCTGGTAGGGAGGCGATTGAAATATCAAACGGTACTGATTATATTATTGCATAACTTAAATGCACACCTTTATATTCTCCAGTTATAGTGTTATGCCCTGAGTTGACACCTTGATTTATGACATATGATTTATGCAGCTCAATGATTACTCCAGACGCACTCTAGTTCTATTACTCTGAGAGCAACTCAAGTTGTATGAATTTAGGTGATGACGACATGGGATATGTGGTATATAGATGAGGGTTTCCTTATTTGATTATCCCCTCGACGTAACTATTCCGTGAATTCATAATCTGAGCTTGTACAACTAGTTTTGTCCATACTTGTATTTATCGCATATTTAGTGTATCTATCACATGTTTAATATATTTATCACATATTTATGGTATCTATGCTCTCGATACCATTTTCTATGCATGCTTTCCGATTCAACTTATCGATATACATGTATTTACTTGATTTCGGATTTACTATTGTTCCTTTAATTTCTTTATGTTACTTGTCATTGCTTGAACCTGTATGCCTGAGCCACATCACTTGATCATGTGCATGTGTGATTGCTTGAGCACGCCAACTGGCTTTATTATATGTACTCGCGAGGTTACCTTCTGACAACCCTAGATCCTCATGTCCAGATCCTGGAGTCTGGACCGTGGCAGCCATACTGTACTTGATCAGAGTGCGCAGTGGAAGCGTGGATTAATAGTTACCTGTCCGGACCCTCTTCCTAATAGTCTCCCCTTGATCGGCTCGCGAGATCATCATCTTGTTACTCGTGAGTACTTTCCTTTATTTCATATTGTACATCCTGCTTTTGTGCTTCTTAGTGATCTTATATTCTTGAGATATTGTATCATGCTCTATGATAACTGTGTAGTTGTGTTATTATTGCTGGAATGTATATTATCACTGTGCTTCCTACTCTGATTCTTGCCTGTACTGATGCTTACGTATATACGTGAGGGTATTTTCGACCTGCGTATATACGTCACAGTAACGTCTCCGTACCCGCGGGATCGGGGCGTTACAGGGTGGTATTAGAGCCTAGGCTCTCACATCTTCTGTACAACCAGTCAGCAAATCAATGGTAAAGAAATTTGCAACTAGAATGCATGAGTCATGGTTATACAATCCAACTACAAGTACAAAGTTATTTATTCCCTCTTAATCGTCCTTCCCTTGATTCTCGAATCTCTTCCATCCTTTTTTCATTTCCAGTTCCTGTCATCCTTATACTAACTGAAGGTATGGATAGACTGGTAGGGTAGCGGTAAGGCAGATGTGGTTCGCTCTCATTATGTTCTGGTATTCTCTGACTCTGGTACATCGCCTTGTCCTATATTGGATAGTTTTCAGCCTCGCATTCTATTCTTGTATTTATGGATACATCACGGGGAACCAGTACAGCAAGTGTAGTAGTCATCACTTATATAATCAGATAGACTGTATCATTACATGAGGAACGTTGGTATGAAACATGTAACGGTCCTAGTCTTAAAAATTTTCAGTTAATACAATCATCACAGATTATCCTTATCCAAGCTTGGGACCCATCAAGATACAACACTTTAATTCCGGCTAACACCAGCCTACTTAATACTTTACAACATTTTTCACTTTATATGCATATATGATCTCAGCATGATTTATCATATTTTCAAAACATTGATCTGACAACCCATTTGAAAACATAGCCTACACATTATCTATTCCATAAACTCCACAATATTACACAGTATCTGAGTCAAGCACCTTAATAAGACAAGCATTTCAATATTTTACAAAGTTCATGGCAAGCATCAACATAGAAGTTTTACATAGTTTTTCATAAACAATATATACATATCAAAATAACATGCCAAAAAGGGTAAAAGTATCTCCCGCTGCCACCTAGCCTGTTTTGTCATTAAGCGGGTCTCTTACCTTTACCCAAACCTGAAGGTGATTAATATAACAGAATGAGCTCGATAGCTCAGTGAGTAAAACAATAACATATGTATGACCATTATGTGTGTCTATTTGAGATTTATTATAAAGTTAACAATTGTATTTTATACCATTTTTGTATATTTTTAGGTATTTGCTGAAGTCTTGACCAAAACACAAAAATGGGTCTTATTAGTCGACTTGCCTGATCATATAGTCGACTAATACTTACTATTAGTCGACTTATAATGAAACTATAGTCGACCGGGCTCTGTCCCAAAAAGTTATTCACTCTCTGTTGGTTGCCTGTGACTTACCTAGTCGACTACCCTAACTTGTATAGTCGACTACACTTGGTACTAGTCGACTTATAAACCATCTACAGTCGACTACGTCTATCTCAAAAAGATGTGTACTCTCTGTTGTCTGTTTGTAATTAAAGATAGTCGACTATCTTGTCTTAGGTAGTCGACTAACCATTGTACTAGTCGACTGTCTACCAACTATAGTCGACTAATCTAGACCCAAAGATGATATCCACTCTCTGTTTATTTCCTGTAACTGAGGTTAGTCGACTAACCTATCATATATGGTCGACTAAGGGTGGTTTTCAGGGACTTGTCTACCCATTATTCTCATCTATAGTCGACTTAGCCCAATGGCTAGTCGACTAATACTGTTGAAATTGCCTAGGTAAGTCGACTATCACAGAGTCTGAAATATCAATTCCTTATAGTTTTAACATACGTTTTCCATCTTAACCATAATAACACACTTGTTAAACATAAAGTTGGACTCCCCTTTCGGTCTCCTCCGGTTAAACCCGGTCCCTTCCTCCTATACGTTATTTAACGCAATATTCTCCCCTTCGATCACCTTCAGTTCAACCTGGTCCCTTCCTCCTTACATTATCGTATATTCTCCCTTCAGTCACCTCTGATTCAACCCGGTCCCTTCCTCCAAATATGTAACAATTATATCCTTCATGTAATAACAACATGTGAGGATTCATAAAACAATGCCAACATAAATGATTCTCATGATTTCTACTCTACATGATGCCAACATTATGGAAATCATTAACATGTATAAGTAACAACTTGCTAAATTAACAACATGCAAGATTTTTCAAGATAACTAACGTATCATGTCATCTTAATATATGTGTAGCCATAATTATATGTATAGCATCAAGTATCATATTTATTCATAGAACTATTTCTCTAAAAAGGCATGTGGTTGACTACCATGTATACACACAATCATACACAATGTTAAACATACATGAAAATAACTACAACATGATTACCATAAGATTATGTACACATAAAATCTATAAATCATACACATGCATTATCATAATATTTCACATTCACTTATAACTTAAAAATTTTCACTTTATTTCAAGTTTTACACTACCTACTATTATACTAGGGTCCGGATGTTCTACTCACCCTTGTAGAGAATATCCCTTTATCACGCTTGTGTTTTCCATTAATTTGCAAAAGGGGAAAACTTACAAATAAAAGTTTGAGGAGCTAAATTACAAGTATTCTCAAAAGATTACAAGTAGATCTCCTCAGAGATTCTGGAGAAGTGTGCCGATAGGAGTCTGGTCAGCGCGCGACCACTTTGTCCCTTTGACGATGCGAGCGATGAGATTCCCTTCTCGCCTGGTTCCGGAATCAGAGAATAGAGGGTTGGTAGAACCCTCTTGCTGCTTCTCAAAATCGCCTTCAATAAGGAATTCCTTCTCGCCTGGTTCCGGAGATTCCTTGAGAAGAAGAACGATGATAGGGCATCAACACCCTAGATAGAGAAAGCAATTCTCTAAAAGGTCTCTGAATTCGAGAACGCACGGTGCGTTATGAAGAAGCCTCGGTTGAAGAAGTTGATTGATCGATTCTCGTGATCAGAAGGCGATTGATGGCTCCTTCCTCTGCGATCCCCTCTCCCCTCCTTGTACCCATGGCGGGTTATTTATAGGGAGAGCAAGGGTATAATCGTCCCCTTGAAGATATGGAAACAGATTGAACCGAATCTGTTTGAATCTGGAAAGTAGCCTTGCTGCGAGGCTAGGATAGCTTCCGCGGAGCTAGAAAATGGCAAGTCAGTTGATCTTTCCGATTTGTTATGATCCTTTCCATATCGTTGAAGGATTTTCCTTGATCCTCTTACTCGTTTCAAGAGAGTCAAGAGATTGCGGCAATCACCTGCCATATTTGAATCCCAATTGGATTTGATTAGCTTAGATCTGATCTCATCAGGAGATTTGATTGGTCAAAGGCTGACCATAGCAGGCTGATGGCGGAGTTGCCCGCTTTGAAGCTCATAGCGGAGCTAGAGGCAATTCCTGGCGAAGTTCGAAAAGAGGCTTTTCGGCGAAGCTGTCAGTTAGCTTCCTGGCGATGCTCTGGATGATGTTAGCCTCTCACACGAGGCTATCTCCTTGGGCTAATGTAATGCTAAATGCTAGCATTTTAGACCTGCTGAGGTCTGTTTAGAAACAATCCGGGTTCACTGTTCTGCTTGCTGGATCAGTGGAGTCCAAACTGCTTCCTTGTCCCTTGGAGGTGGGTGAAAACTGGTCTTCAGCTTGTCTGTCCCTTGTCTTTTGTAAATGTCAACAAGTTTAGACATCGTTCGGACCAATGAGAATCTTGTCTTTTTTAAGTGTCAACAAGACCCCCTTCAAAGTTTTCGAGAGTCTGCAATAGCTCAGACTCCGAAACACTTTGAACTGCTGTGATGGTATGTGGAGTATGAACGTCGCCATGATGGTTGAGTTCAGCTTCGCTTTCAATCCTGCTTTGGGATGAATTCGCCGAAGAATTGCACTGGTTCGCGAGTAGCTTCGCGTCGGGGTAGTTTCGCATCTGGGCTTTCAAGAAATAAGTTCGCTTTGGAACTCCTGTTGCCTTTTCAAGGCCAACTGCCATGGGGCGGTTACGAGGAGGATCATTCCTTCTTTTGCGCCAATCGAGAGAGATGTTCTCCGATTCGCCCGTTTCCAAGGGAGGATACTCCCTTTCTTCAAGGCGCCATAAATGCCTTTTTATGAGGGAGACGTTTTCTTCCCTTGTACGGTTCCAATGGGAACCGTCCCTGTTATCAAGGCGCAATCAATGCCTTAAGTGCGCTTGTGCTTCCATGCTTGAGGTGGTTGCGCTCAGGCCATGGGGCCTATAAATAGGACACTTGAGGTCCTCTGAAGAGAAGTGCCTTGCCTTTCTTCTTCCCTTCTCTTGGTTGAAAGAGATACTCAGATCTCTGAATTAGTGGGAAAACCCACTCTGGTTGTCAAACCGGCCAAGGACCAGTAAGTCTTGATCATTTAAAGACTTCACCGCTTTTAGGGAACTCTTCTCCCTTGATTAAGCTTTGACAGCTCGCTTCAGGGATTAGCTTCCCTTGATTCTCATCTTGCACTTGGCTGCTGCAGAGAAAGATCTCATCATAGCTTTCTATGAAGCTATCATTTTGGCTCGATCGGTGAAAGATTGTTGCTTGTTAAGTCCGCTGCGCAGGCAGGACTTGGGACCTGGCTTCTTCAATAGTTGAGCCAGTCTTGCCATATAGGCGAATGTTGAGACTGTTTCTCACAAGATCAGTCTGACTTTGCCTTATAGGTGAGGCTAGGACTTGGTGTTTGCTGAGCCAGCCCATGGTTGCTGTGCAGGCGGAGCTTGTCCTCTGCTGAAGTCGGATTGCTTTAGCCGCAATCTGGTAACTTGATGGAAGAAACCATGAAATTGCCTTATGCTTCCCCGGTTGAAGCTTTACTTTTAAGCAGGAGGAACAATTCGGGGCAGCGAGTGCGCGTCCCAAGGGCTGTTGGCAGCCTCTTATCCGAGATGATTCGATCTGAGGTGAGGCTGGCCGCCGCCTTTATCGGAGAGGATCCGCTTCAAGATAATGGGCGTCGCCTGTGGGATTGTCGGCACCATTGCCGACTTTCAACTTTGGTGGCCTTTGATGGCGATCCACTTCGGGAAAGTGGGCATCGCGCCTGTTAGATCACTGGTATCACTGCCGATTCCCATTATACGTGATCTATCGTGTTGGCGGCGATAGGTTTTTATTGCCAGGCTTCAACAAAAATGGCCTGGTAAGATCTGCCATTTTGTGGAGAAAAATGACCGTGTCCTTGTGGCAGAACTGGTTACAGCCTTGTGCAGGAGGAAGACCTTTCTTGTCCAGTTGATCTGGTCTGGAAGCAGATAAAACCGCTTGTATGCCTTTTATGCAAATGGCCTTGCTAGGCAACTTGGTGTGTTGTATGAAACACAACTTTGATGTAATATCAAATGTACTCTTGCTTTTAAATCAATGAAAGTTCTTTGTCTGATCATTTGATTTTTTGCTTGCTTCACTGAGAGTTCGGCCATTGCTGGGCTAAACTGCGCACGGGCTAAGGACATAGCCCTTCCTTTGAATGATCTTCGCGAGGCTGTCATGTCAGCGCCTCTTTAGAGGGCTAATTCAAACCTTTCGGTTAAGTCCTGGAAGGATTGCGCGAAGTCCGCACTTTGCTCTTGTGCGGAGTTAACCCTTTAGTGGGATTGAATCGTCGCTTTTGGAAAGCGTCTCAGGCGCTTCGGGCACTGTTTCGAATTAATTCGAAACGGCGGCATATGCCCTTTTTTGAGGCCTCGATTTAGGCGCTGATTGGCCTATAAAAGCCCGATCGGGCTGAGAGAAAATCATCATTTCTCTTTGAATTTTCCAGAGTACTTGACTCTTCTTCTTCCTTTTCTTCTTCTTCAAGAGTTCAAAAACTCCTGTAATTCTTCAATGGCGCCCAAGAGACGAGCGGGAAAGGAAGCAGCGACTTCTGTAGCGGAGGGCCCTCCTCCTCCGTTCATTGAGCGACCGATCGCTGGTAAGAGACTCTCCAATCTGATTAGAGAGTGGTCTTCATCCTTTGGAGTCGATACTCGGCTATTAGGACGATCGAATATGATCTGTCCTTATCAGGGAACTCGTTTCCCTTAACTTCCCTATTTTGCTTGCACCAGGGAAGTAAGAACTGAACAGTTCTTCTCTTGGGCTTCCATAGGAAGCCATTGCTTGGGCAATCTTCATCCTGTTGAGGAACAGGATATGGGTCGCGTGCCTTCAGTCGTGGCCACGAAGGTGACTGTTAACCATAACGTCCTTTTGATGACGTCAGCCCTTAGGGCTATGCCACTTCCTGCAAAGATGCAGTCTTATCTGTGAAGCGAAGCTTTTTATCAAAGCTATTATCCCGCTGTTCCTGCTTACTGGGCGAGGCTATGCCTTAGCGAATTTTTATGTCTTCGCATCCATTTGATTGGTGAACTAATCATAGTTCATTTTTTTTTTTTTTTTGCAGTACATTACGCCTCCGGCCTCCAGAACAGTCTATTTGGCGTAACCAGTCGAGCAGGCGGGAGCATCAGCTTGCAGTTCATCGGGCAGGCTTCCTTGTTCAGTGAGCCGAGCTCCCTTGTACGGGATACGCTCATTCAGAGCGGTGGCCCGCAGGCCATGCGGAGCATTTTGACTACGGCTCCGTTTGAAGATATCGACCGTCAGGCTTACAAAAAGCTTGACTTCATGTTCGGGGATGCTGCACCTGATCCCGATCGCCAGCTGCAAGCCGGCGAAGGCCAGTGGATCTTCCAGTTGGATGGCGAGAGATTCTATCTCCCGTCTACTAAGCGGCATTTCGCTTTGTCTTCTTTCGCGAGCGTGACTCGGGCTCGGAAGATGGCGTGGGGCGTGAGCCTAAATGCCGAGTCTATAAGTGTCGGGAGGTTGACTTTCCAGACCGGCTATTCGAGGGCGGGCCCTCCTCGTAGCATAATGGGGCTATACCCTGGGAAGGTGTCGCGGGACCTTCCAGTAGGAGAGAATCCAGCTGCGGCGCCGACCTTCGGCACTCAGTTCTGCGAAGCTGACGGGAACTACCCCGCCATAGATTTCAGGGCTCCTGGTTGGGTCCACCCTCCTAGGTCATGGTGGGCGGAGTTGACCAATTATATCCTCAATCATTTTGAGGGGGAATTAGAGAGGTTGAACCTCTATGAGGCCGTCAGGGCGACCTGCTACGGCATTGAGATGAAGGTGGCGTGCTTCTACGCCATTCTTGAGTTGTACTGCCCAGCCTCGGGGACTTTCTTCACCCCGGTTGGTGAATTGGGCATGGCCCTGCATGAGATGCGAGAGATCTCTGCTTTGCCCTTCGAGTCTCTTCCATATGAAGAGTATTTTCCGTGTGAGGCGGAGTTGGCTCTCTTGGAGAAGCAAGAGCCTGCTTTGCTTGAGACATATCGGGAACTGATGTGCCACCTGCACATTTGTTCCAGCATCCACACTGGTGGTAAGGGTAGCTCGAAGAGCTTGAAGAGCTGGGGGAAACTACTTGTTCCCGGATATGACTAGTGCGCCCGAGGCAGCTCATTGCGGAGTTGTTGAAGAAGACATCTTGGCGAGGATGGAGGTGCGTGCTGAAAAGGACATCGTCGTGACAGAAGATGATGGTCCTTTCGAGAAGGGTGATGTTCTTCGGAGCTTTCACCATCAGGCCCGTTGGCCTATGTCTCGCAAGGCGTTGCTGGCCGGATTCTTAACCATCTGGTTAAAGAAGTGTGTCGTGCCTTCTTCTTCGGGTGACATTGTCCACCCGAATGTGCTGCTGCCTGCTGTCCGCTTGGTCCATGGTCACCGCCTGGGTCTCCTTCCGGCCATGGTATGTTGTATTCAGAGGGGCCTTCGTGTACTGACGGAGGCTTTCTGCAGGCCGATGGCGTCAAGGCGAGGGAAGGGTGCCGTCCTGCCTTGTGACGGACCCAATCCTAGGGTAGGTTTACCGTACACCTACTTGATGGCGTGGTTCGCCTTGCACTGCCCCAGTTTGATTGGAGCTGGGGAAGACCCACCGCAGGGCGTTCAAACGGCGCTTCTCCGTCGTTTTGAAGGCTGTCTGTGGCAGAAAACTTATGTGGCCGAGGCCCGTAAGTTAGTGCGTCGTTATGACGCTTATAGCCTGTTCCGTTGCTTTCCTCGCCTGCGGGGTGCAGGATACAACGAGGAATTCCATGATGAGGAGTCAGGTCGATCTCCCATGAGTCGGGGTGTTTTCGAGTGGCTGGTCTGTATCCGGCCCTCGCATTTGCTGTACAGAGTGGGGATACCTGCTACATGGAGCCCTACATCCCGAGCCGGTTCGCCCGCCAATTTGGGTATGACCAGTTGTATGTGGGCAACCCCAATCCGGACCTGGCTTTCCTGGGGAGCCTTATTGATGGGGCTCGTGCTTGGCGGTTCTTTACCGCGGATGACACTGGAGCGTGGCTACGCACGCCGTTGAGGGATCTCGGCCTATGGACGACCCTGTGTTTCTGCCAATGGTATGCAGCTTCGAATTCCACGCCTCCTGGATTCAATGCCAATAGTTCAGTGTGAAGTTGATTTCTCATCGGATGAGGCAGAAGGCTTTGGATAAGAAGGAGGGCAAACGAGTCCGTGTTCCTGGCATAGAGGAGTTCATCGCTGTAGATGACAGCGAGGCTTCTGATGCGGGAGCCCTCGCTTCGAGGCAGAGACAAGGGCTGATGCCCACGAAGCTGGTGCTCGTGAAGCCGGTCTGGTGTAGTGGGGACAGCTTCCTCACAGCATGTGGAAGAAGTGGAGGAAGAGGACTCTGAGGTCCACTTCAAAAGGAAGCGTGGGAGTGGATCCCGTAGGAAGTCGTCGGCGAAGAAGCCCCGTCGCCAAACTCCTACCATTGTGGTGGAGGGCGAACTCCCTACGGCGCCTCCTTCTGCTGCTCTATTAGTGGCTGAGCCGTCGGTTGCTGAACCGACTACTGGTAAGATTGGTCCCATCTAATATGCCTTCAGCGCGCTTTACATAACTCATCATTTGCTTTTTGTTGCAGGAGCTGAGGCAGTTGGAGAGCAAGGGGACACTACGATCCCCTGTTCACTTATGGAAGTGCAGCTGGTTCCTTTGCTCGCTCGGAGGAGTCTGGAGGTGATGCGGCCGATATTGGCCCTTCGGGCGCTGGGACTTCTAAAGGAAGTCCTATGGCATCCAGCTCTGCCGGGTGGTCTGCGGAGGAATCGGCGAGTGGGCCGGCTATCCGCGTTGAGTCTGGTAAGAACTTTCCGATGGACCCTTGGATTCCGATGCGGCTGACGAGGTGACATCGGCCTTCGGTATGACTAAGATCTCCTGATCCTCGCCTATTTGTTGCGTCTCCTTTTTGACCTTGGTTTTGTTGCAGGCATTCGTCCCCAAGGTGCATCAGCTTCGAAAGAAGCGGAGGGTTTTCCTGAAGGGTCAAAGGCGATATGAGCGCTTCGACCGGGGCAGACGCCGCTGTGTTAGACGCGCTGTATGGCGACCTGCCTTTTTATCAGCCCAAATCAGCGGAGGGCCCTGAGGTTGAAGAGGCGGCAGTCCCGGAGGTACCCTCACTTCCAGTCACATCAACGAGTGAGGTGCAGACTGTTTTGCCGAATACGGCACTGAGGGTGATTGTGAGCCCTACCTCCCCGACGCTGGTAGTTGAGCCTGCTGCTCAGGAGGTGGTTGCCAGTCCTACCTCCGCGGTGGCTGGCGTGCTGGTGTCGCTGAGGACTCCGCCGAGGTCACCTTTGGCTTGCCCTGCTGCAGTCGATGTTCCCGCTTCTTCTTCCGCGGTGGTGTCGACTAGGTTGGTAGATTGCTCCGAGGTTGTCTCAAGGGTTGATGAAGCTGAGAATGACTTATCGGTAATCTGGTCGACAGCTTCTATAATAGTTTGGAGCAGACTATCGGTCTAGTCTTGAAGGGCTCGCCTGTGCCATTTTCGAAGCTGAAGATGGTTCTCTCCCGTGGCATTGAGTGTATTCGGGACTTTGAGGGGTACCATCAAGCTACTGCTCTGGAGCTCCTGGTAGATGACCTTGAGAAGGACGTGGAGGAATGGCGCCATTTCCATCGTTCCGACGCAGCGTCTTTGGCTGATGAACGGCTCGCACGTCTTGTCGCCCAGAAGCGCGAGGCTCAGCTCGCTGCTCAAGAGGCTGTTGAGGCTATCTCCTCTGACTTGAGGTCCTTGGAGGCAGAGGAAGCAGAGGTTGGGAGTGCAATTGATGCTTCCAACAGTGCTCTTCTTGACACTGAAGATAAGATTAAGAGGGCTGAAGAGATGATCCGAAAGGCAAATCTCCTCTTGTCGAAGGCTACACATGCGTCATGAAGAGTCTGCGCGGCTTAAGCACTCAGGGCTCGAAGTGAGGAACTGGCGGAGCGGAAGTCATCACAGAGGGCGACTTTGGCGGAGACCGAGGCTCGTCTGGCTCAGGCGGTGGACTTCGATGAGGCGAAGCTAAGATCACAGGCGCTGGCCCAGGCTGAAGATGACAGGAGGGCGCGGCTAGCTTCGCTCGGAGATCGGATCCGATCTTATCATGTACGCCTATAGGCTTCCTCCATGTATCCCATCCTTCTGGATTAATAGAAAATTTTTCTTTTGTCGTCTGTTGTTTAGATAATGAGACATGACTGTCTGTTGTTCAGAGGTTGCAGTAACATAACCGAATGGGACGTTGCCAGTCTCGAGGTTAGCCCTTTGCGGGCTTAAAAGGAAGGGAGATACTTGCCTTTTGTAAATGTCAGCAAGCATCGAGATTGAGACTTAGCTGTCAGCTGGTTCAGAGGTCGCAATGACATAACCAATTGAGACGCCACTAAGCTCAATGATAGATGAGGCTTGGCTATCTGCCAGTTCAGAGGTCGCAATGACGTAACTGGTTGAGAAGCCACCAAGCTTCAATCAATAGGTGATACTCGTCTTTTGTAAATGTCAACGAGTATCGAGACCTGTCTTTTGTAAATGTCAACAGGGCTCGGGATTGAGACTTAGCTGTCTGCTGGTTCAGAGGTCGCAATGACATAACCAATTGAGACGCCACTTAAGCTCAATGGTAGATGAAACTTGGCTATCTGCCAGTTCAGAGGTCGCAATGACGTAACTGGTTGAGAAGCCACCAAGCTCAATCAATAGGTGATACTCGTCTTTTGTAAATGTCAACGAGTATCGAGACCTGTCTTTTGTAAATGTCAACAGGGCTCGGATTGAGACTTAGCTGTCTGCTGGTTCAGAGGTCGCAATGACATAACCAATTGAGACGCCACTAAGCTCAATGGTAGATGAAACTTGGCTATCTGCCAGTTCAGAGGTCTCAATGACGTAACTGGTTGAGAAGCCACCAAGCTTCAATCAATAGGTGATGGGGTCTCGTTTTCACGAGGGAACCGTTGTCATAGGTTTAATGTTAACATAACAGCGGAATATATGTGGTCCTACCATTCTATGGATGAGAATTGGTAGGTGATTTTGGAGGTCTCATTTTCACGAGGAGAAATGAGGGGACCGCTTTATAGGTTTAATGTTAACGTAACAGCGGAGTATATGTGGTCCTACCATTCTATGGGTGAGAATTGGTAGGTGATTTTTGAGAGGGAATCAATGGGAGCAGGTCCCTTAGGATTTTTAGCAAACCCCCAGCTATCAACGGGTTTGATATGCCTTTACCACTACCGTTTGGGTTGGGCTAGCCATGCTATTCCCCTCAGCATGATGAGTTTTGAGGACTCATGTTGGGCTTAGAGGCCAACATTTTCCTCTATCCTTGATCGTTAAGGATGTCGGATTATCAGGTTGATGTCTGCACAACCTCGATTGTCTTCTAGGGTGACTGGTGCATGGCCAGGTCCCAGTTGATCCATGGCCGTATAGTCTCGCTTGGAGGAAGAGAAAGGCTCTCTTTGTGCGCATTTCGGACGCGCGATCTCGATCAGAGGTGTAATGTTAACTTGATCGAGAGAAGGATTCTTGATTAAGGATAATACTTCTTTAAGAATTTGCCATTGATCGGCATCATGAGTAGGTCGCCACCTGCATTCATAAGGCGGTATGCTCCGTTTGAATAGACTGTCTCTATTACAAACGTCCTTCCCATTTAGGCTGAAATTTGCCTTTGGTCTTGTGCGTCATAATCATCGGTCGTCTGACGGCTAAGACCAAGTCTCCTTTCTGGAAGATTCTCTGCTTCACCTTTTTATTGAAGGCTTTTGACATCCGAGCCTGATATAGCTCGATGTGTTGCTGAGCTTGTAGCCGCTTTTCGTCTAGGGCTTCGAGCTCTTGAAGACGCAGGCGATCATTGTCTTCTGATGTCATCTTAGTAGTCAAGGCTACCCGTAATGATGGCACCTGGATTTCCAATGGGATAACTGCTTCGCACCCATATACCAGGGAAAAAGGCGTATTGCCTGTCGGTGTCCGCACCGTAGTCCGGTAGGCCCAAAGGCATTCACCGAGCTTTTCGTCCCAATCTCGCTTATTTGAGGAGACGAACTTCTTGAGCAGCTTGATGATTGTCTTGTTGAATGCTTCTGCTAAACCATTGGCAGCAGGATTGTAAGTTGTTGAAGCCACATTCTGAATTCGGTATTTATCGCAGAATCGACAGAACCCTTGGCTTATGAATTGGGGACCATTGTCATGGATGATCCGCCTGGGGACACCAAATCGATGGATGACATGGTGTTTGATGAAGCTAACCAGATGGGAGGTTTTGACTTCGGCCAATGGTATGGCCTCTGCCCATTTTGAGAAGTAATCGGTTATTGCCAGGATAAACCGGTGACCTCTTGCCGAAGAGGGACTGATTGGCCCTACGACATCAGTTCCCCACGCTTCAAATGGCCATGAAGCAACAGTAGGGTGGAGCAACTCCGAAGGTTGGTGTATGAAGTCTGCATGGACCTGGCACGCCTACACCTTCGTGCATACTGGGTGGCATCGGCCATCATGGTCGGCCAGTAGTACCCAAGTCTGTGCAGCCTGTCTTTAAGCTTTGCCCGGCTAGTGAGCTCCGCAAATGCCATCATGTGCTTCTTTAAGCACTTCTTGTGCTCTGAATGAGAAAGGCAACGGAGAAGGACACCATCATATGAACGACGGTAAAGTGTCTTCAAAGCGGGATCATAGTAGAAGCGGGGCGACCTTCGTCTGATGGACGCCGCTTCTTTGGGATCATCCGGAGCAGATCATGCAGAGCATAGTCAATGAGAGGGAAGCGCCAATCCCTCGGCTCAAGATCCACGAGGTATTATAGACTTCTTGGATCTTTAGCATATACTTGGAGCATACGAGATGCCGGGTTGCGACTGTGAGGTGATACTCTGTGTCAGCCGGTAAGGCTAGCGTCGTCGCTAGTGCAGCGAGAGCATCCGCCTTGGTATTCTGAGATCGAGACACATGCCCGATGTAGAAGCCTTCAAATAAGCTAGCCAATTCGATGGCTGTATGATAGTAAGGCACCAAGTCCTCATGGCGGACTTCATATTCGCCTTTTACCTGGCTAATGATCAGCTTTGAATCGCCATAAAGCTTCAAGATAGCGTACCCCCATTCCGTGGGCGAGCTGGAGGCCAATGAGCAGAGCATTGTATTCCGCTACATTATTAGAGCATGACTCTGTCAAGGAGAACGCCCTGGGAAGGATATGATCCTGTGGGGAGATGAACACAACCCCCACTCCGGCAATAATCTTTCCTTTGGGGCCCATCCGCGATGCTCCGTCAAAGAACATCTGCCATACTTCCTCTACTGAGGTTGCATTAGATTCGAAGACCTCATCAGGGATGTCTTCGTGAAGCTTTGAATGTTCCGGGACTGGATGCGCAGCCAAGAACTCTGCAAGGGCTTGGCCTTTAACGCCTTTTGAGGGGTAAAGTTATGTCATATTGGGACAATAGCAGTGCCCATTTAGCCAACCTTGAGTTCAACGACCCTGGCTTCGTCATGAGAAGACGTAAAGGGTTTACCCTGGAGATGACATGTATGGTTTGGCCAACCAAATAATGTCGTGTCTTCTGGACAGCGAAGACAAGAGCTAAACACTCTTTTTCAATAGGATTGTAGCGAGATTCCGCTCCTATGAGAGTTCTACTCAGATAGTAAATGGCCTGCTCATGGCCATTGTCGTCCTTTTGAGCGGGAGGGCGCCGAGGGAATAATCCAGGGCTTGTATCCTGTCCTTGAGGACATAGCACTTGTCAGTAGGATGATGGACCATCCTATGATAAAGACAGTATTTGGGGTCATTTGTGCGCCCTATCTCATTAGGACGCCGAGCATCTGGCAGCTTCATCTTATTCCCTTTATGGAGCAGATGGATATCGTGACCACCTGGTCATCTCTGAAGGAGTACTGACTGCTTCGGAGGAAACTTGGGCTCTTGGCTGTTGACGCCTGCCCTTCTTGGCCCTTGACTGCATGTCCCCGGTCAGCTTGACGGACATAATTTCCTTCCCTTTAGCTTGGGAAGACTGTGGGAGATCGCTACGCCCTTTGTTGTTCGCACCCATTTGCTTCTAGGGACGGACGGCTCGAACTTCTTAGCCGACTTCTCGGCTATCTCAGCTTGTTCGACCAATTCTTTCCAGTATGGGCTTTGACAGCCCCATGCGAACTTCTACTTGATCCAAGAAGTTGTGTCTGCATGTCTGTAAGAGCATGGGTAAAGGCATCCCTGCTGGGCACATCAGAGATAGATTTCTGAACCGCTCAATGTATTCACGGACAGATTCGCCTTTCTTCTGCACGGTAGAAAGGAGCTTGTCCATGGTCACTTCGGTGTCATCCTCATAGAAGCGAGAGAGGAACCGAGTTTCCAGGTCGATCCAGGAATTGATAGAGCCTGGGGGGAGACTGCGAAACCAGTCAAATGCCACCCCTTTCAAGGTGCCGATGAACAACCTAGCCATGATGGCGTCGTTGCTTAGAACATTACCGGTCTGGGACCGGAAATAGTAGATGTGCTGATTGGGCGAGCTCTTACCATCATATGCATGCAACGTTGGTGGTTTGAACTTTGGCGGATATGACACCGAATCTCATTCCAGTGGGTAAGGACGGACTACCCCCACTTTCTTCAATTCATCCTTCTGAGCCAGGGATGAAATTTGAGCTTGAAGGCCTTTAAGGACTTCGGCATCCAGGAAAGAGCCTCCTTAGATCTCTCCGTTTTGGGCGGATCATTGCTGAGTGTCCTCCTCGTCATGATTGCTCCCGTATCGTCATCCCGGTTGTTGAGGAGCTGAGCTAGCATCTGTTGGATATTGTCCAGGGCCTCTTGCTGAGTTCTAGAGGTCTGCTCCTGAGCTTCCAAACGCCGACGAAGGTCGTCGTTGGCGTTCTCGGCCATATTGACCGATGCTTTGTCCGTCCGTATAGAACTGACTGTTGCTGAAGAGGCATACCCGCTGTCTCCATCTTCTCCATCAGATGATTGGGGTGATCGTCTGGGCTGTGGCGAGATCAGGGTCTTTGAGGAAGAAGGCTGCTCATAGTTATAGGGTATTGCCACCCTAGCCTGGTGTTTCGAAAAATACCTTCTTCACGCACCAAGACTTCACCTAAGCCTGGGCAGTAGTCTGGATCTGGGGAGCCGAAAGGGGTGTCGTCAGAGGCTTGACTTCTTCCGCGCGGCTCTCGCCCCCTTCCGGTCATGTTGACGGATGCAGAGGCTGGATCCGGTGGCCCGCTCCTTTTGGGATGCCTCATCGGGACGCGCGCAGACAGTCGATCAAAGACTGATCGCCGGTATGGAGAAGTGGCGAGGGTCCGGTCGTAACCGACACTGCATAGAATGGACCATCACCAACTGGCATTCACATCGTCGAAGACAGGAGGAAGTAGTCTGGAAATGCTTAAATCTCCGCTTGTCCGCCAAGAATTCTCGCAGGTCGGCCCTGTAGGGCTGAACAATCTGGTATATGGGACAACGCATCGTTCCCCTTATTCCTGCGGAAAGGATCAGCACCGCATAGTGCTCTGGTTCTAGCCTCGCGGCTGTAACCCGATGAGTACGCCGAGGTACAATAGCCTTGCTTGTGAGGACAGGGCTAGCAGTAGGCATTGCTGCTCTAGGCGACGGTATGATCGCCGTCTTGACTTTATGGTTGGCAGCATTGTTGGCGCAGGCGGGCATCTTGCCTTTTTCTTCATAAGAGAGGCGCGGATTTGGCGTGGCTACGCCTGAAGCTTCAGCAGAGGACCTCTGTTTTAGGCCTCCATATCCGTTTTGGCAGAGGATGCATAGGTTCGCAAGGAACCTGAATAGCCACAAGCGGGGCTGTGGGGTGTTGGCAAAATTCTGCCTCTGGTTTCTGATTTGAAACCTTGGTCATGAAGACCTTCCCGTGCTTCCGTGCTCGAAGCGTTAGGCCCCCCCAGAGAGGACTTCTTCAAATCTTCTTTGATCGATCTGGATAACCAGGTTCTCAAAAGTGCAGGATCTGGGCTGCGGACATGTTTCCTTGTTGCGCCAGAGAACTGCGGCAGGTTTGCAGAGAACCTTTTCCGTCTCCGCAGAGACTTTACTTGAAGATTTAGCCAGAGAAGATCTGGCAGCACCGGCTTTTCTGAATTCAGAGATAGACCGAAGGTCTGTTCGTCGCATTGCGACACTTGATTCTCAGCAGAGGAGAATACATTCCCCAGCGGAGTCGCCACCGTGTTTTCCATTAATTTGCAAAAGGGGAAAACTTACAAATAAGTTTGAGGAGCTAAATTACAAGTATTCTCAAAAGATTACAGTAGATCTCCTCAGAGATTCTGGAGAAGTGTGCCGATAGGAGTCTGGTCCAGCGCGCGACCACTTTGTCCCTTTGACGATGCGAGCGATGAGATTCCCTTCTCCTCGCCTGTTTCCGTGAATCAGAGAATAGAGGGTTGGTAGAACCCTCTTGCTGCTTCTCAAAATCGCCTTCAATAAGGAATTCCTTCTCGCCTGGTTCCGGAGATTCCTTGAGAAGAAGAACGATGATAGGGCATCAACACCCTAGATAGAGAAAGCAATTCTCTAAAAGGTCTCTGAATTCGAGAACGCACGGTGCGTTATGAAGAAGCCTCGTTGAGAAGTTGATTGATCGATTCTCGTGATCAGAAGGCGATTGATGGCTCCTTCCTCTGCGATCCCCTCTCCCCTCCTTGTACCCATGGCGGGTTATTTATAGGGAGAGCAAGAGTATAATCGTCCCCTTGAAGATATGGAAACAGATTGAACCGAATCTGTTTGAATCTGGAAAGTAGCCTTGCTGCGAGGCTAGGATAGCTTCCGCGGAGCTAGAAAATGGCAAGTCATTGATCTTTCCGATTTGTTATGATCCTTTCCATATCGTTGAAGGATTTTCCTTGATCCTCTTACTCGTTTCAAGAGAGTCAAGAGATTGCGGCAATCACCTGCCATATTTGAATCCCGATTGGATTTGATTAGCTTAGATCTGATCTCATCAGGAGATTTGATTGGTCAAAGGCTGACCATAGCAGGCTGATGGCGGAGTTGCCCGCTTTGAAGCTCATAGCGGAGCTAGAGGCAATTCCTGGCGAAGTCCGAAAAGAGGCTTTTCGGCGAAGCTGTCAGTTAGCTTCCTGGCGATGCTCTGGATGATGTTAGCCTCTCACACGAGGCTATCTCCTTGGGCTAATGTAATGCTAAATGCTAGCATTTTAGACCTGCTGAGGTCTGTTTTAGAAACAATCCGGGTTCACTGTTCTGCTTGCTGGATCAGTGGAGTCCAAACTGCTTCCTTGTCCCTTGGAGGTGGGTGAAAACTGGTCTTCAGCTTGTCTGTCCCTTGTCTTTTGTAAATGTCAACAAGTTTGACATCGTTCGACCAATGAGAATCTTGTCTTTTTTAAGTGTCAACAAGACCCCCTTCAAAGTTTTCGAGAGTCTGCAATAGCTCAGACTCCGAAACACTTTGAACTGCTGTGATGGTATGTGGAGTATGAACGTCGCCATGATGGTTGAGTTCAGCTTCGCTTTCAATCCTGCTTTGGGATGAATTCGCCGAAGAATTGCACTGGTTCGCGAGTACTTCGCGTCGGGGTAGTTCCGCATCTGGGCTTTCAAGAAATAAGTTCGCTTTGGAACTCCTGTTGCCTTTTCAAGGCCAACTGCCATGGGGCGTTTACGAGGAGGATCATTCCTTCTTTTGCGCCAATCGAGAGAGATGTTCTCCGATTCGCCCTTTTCCAAGGGAGGATACTCCCTTTCTTCAAGGCGCCATAAATGCCTTTTTATGAGGGAGACGTTTTCTTCCCTTGTACGGTTCCAATGGGAACCGTCCTGTTATCAAGGCCAATCAATGCCTTAAGTGCGCTTGTGCTTCCATGCTTGAGGTGGTTGCGCTCAGGCCATGGGGCCTATAAATAGGACACTTGAGGTCCTCTGAAGAGAAGTGCCTTGCCTTTCTTCTTCCCTTCTCTTGGTTGAAAGAGATACTCAGATCTCTGAATTAGTGGGAAAACCCACTCTGGTTGTCTAACCGGCCAAGGACCAGTAAGTCTTGATCATTTAAAGACTTCACCGCTTTAGGGAACTCTTCTCCCTTGATTAAGCTTTGACAGCTCGCTTCAGGGATTAGCTTCCCTTGATTCTCATCTTGCACTTGGCTGCTGCAGAGAAAGATCTCATCATAGCTTTCTATGAAGCTATCATTTTGGCTCGATCGGTGAAAGATTGTTGCTTGTTAAGTCCGCTGCGCAGGCAGGACTTGGGACCTGGCTTCTTCAATAGTTGAGCCAGTCTTGCCATATAGGCGAATGTTGAGACTGTTTCTCACAAGATCAGTCTGACTTTGCCTTATAGGTGAGGCTAGGACTTGGTGTTTGCTGAGCAGCCCATGTTGCTGTGCAGGCGGAGCTTGTCCTCTGCTGAAGTCGGATTGCTTTAGCCGCAATCTGGTAACTTGATGGAAGAAACCATGAATTGCCTTATGCTTCCCCGGTTGAAGCTTTACTTTTAAGCAGGAGGAACAATTCGGGCAGCGAGTGCGCGTCCCAAGGGCTGTTGGCAGCCTCTTATCCGAGATGATTCGATCTGAGGTGAGGCTGGCCGCCGCCTTTATCGAGAGGATCCGCTTCAAGATAATGGGCGTCGCCTGTGGATTGTCGGCACCATTGCCGACTTTCAACTTTGGTGGCCTTTGATGGCGATCCACTTCGGGAAAGTGGGCATCGCGCCTGTTAGATCACTGGTATCACTGCCGATTCCCATTATACGTGATCTATCGTGTTGGCGGCGATAGGTTTTTATTGCCAGGCTTCAACAAAATGGCCTGGTAAGATCTGCCATTTTGTGGAGAAAAATGACCGTGTCCTTGTGGCAGAACTGTTACAGCCTTGTGCAGGAGGAAGACCTTTCTTGTCCAGTTGATCTGGTCTGGAAGCAGATAAAACCGCTTGTATGCCTTTTAATGCAAATGGCCTTGCTAGGCAACTTGGTGTGTTGTATGAAACACAACTTTGATGTAATATCAAATGTACTCTTGCTTTTAAATCAATGAAAGTTCTTTGTCTGATCATTTGATTTTTTGCTTGCTTCACTGAGAGTTCGGCATTGCTGGGCTAAACTGCCACGGGGCTAAGGACATAGCCCTTCCTTTGAATGATCTTCGCGAGGCTGTCATGTCAGCGCCTCTTTAGAGGGCTAATTCAAACCTTTCGGTAAGTCCTGGAAGGATTGCGCGAAGTCCGCACTTTGCTCTTGTGCGGAGTTAACCCTTTTGGGATTGAACCGTCGCTTTTGGGAAAGCGTCTCAGGCGCTTCGGGCACTGTTTCGAATTAATTCGAAACGGCGGCATGTGCCCTTTTTTGAGGCCTCGATTTAGGCGCTGATTGGCCTATAAAGCCCGATCGGGCTGAGAGAAAATCATCATTTCTCTTTGAATTTTCCAGAGTACTTGACTCTTCTTCTTCCTTTTTCTTCTTCAAGAGTTCAAAAACTCCTGTAATTCTTCAATGGCGCCCAAGAGACGAGCGGGAAAGGAAGCAGCGACTTCTGTAGCGGAGGGCCCTCCTCCTCCGTTCATTGAGCGACCGATCGCTGGTAAGAGACTCTCCAATCTGATTAGAGAGTGGTCTTCATCCTTTGGAGTCGATACTCGGCTATTAGGACGATCGAATATGATCTGTCCTTATCAGGGAACTCGTTTCCCTTAACTTCCCTATTTTGCTTGCACCAGGGAAGTAAGAACTGAACAGTTCTTCTCTTGGGCTTCCATAGGAAGCCATTGCTTGGGCAATCTTCATCCTGTTGAGGAACAGGATGGGTCGCGTGCCTTCAGTCGTGGCCACGAAGGGTGACTGTTAACCATAACGTCCTTTTGATGACGTCAGCCCTTAGGGCTATGCCACTTCCTGCAAAGATGCAGTCTTATCTGTGAAGCGAAGCTTTTTATCAAAGCTATTATCCCGCTGTTCCTGCTTACTGGGCGAGGCTATGCCTTAGCGAATTTTTATGTCTTCGCATCCATTTGATTGGTGAACTAATCATAGTTCATTTTTTTTTTTTTTTTTTGCAGTACATTACGCCTCCGGCCTCCAGAACAGTCTATTTGGCGTAACCAGTCGAGCAGGCGGGAGCATCAGCTTGCAGTTCATCGGGCAGGCTTCCTTGTTCAGTGAGCCGAGCTCCCTTGTACGGGATACGCTCATTCAGAGCGGTGGCCCGCAGGCCATGCGGAGCATTTTGACTACGGCTCCGTTTGAAGATATCGACCGTCAGGCTTACAAAAAGCCTGACTTCATGTTCGGGATGCTGCACCTGATCCCGATCGCCAGCTGCAAGCCGGCGAAGGCCAGTGGATCTTCCAGTTGGATGGCGAGAGATTCTATCTCCCGTCTACTAAGCGGCATTTCGCTTTGTCTTCTTTCGCGAGCGTGACTCGGGCTCGGAAGATGGCGTGGGGCGTGAGCCTAAATGCCGAGTCTATAAGTGTCGGGAGGTTGACTTTCCAGACCGGCTATTCGAGGGCGGGCCCTCCTCGTAGCATAATGGGGCTATACCCTGGGAAGGTGTCGCGGAACCTTCCAGTAGGAGAGAATCCAGCTGCGGCGCCGACCTTCGGCACTCAGTTCTGCGAAGCTGACGGGAACTACCCCGCAATAGATTTCAGGGCTCCTGGTTGGGTCCACCCTCCTAGGTCATGGTGGGCGGAGTTGACCAATTATATCCTCAATCATTTTGAGGGGGAATTAGAGAGGTTGAACCTCTATGAGGCCGTCAGGGCGACCTGCTACGGCATTGAGATGAAGGTGGCGTGCTTCTACGCCATTCTTGAGTTGTACTGCCCAGCCTCGGGACTTTCTTCACCCCGGTTGGTGAATTGGGCATGGCCCTGCATGAGATGCGAGAGATCTCTGCTTTGCCCTTCGAGTCTCTTCCATATGAAGAGTATTTTCCGTGTGAGGCGGAGTTGGCTCTCTTGGAGAAGCAAGAGCCTGCTTTGCTTGAGACATATCGGGAATTGATGTGCCACCTGCACATTTGTTCCAGCATCCACACTGGTGGTAAGGGTAGCTCGAAGAGCTTGAAGAGCTGGGGGAACTACTTGTTCCCGGATATGACTAGTGCGCCCGAGGCAGCTCATTGCGGAGTTGTTGAAGAAGACATCTTGGCGAGGATGGAGGTGCGTGCTGAAAAGGACATCGTCGTGACAGAAGATGATGGTCCTTTCGAGAAGGGTGATGTTCTTCGGAGCTTTCACCACCTCAGGCCCGTTGGCCTATGTCTCGCAAGGCGTTGCTGGCCGGATTCTTAACCATCTGGTTAAAGAAGTGTGTCGTGCCTTCTTCTTCGGGTGACATTGTCCACCCGAATGTGCTGCTCCTGCTGTCCGCTTGGTCCATGGTCACCGCCTGGGTCTCCTTCCGGCCATGGTATGTTGTATTCAGAGGGGCCTTCGTGTACTGACGGAGGCTTTCTGCAGGCCGATGGCGTCAAGGCGAGGGAAGGGTGCCGTCCTGCCTTGTGACGGACCCAATCCTAGGTAGGTTTACCGTACACCTACTTGATGGCGTGGTTCGCCTTGCACTGCCCCAGTTTGATGGAGCTGGGGAAGACCCACCGCAGGGCGTTCAAACGGCGCTTCCTCCGTCGTTTTGAAGGCTGTCTGTGGCAGAAAACTTATGTGGCCGAGGCCCGTAAGTTAGTGCGTCGTTATGACGCTTATAGCCTGTTCCGTTGCTTTTCCCTCGCCTGCGGGTGCAGGATACAACGAGGAATTCCATGATGAGGAGTCAGGTCGATCTCCCATGAGTCGGGGTGTTTTCGAGTGGCTGGTCCTGTATCCGGCCCTCGCATTTGCTGTACAGGAGTGGGGATACCTGCTACATGGAGCCCTACATCCCGAGCCGGTTCGCCCGCCAATTTGGGTATGACCAGTTGTATGTGGGCAACCCCAATCCGGACCTGGCTTTCCTGTGGGAGCCTTATTGATGGGGCTCGTGCTTGGCGGTTCTTTACCGCGGATGACACTGGAGCGTGGCTACGCACGCCGTTGAGGGATCTCGTCCTATGGACGACCCTGTGTTTTCTGCCAATGGTATGCAGCTTCGAATTCCACGCCTCCTGGATTCAATGCCAATAGTTCAGGTGTGAAGTTGATTTCTCATCGGATGAGGCAGAAGGCTTTGGATAAGAAGGAGGGCAAACGAGTCCGTGTTCCTGGCATAGAGGAGTTCATCGCTGTAGATGACAGCGAGGCTTCTGATGCGGGGAGCCCTCGCTTCGAGGCAGAGACAAGGGCTGATTCCCACGAAGCTGGTGCTCGTGAAGCCGGGTCTGGTGTAGTGGGGACAGCTTCCTCACAGCATGTGGAAGAAGTGGAGGAAGAGGACTCTGAGGTCCACTTCAAAAGGAAGCGTGAGTGGATCCCGTAGGAAGTCGTCGGCGAAGAAGCCCCGTCGCCAAACTCCTACCATTGTGGTGGAGGGCGAACTCCCTACGGCGCCTCCTTCTGCTGCTCTATTAGTGGCTGAGCCGTCGGTTGCTGAACCGACTACTGGTAAGATTGGTCCCATCTAATATGCCTTCAGCGCGCTTTACATAACTCATATTGCTTTTTGTTGCAGGAGCTGAGGCAGTTGGAGAGCAAGGGGAGCACTACGATCCCCTGTTCACTTATGGAAGTGCAGCTGGTTCCTTTGCTCGCTTGGAGGAGTCTGGAGGTGATGCGGCCGCTGGACTTCTAAAGGAAGTCCTATGGCATCCAGCTCTGCCGGTGGTCTGCGGAGGAATCGGCGAGTGGGCCGGCTATCCGCGTTGAGTCTGGTAAGAACTTTCCGATGGGACCCTTGGATTCCGATGCGGCTGACGAGGTGACATCGGCCTTCGGTATAACTAAGATCTCCTGATCCTCGCCTATTTGTTGCGTCTCCTTTTTGACCTTGGTTTTGTTGCAGGCATTCGTCCCCAAGGTGCATCAGCTTCGAAAGAAGCGGAGGGTTTTCCTGAAGGGTCAAAGGGCGATATGAGCGCTTCGACCGGGGCAGACGCCGCTGTGTTAGACGCGCTGTATGGCGACCTGCCTTTTTATCAGCCCAATCAGCGGAGGGCCCTGAGGTTGAAGAGCGGCAGTCCCGGAGGTACCCTCACTTCCAGTCACATCAACGAGTGAGGTGCAGACTGTTTTGCCGAATACGGCACTGAGGGTGATTGTGAGCCCTACCTCCCGACGCTGGTAGTTGAGCTGCTGCTCAGGAGGTGGTTGCCAGTCCTACCTCCGCGGTGGCTGGCGTGCTGGTGTCGCTGAGGACTCCGCCGAGGTCACCTTTGGCTTGCCCTGCTGCAGTCGATGTTCCCGGCTTCTTCTTCCGCGGTGGTGTCGACTAGGTTGGTAGATTGCTCCGAGGTTGTCTCAAGGGTTGATGAAGCTGAGAATGACTTTATCGGTAATCTGGTCGACAGCTTCTATAATAGTTTGGAGCAGACTATCGGTCTAGTCTTGAAGGGCTCGCCTGTGCCATTTTCGAAGCTGAAGATGGTTCTCTCCCGTGGCATTGAGTGTATTCGGGACTTTGAGGGGTACCATCAAGCTACTGCTCTGGAGCTCCTGGTAGATGACCTTGAGAAGGACGTGGAGGAATGGCGCCATTTTCCATCGTTCCGACGCAGCGTCTTTGGCTGATGAACGGCTCGCACGTCTTGTCGCCCAGAAGCGCGAGGCTCAGCTCGCTGCTCAGAGGCTGTTGAGGCTATCTCCTCTGACTTGAGGTCCTTGGAGGCAGAGGAAGCAGAGGTTGGGTGCCAATTGATGCTTCCAACAGTGCTCTTCTTGACACTGAAGATAAGATTAAGAGGGCTGAAGAGATGATCCGAAAGGCAAATCTCCTCTTGTCGAAGGCTACACAGATGCGTCATGAAGAGTCTGCGCGGCTTAAGCAGCTCAGGGCTCGAAGTGAGGAACTGGCGGAGCGGAAGTCATCACAGAGGGCGACTTTGGCGGAGACCGAGGCTCGTCTGGCTCAGGCGGTGGACTTCGATGAGGCGAAGCTAAGATCACAGGCGCTGGCCCAGGCTGAAGATGACAGGAGGGCGCGGCTAGCTTCGCTCGTAGATCGGATCCGATCTTATCATGTACGCCTATAGGCTTCCTCCATGTATCCCATCCTTCTGGATTAATAGAAAAATTTTTCTTTTGTCGTCGTCTGTTGTTTAGATAATGAGACATGACTGTCTGTTGGTTCAGAGGTTGCAGTAACATAACCGAATGGGACGTTGCCAGTCTCGAGGTTAGCCCTTTGCGGGCTTAAAGGAAGGGAGATACTTGCCTTTTGTAAATGTCAGCAAGCATCGAGATTGAGACTTAGCTGTCAGCTGGTTCAGAGGTCGCAATGACATAACCATTGAGACGCCACTAAGCTCAATGATAGATGAGGCTTGGCTATCTGCCAGTTCAGAGGTCGCAATGACGTAACTGGTTGAGAAGCCACCAAGCTTCAATCAATAGGTGATACTCGTCTTTTGTAAATGTCAACGAGTATCGAGACCTGTCTTTTGTAAATGTCAACAGGGCTCGGGATTGAGACTTAGCTGTCTGCTGGTTCAGAGGTCGCAATGACATAACCAATTGAGACGCCACTTAAGCTCAATGGTAGATGAAACTTGGCTATCTGCCAGTTCAGAGTCGCAATGACGTAACTGGTTGAGAACCCCCAAGCTCAATCAATAGGTGATACTCGTCTTTTGTAATGTCAACGAGTATCGAGACCTGTCTTTTGTAAATGTCAACAGGGCTCGGGATTGAGACTTAGCTGTCTGCTGGTTCAGAGGTCGCAATGACATAACCAATTGAGACGCCACTAAGCTCAATGGTAGATGAAACTTTGCTATCTGCCAGTTCAGAGGTCTCAATGACGTAACTGGTTGAGAAGCCACCAAGCTTCAATCAATAGGTGATGGGGTCTCGTTTTCACGAGGGAACCGTTGTCATAGGTTTAATGTTACATAACAGCGGAAATATGTGGTCCTACCATTCTAATGGATGAGAATTGGTAGGTGATTTTGGAGGTCTCATTTTCACGAGGAGAAGATGAGGGGACCGCTGTTATAGGTTTAATGTTAACGTAACAGCGGAGTATATGTGGTCCTACCATTCTATGGGTGAGAATTGGTAGGTGATTTTGGAGAGGGAATCAAATGGGAGCAGCAGTTCCTTAGGATTTTTAGCAAACCCCCAGCTATCAACGGGTTTGATATGCCTTACCAACTACCGTTTGGGTTGGGCTAGCCATGCTTTCCCCTCAGCATGATGAGTTGTTGAGGACTCATGTTGGGCTTAGAGGCCAACATTTTCCTCTATCCTTGATCGTTAAGGATGTCGGATTATCAGTTGATGTCTGCACAACCTCGATTGTCTTCTAGGGTGACTGGTGCATGCCAGGTCCCAGTTGATCCATGGCCGTATAGTCTCGCTTGGAGGAAGAGAAAGGCTCTCTTTGTGCGCATTTCGGACGCGCGGATCTCGATCAGAGGTGTAATGTTAACTTGATCGAGAGAAGATTCTTGATTAAGGATAATACTTCTTTAAGAATTTGCCATTGATCGGCATCATGAGTAGGTCGCCACCTGCATTCATAAGGCGGTATGCTCCGTTTGAATAGACTGTCTCTATTACAAACGGTCCTTCCCATTTAGGCTGAAATTTGCCTTTGGTCTTGTGCGTCATAATCATCGGTCGTCTGACGGCTAAGACCAAGTCTCCTTTCTGGAAGATTCTCTGCTTCACCTTTTTATTGAAGGCTTTTGACATCCGAGCCTGATATAGCTCGATGTGTTGCTGAGCTTGTAGCCGCTTTTCGTCTAGGGCTTCGAGCTCTTGAAGACGCAGGCGATCATTGTCTTCTGATGTCATCTTAGTAGTCAAGGCTACCCTAATGATGGCACCTGGATTTCCAATGGGATAACTGCTTCGCACCCATATACCAGGGAAAAAGGCGTATTGCCTGTCGGTGTCCGCACCGTAGTCCGGTAGGCCCCAAAGGCATTCACCGAGCTTTTCGTCCCAATCTCGTTATTTGAGGAGACGAACTTCTTGAGCACTTGATGATTGTCTTGTTGAATGCTTCTGCTAAACCATTGGCAGCAGGATTGTAAGTTGTTGAAGCCACATTCTGAATTCGGTATTTTCGCAGAATCGACAGAACCCTTGGCTTATGATTGGGGACCATTGTCATGGATGATCCGCCTGGGGACACAAATCGATGGATGACATGGTGTTTGATGAAGCTAACCAGATGGGAGGTTTTGACTTCGGCCAATGGTATGGCCTCTGCCCATTTTGAGAAGTAATCGTTTATTGCCAGGATAAACCGGTGACCTCTTGCCGAAGAGGGACTGATTGGCCCTACGACATCAGTTTCCCCACGCTTCAAATGGCCATGAAGCAACAGTATGGTGGAGCAACTCCGAAGGTTGGTGTATGAAGTCTGCATGGACCTTGCACGCCTTACACCTTCGTGCATACTGGGTGGCATCGGCCATCATGGTCGGCCCAGTAGTACCCAAGTCTGTGCAGCCTGTCTTTAAGCTTTGGACCCGGCTAGTGAGCTCCGCAAATGCCATCATGTGCTTCTTTAAGCCTTCTTGTCCTCTGAATGAGAAAGGCAACGGAGAAGGACACCATCATATGGAACGACGGTAAAGTGTCTTCAAGCGGGATCATAGTAGAAGCGGGGCGACCTTCGTCTGATGGACGCCGCTTCTTTGGGATCATCCGGGAGCAGATCATGCAGAGCATAGTCAATGAGAGGGAAGCGCCAATCCCTCGGCTCAAGATCCACGAGGTATTATAGACTTCTTGGATCTTTAGCTATACTTGGAGCATACGAGATGCCGGTTTGCGACTGTGAGGTGATACTCTGTGTCAGCCGGTAAGGCTAGCGTCGTCGCTAGTGCAGCGAGAGCATCCGCCTTGGTATTCTGAGATCGAGACACATGCCCGATGTAGAAGCCTTCAAATAAGCTAGCCCAATTCGATGGCTGTATGATAGTAAGGCACCAAGTCCTCATGGCGGACTTCATATTCGCCTTTTTACCTGGCTAATGATCAGCTTTGAATCGCCATAAGCTTCAAGATAGCGTACCCCCATTCCGTGGCGAGCTGGAGGCCAATGAGCAGAGCATTGTATTCCGCTACATTATTAGAGCATGACTCTGTCAAGGAGAACGCCCTGGAAGGATATGATCCTGTGGGGAGATGAACACAACCCCCACTCCGGCAATAATCTTTCCTTTTGGGGCCCATCCGCGATGCTCCGTCAAAGAACATCTGCCATACTTCCTCTACTGAGTTGCATTGAGATTCGAAGACCTCATCAGGGATGTCTTCGTGAAGCTTTGAATGTTCCGGGACTGGATGCGCAGCCAGAACTCTGCAAGGGCTTGGCCTTTAACCGCCTTTTGGAGGGGTAAAGGTTAGGTCATATGGGACAATAGCAGTGCCCATTTAGCCAACCTTGAGTTCAACGACCCTGGCTTCGTCATGAGAAGACGTAAAGGGTTTACCCTGGAGATGACATGTATGGTTTGGCCAACCAAATAATGTCGTGTCTTCTGGACAGCGAAGACAGAGCTAAACACTCTTTTTCAATAGATTGTAGCGAGATTCCGCTCCTATGAGA